>JAOWBP010002052.1:48269143-48282986 GCA_028571105.1 Tragopan temminckii | reverse complement strand
TCAAGGCCAGATTGGATGGGGCCCTGGGCAGCCTGGTCTAGTATTAAATGGGGAGGTTGGTGGCCCTGCATGTGGCATGGGGGTTGGAGAGTTGTGATCCTTGAGTTCCCTTCCAACCCACGTCATTCTCTCTCTCTCTCTCTCTCTCTCTCTCTCTCTCCCCGTGTGTGTGTGTGTGTGTGCGCGCGTGCGCGCTCTCCTTCTCCCGAACTTCTCATTCTGTCTGACACAAACTAGAGATTTGTATTTCCATATTTCAGGAAAGCCTCATAGTTGTTTGCCTCCCCTTCTGATGAAGCTATTTCATACCTGTACAGTACTGTGGGTTTTTGCTTGTTTGTTTTTTTCAGTAGGCTGAAGAAAGTTCCAAATTGGCAAAATTTTGCAGTGATGTGGGAAAATGCCTGGTTCAAGTCTGATCTAAGGATTAAGTTGCTCAACAAATTAAACCACTAAGTAGGATAATTCATGGTGTTTGAGGGGCTTTCTCTTTGCTGTTAATCATAAGTTCCATACAGAACTTAACTCTTTTCAAGCTACTGCACAGGTGTTTACAACTATCTGGAAGCCATTTAATAAAGGACAGTAAAAAGTTTGCTTTAAGTTGCCAAGCTATCGTTGTTGGTGTACTGCTTTATATCCCAAACAGGTTATGAACTTCACGGTGTGGAAAACCTACCAGAAGGACCAGGCATTGTTGTTTATTACCATGGAGCTATTCCGATAGACTACCTCTACTTTTTATCTCGGCTATTTCTCTGGAAGAAGAGACTTTGTCTGTCAGTAGCTGATCACTTTGTCTTTCGTTTACCGGGTAAGAGCATGTTCCCTATACAAGGGAATTCTGTTAATCCTGAATTCACTCAAGCTGTTGTTGATCTTGGTGAAAATAACATTTATTACAATTGGAAGGCTTTTAAGAGGATATCAGAAATAAGGTGAAGGTTACCAGATTGCTGCAAAAGAGATTTCTTTTTCAAGGGATAAGTGACAGAGTAGTATTTCAAATTGAAGAGTAAAATATTTTTGTTATAAATACATAGTAAACCTAAAAAACAAACAAAAAACCACCACCAACCAGAAAACCTGCAAATAATAGGAGCCAGGCCTCTCTATTTGCTGCATTAGTAGAAAATGTAGTTGAAGGTAATAGACTGAATAAAACTGTTTTTCATGCATCCTCTCTTGTGCTACTAATCTGCTTTTTAGCAGAAAAATTGTATTTCATAGATACATTCTTTGAAGAATGCTCAGGAGCATTTGCTGTGCCAAAGTCTCCAAAAGACTTCTGACCAGGTCCTTCACAAAAGTCTGTTAGATAATTACACTGTTACAGGAGAAATCTTGTGAATTAGTAACTGGTTAAAAGGTGGAAAGAAAGGGTAGAAATAAACAGTTCATTTACGTTAAAGAGAAGTAGTAGTTGTTGGCATACCAATGAGAATCTGTGCTGGCACCTATATTGTTTGAAATGCTCATAATCTAGATCTGAAGTGAGGTAACAAAACTTTATCCTGGCTGTTTTTTTCAAAGCAGTAAAAATTCACAGTAGAGTTATCTAACCATAATGAATTGCTAACATTAAATGATAGATGAAACTCAGTATTAAATGTAATGCAATGCAGGGGAAAAAACAAAGAAAAACAACTTTAAATAGGCAAATAATAAACACATACTTAGGCTTTAAATTCTGTAGATGACTTTAGCAAAATATGTCAGCTCAACTCTCAGCAATTACTGAAAGGCAAATAGAATTTAAGGTTTATCATGGAAAGAGAAGAAACAAAAAACTGCATGAAGGTGCTCATAATGCATGTGGTGTCCACATCTTGAGTGCTGAGTGGAATTCTGTTCTCCGCATGTAAGTAAAGCTACACACCAAAAAAAAAAAAAAAATAAAAAAGAAGAAACATGGATGATCAGAGGCCTGGAATGGCTTCCTCTGAGGAGCCAGGTAAAAAGAACAGGAACAGAAGTCTTACATCACTAAGGAATATAAAAATGGCTGTCAGGTGAAGTTCCTGGGGACTGGAAAAAGGGAAACGTTGCTTCCATTTACAAGAAAGGGAGATCCAGGGAACTATAGGCCAGTGAGCCTCACCTCTGTGCCTGGAAGATCATGGAACAGATCCTCCTGAAAGACATGTTAAGGCACATGAGGGACAAGGGGGTTATCTGAGACAGCCAGCATGGCTTCACCAAGGGGAGGTCATGCCTGACCAATCTGGTGGCCTTCTATGATGGAGTGACGGCACTGGTGGACAAAGGGAAGGCAACCGATGTCATTTACCTGGACTTGAGCAGGGCCTTTGACATGGTCCCCCACCACATCCTTATCTCTTAATTGGAGTGAAAAGGATTTGAAGGGTGGACTATTTGGTGCATAAGGAATTGGTAGGAAGGTTGTGGTTTGATATAGCAGTTGACAACCCTGCCTGTGGCAGGGAGGTTGGAACTTGATGATCCTTGAGGTCCCTTCCAACCCAATGATTCAGTGCTTCTCCATCTGTGTTTTGGGCAAATCCCAGAGAGGAGACTCATTTAATGGTTTGTGCAATGTTGAAACTACCGTGTTAAATCGTTCCATTCATGCATCTTATGAGTCATAAAGCAGCCCAACTTAACCACAGAATACTCAATTTAACAGTTTAAAAATCAGTGTTTAAAATGTTAAAAATCACATCTTAAAAGAACTCTAAAAATATATGCTTGTTAAGTATTTGTATAGTAAGCCATATCCTACTGAAAAAGAAAATTTACATTTATTCTGTATTAAAATCTATTTTAAAAGAACTGGCAAGAATAGATACTTTCAGATTTCTAGCTGTGCAGCACAAATCTCAGTTGTGTGACTGCTGTTTTGATAATTATGAAGAATAGCGTGTGTAAGCTTTGACTTACTGAGGTGCACTTGATAAGTCAGTTCATCTTTATAACATCTGGGCAAAACAACTGCCAACCAATATTCACTCTATATGTATTTTACTTGCTTGGTACACCTTTGCTTTAATCTACATTCATGAGCATTAGATTTTAATTTGGCTGTAATCCTGTTCTTACATGCTGCTTATTTATTGCAGGGCTCAAATTATTACTAGAAGTGACTGGTGTTATGCCAGGTACAAGGGAGGAGTGTCTCAGTGCACTGAAGAATGGACACTTGGTGTCTATTTCACCAGGTGGAGTTAGAGAAGCCCTATTCAGTGATGAAAGTTACCAGCTCATATGGGGAAATCGAAAAGGCTTTGCTCAGGTTGCTCTAGATGCAAAAGTGGTGAGTATTATATGTTACCAATCCCAGTTTATGCTTAATGCATATGTGTTTCATTTTAAAAAGCACTTTAGATGCACTGGAAAATCTTCCAGACAGAAGAAAAGTTTTTGAGAGTAAAAGATTTCCTTTTCTAACCCCTTTCTTCAAGCACGGTAATTTTATGGAACTGTATAACTTTCATTCTGGGTGCCTCGTAACAGTTCCATTTCTATAGGTCCATCATGCAGACATTTAATTTCTTGTATTGACTATATTTCAGAAATCTGCACTGTGGTCTTTCACAATACTGATGCAATGTTTTATGTTTTGGGTTTTTTTCTTTGTTGTTTTTTTTTTTTTTTCCTCATCATACTTGAGCTAGAAGTTACGTTACTTTTATACTTTTACTTCTATGTGCCCAGTCATTTCCTTATGTCTTTTAATGTATTAATGTTGTCCTTCTTATTTTTCTTATATTCTAAGGGAGATCCAGGATTTTGTTCTTACCATTTATCTTTTCTTCATGTTTGTGAAAGATTGTATCAGCCCACATAAGATGTTGCATCTGCATTAGCACTCGAGTTTGACTGAAGCAGTTTTACCATCTTCCTCACTCATTATGCTTTCATTTGCACCATGGAATGATGTCTGAGTACATGACCTGCATTCCTTTTGGCAGAAACTAAAACAAAAAATGGAATCTAATATCCTCCAGCTTCGAATGGGCATTCAGTCAATGGTACCAGACAAGAGTTAGTTCTAAGTAAATACAGGGCACTGAAATGTATTGTGTTGATGTCAGATCCCCAGTGTCAGCTGTTTTCCTCTAGAAGAGTGTTCCTTTTAGTTCACACTGTGCTAATGTACATATGGCCACAATTTCAGTTATATTTTCCATGTGAATGATGACCTTCAAATATGAACTTCCACCACTGTGTCTGATATCTTCCATGAAACCTGAATTTCTTACCACCGTTTTTTTGTTTGTTTGTTTGTTTGTTTTTGTATAGCTGTATCTATTTTTTACCCCATTTGTTGCTTCTCATACTCTTAGTTGCTTTTGCCAAAACACACTGGGTTGCGAAATGTGTCCTTTTGTTTAATATTTCTTCATTTGCTCTATCTGCCTTTGAAATCTTGTGGAAAGAAAACTAAACACTAGAATAAATTTAGAGAAATTTAATTACTCAGTGGAAAAAGTATTTTTAGCCCAGGACTCATACCTCTTTGTTGTATGGCCTTTTTAAAGTCACACTTTTGTGTTTCTGTTTCCTCTCTCTTTTTCCCAAAAAGTATGGGCTTTTAAATGGTAGCCAAAATACTCCATATATTGTAGGGGCTCGTACATCAACACTGCTAAGAAAATATCAGAATCTGGATAGGATAAACTCAAATTCACGTTAGCATTCCTTTACAGTATTTCTTCTCATGTATTAAGTTAATAATATACTTGAAAAGTCAAAGAGTTGTCAGTTTAACAACTTAAAGTGATTTCTAATCACTTGTTTTCATATCTGTCTTTCAAGCTTCCCCAAACATTAGAACAATATTTTGCCAGATATTTTCACTTCACTTGCAACCTTATAGTATTACTCTAACATGTAATATCAATATCTTTCAAATAAAAATTGAATTAAAAATACTATTATGTGACCTTTATCAAAAATTTCACAGAAATCCTTGCCATGAATTCTCGTAATCTTTTCACTTTTCTATAATTCAGAAGTAGGGAGAGCTGAATAGTGAGTGATAGCTAACATTCAAAAGCACCCTCTGTTGACAAGTGTTTTTTCTTCTGAGTTAGTGAAATGGGTATCCCTTGAGGATAAAGTTCTTGCAGCATGGAAAGTTCTTGTGGTCATTTGTATAACGTATCTGGTAAAATAGACCAATGTAGGATTATCTGCTATCTAGTGTCCACAAGGAATATTACCCTCCCTTGACACCTACTAGGCTGAACTCTCCTTTACAGTGCTGCTTGCTCTTGTTATATTGTTATTGTGTGAGTTCAGTCATTCAAAGTTTTCTTTTGTTTGTTTTTTCTCTTTATATCCGGACTGGTTTTCAGCATTGTGAGCATCACTGTAATTAACTTGCAGGTTCCATTGAATTTTGGGCATCTTTGCTATTTCTCTGGAAGTCTTTGACCAGAATTAACTGAGATGATTAAAAAAAAAAAAAAAAAGTGCTATGCACTTAATAATGTTGCCCACTCTACAACTCATATATACCATTTCTCATATAAAGTTAGGCCAACATTAGTAACTGGACTCTGTCTTTTGACAAATTTTGACTTTGATTGCTCCTGTTTATACTTGCTACATCCTTTTCAATACTGGTCAAACCAGTCTCAGACTTTGACTCAAGGCTCTGGATAACCTCATCTAAACTGACAGAACTTGCTCTGTAAGGTAGCAATTCATGTGCTTTGCTAATACTTACTCAGATCCTGGATAAAGGCAAGAGAAGGCTAGTAGCACTTTGTTTTAAATTTATTCATCATACAGTGTAGCCATCAGCCCACCACCTTCTCAGCCCAGCAGTTCAGCCACTTCTTAATCCATCTTACTGCCCACTTATCTATCCCAGATTTTGTCAGTCTGTCTACAAGAGGGTTGTGGCAGACACAATTGAAAGCCCTACCCGAAGTGAAGACAGACAACATCCCTACTGTTCACCTCACCTTTGACCCTATGCTTACTAAGACTGTGTACCACTTTCCTTACCTGTCTGTTGATTCCCTTCCTTCTTAATTCTCCCTAACTTCAACTATCCTGCAGTTCTGTGATTTCATTTTATTATTTATTTATTTATTTATTTGAGTTGGGTGGGTATGATCCAGCTCAGTTTCAACATAGTGAATCTAAATCTATGGATTATGATTTTTCACTCAGAGAGTGGTGACACACTGGATCAGGTTGCGTTGTGGATGCCTCATCCCTGGAGGCAATCAAGGCCAGGCTGGATGTAGCTCTGAGCAGCCTGGTCTAGTGGTTGGTGATCCTGCACATAGCAGGGGGGTTGAAACTAGGTGATCATTTTCTAGGTGGTCCTTTTCAACCGAGGCCATTCTGTGATTCTATGATTGTAGCATCCCAGCCAGTCAGACCTAAGGGTCTGGTTGTGTTGCTTTACAGACACAAACTTATATATATAGTGTGTACAACTTTTTATCAGCCTAGGGGCCGAATGCTGCTACTTTCTCTTTAACTCATCAGATGATCACTGTAGGCAAGTACGTTTTGCTTGCTAGATACTGAAAAGATTATTCTCTTGCACTCTTCTTAAAATTTAAAAGCTTTATGTATGTTCAATATTTTTGCAATGTGAAGGGTTTTTTTTTTTGTTTTTTTTTTTTGTTTTTTTTGTTTTTTTTTTTTAATTAAATGGTCATCATTTCTGTTCTGTGGTAGTGGTTCTTAACAATATGATGGTGTTCTTTGCTTCCTTTCTTGAAAAGCAATTTCAACAACATGTTCAAAATACAGTTCCATAAAATGTAAAGGTGAAAAAATCTTTGTATGTACTGATCTCATCACTGTTTTTTTGTCTGCAAAATATAAAATCTTATTGCAGATTGTAAGATATGACTTTCAAGTTCAGATATCTCATGCGTCTTTCTTTTTAGTTACAATAATGAAGTGAATTTGCTTTCTTATTCTGTAATTGCCGAAGGACATGCACTTCAGAGGGAGTGTAGTACAGGTCAGTGAGGAGATACAGTTACCTTATTTGTCCAAAGAATTTGCTGAAGTTTCTTCCAATGGCCTTATTATCCAAATATTATTTTAGTGACACCTTTCCTTGAGAAATACATTACTTTGAGGTGAGCCAAATGTGAATGTCTACTTGCTTTCTGCAGGACTTCATGAACTGACTGCTCTTCTACTCACAACGTACAAGTTTAACATTAGACAGAGAAATTGTAAAAACTTTATTTTTTGATTCTGCAAATCAAATAAATGCATAACATAAATGTAATTTCTCATAGAATTCCAGTTAAATTTTAGAATGTATATTCAAAGGGAAGGATATAAACCTTTCATACATTATCACTCTTTTCCTCACAAGTGGTGACTTTAAAACAGCAATGTTTGTGGGAGCTGAGAAATATGATTTGGTTTCTACATTGGAGTTTATTTGATTCACTGACTTGCTGACTTTTACTCAAGTAACAGGATGTTTAGATAGTTCACTGTCCATTTAAGCTTTTACTGTAATATCAGTTAACATATATTACTCAAGATAAGCTGTGTATAACTGCGCTTCAAAGGCACGGGAAGAAAAACCAGACCTAATCAGGATGCAAGTCTGCATTGAAAAAAACAAGGTGGACTACCAATAACTTTGAGAAAACAGAACCAGCAGCTTTTGAAATGGCGAAGAGGTCACCAAATAGCCTCTAGGCCATCTCTGTGCCTGCTCCTTATACCTTGCTGAAAACAGTTATTGAAGTTCTGTATCTTTGTGTCAGCACAATCACAGTAGAACTAATGCATTCAGAAAAATAGAAGTTGCTCTTCTAATTTTCTGTTTTGCTATGAGAGAGTTTATACAGTCATCACCCTTTAAAACACCAGTGATTAAAAATGTGATTCTGATCTTGCATTACTCGAATAATCCTTGAATCAAACCTAAGGATTTGATCATCTGCCTGTTACATGTAAGTACCATATTGCATCACAGTATGGTGAAACCAGGGCACTTGACCCTCACAGCCAAGTGTTCCAAAAGGGCATTGCATCTTATGTTGCGTGTGTGCAACTCTTTCTGAAAAGTTTCATTGGTACAGTCTTTAGTTAAGATTCCTGATGTCCAGGATAGGCTTTCAAAATGAGACCTGGGACACAAAACTCAAAATCAGTTGCTGATAAAGGCACTTAATGCCAGTATAAGGAAGCTTGCTGATATATCGTCTTGCTTAAGCAAACAGAAGTTTAAGCCTTTGTTACAATCACCAAAGAAGATGTGAAGACCATTCAGTAGACTATTGGCTAGTGGGAAGTGATGCACTCTCTCTCCCTTCGTGACTTCCTAAGAAAAATATTTAGCGTGTGTCTGTGTCTCAAACTGAAAAATTAATATAAGTAAATGATCAGAATTTTGGAACTTCTGGATTTTAAGATAAGCTCGAAATATAATGAATTACCATTACAAGACACACTGCAGCCTTCAGTGTATTGATGATAACAAAATTCCATGTTTTCTACCTGACCAACTGATGATCATCTTTTGTATTCAAGTAATTTTCTTCGCTGTATTAACAGACACTAAAATATAGATTCAAACATGTTAAAACATTTTGACCTTTTTGTTTTTCATGGTTCCGTAGCCCATCATTCCAATGTATACTCAAAATGTCCGGGAGGGATACAGGATGTTTAAAGAACGAAGTAAGAACTTTAAAATATACTTCAAACATTTGGAATGTTTCATCCACTTTCCTCCTAGATTTTGCTTTTCAGACTTCTGCTTACTTTAGATTCTTTAACATGCCTGTTGCAGGTCACAGGTATCTCAAATATTAACTGATTGGTGTTGTGTGATTTCATTCTCTAATACAGTCTTATTTCAGTAATCTATTAATTCTATCAAGCTTTGCATTGGTGAACAGCTGCCTAAATCCTGTCATTTATTCCTGATTGCCAAATGAAGTGTGCATTTTTAAGGAATCTTCAAAATCCATCAGATTTCAAGTTTGCATTGTGTTGTCCATGTCTATAACTTGCTTTTTCCTTCTCTCCAGGATTTTTCAGACAATTGTATGAAAGTACTCGATTGCCATTCACTCCTCCATATGGAGGACTTCCAGTTAAATTTCGCACATACATAGGGGAACCAATACCTTATGATCCGAATATAACTACAGATGAATTGGTAGAAAAGGTAAGTTAGCTCTCCTTGCAATCATAGGTAGGGTTTGTTCCTAGCAGTTTAGGAGGCTGCTAAGACTTTATTTATGCTTATTCTTGGCTTTTAGAAGAATGCTATTTTGTTTACCTGTGTAAGTGAAATTTAAAGTTCCCATGGAACTGACTTGCTTATCTCAGTCAGGTACTTCACCTCTTAAGTTGAGTTTGAGATGAGAGCAGTGGTCTAGTTGACATCTGTTTGATGTTGCCTTGGAAAGAACCAGGAAAAGTGTAGTTACCTTTTACTTATATTATCATGATACACTGCTATCGCTCTGGATAGATCACTGTAGTATTTGGTTCTCTTGAGTTTAAATAGTTAAGAAAAACTAGAGATTATTTTCTATCCCTAGCAGAAATACATAATTTGCCTTATCTATGAATTTATGCATTCTCATCACAAATTTGCATTTGAACCGTATGTAAATATTAACAGAGTTTAAATATTAATTGTCTTATTGTGTGTATGCTGAATATGATAAACTTACAGAAGAATTCATGTTGGGAAGGATCTATGGAGTTCCCAAGCCTGGTTGCAACACTGCCAGCTATGAAATCAGACTAGGTTAGTGAGCCTGGAAGTTGCATAAGTTTAATATGTGTATGTGTTAAAGGCTACTTGAACTTAGTAACTCTCAGGTTTCATATGTCTCAGTAATTTGAGCCTAACCAAACTGCAATCAGTGTTTTTATTCCTTTCATTTCAAAATAAACCATTGTTAGGATGGCTAACTAATATAGAAGACAACTTTTTTCTTAAATTAGATCTATGTGTGAATTTCCCAATACCTCTTAAAACTGACAAGGAGCCAGTGATTGTACTGTTCTTTATCAGTGGGTATGTAAAGGTCAATTTTCTCTTCTCTTTTCAGACAAAGACTGCAGTCCAGGCTCTAATAAAGAAGCACCAAACAATCCCAGGCAGCATATGGAAGGCTTTATTGGACAGATTTGATAAACATTGTAAAACTGATTAGAATACTTAAGTTTATTTTACTGTTTTTACAGCATGCAGTAAAAGACAATGTCCTACAGCAGTGATGACTAATTGATGTTTAACCAGTTTAATTTACAAGTTTCTATAGTCAACAGAAAAAAACAAAGAACCTCTTGAAGACTCCTGTTTAAGCTCTTTTGCTCTTTGAGAATATTCTTGAAGTCAGGAAGAGTGGGCCCTTCAATAAGAAAACTTACATATAATGGGCAATACAAGTACTAAATTTCCCAAACGAAGATCATGTAGCCAGTATGTGACAGGTTCCTAAAACAAATATTTGCATGCATCCGATGGGCTCAAAAGATTTTTCTGGTTCCGTGGGTTTTAAGAGTTTTGTTTTTAAGCGAGGTATTAGACTCATACAACATAGCAGCTTAATGGCTCAGTATCCTTAAGCATAAGAATCCTGCATCCAATATTTTGCTCTGATGGAGAGAAGCCTTCTATCCCCTTGGTACAGTGGAGGGAGAGGTCTCCCTCCCCTTTATAGATGAAAAAATCTGGCTTACTCTGGAGAAGAAATAACAGTGACAGAAATTCCTGATTCCCATTCTAACTACAGTTTGAGGAAAAAATTAAAGTTTTATACTCTCAAATAAGGAAAAAAGAGCTTCAATTAAGTGTAGCGCTATTCAAATACACGTAGTAGCACTTTCAAGTCTGTGTTGGTACATTCGTGCACTATTGCACCATGCAGTACAGATACAGTGCTGCTTGGAAAGTGGATGTGCCAGCAGTGTCATTTTCCTAATACAGCTTTCAGAATACTGAATCTTGTTGTAAAACAGAATGTGTTTTTACAAGCTAGGGGATGTTGCTATTGTTGGGAGTGGGAGAGCTTTGTGTAATTCATTAAAATTAATTCATTAAAATTAATTCATTAAAAGCAACCAAGTCTGTTAACTTTGAACATGAAGGAAGGTCATTTTTTGTGCCTCAGTATTTTTTCTTGTGCTTTTAATACCTACATAATCTTTTCTCTCAACATCCTTTTATGTAGCATCTAAAAAAATGTATATATCAGCCTACTGTCACTAGAAATCTAAATGTACTCTTTGGATTAAAATAAATTTCTCTTCCTGTATTCCTTCTTCATAAATGTTTCTTGCACATCAGAAGAAGGGAGCAAAATGGACAGATGAGCATACCTTGAAGAATTTTTTTTTCCCTTAAGAAAAAAGAAAATAATCCTGTCCTGAAAAAAACTCAGATCTGCTCAAAGACAAGAATGTTTACTTGAACACCTTAACTATAATTGCAATATGCAAGCAGAAGAATTTTTCTCTCAGCAGAGACAAAACTCAAACAAACTGAGATGCTGACTGGTATGCCTAGACATGAATAGGAATTCAGACCATTAAGTCTCACGTAACTTACACCAACAATATAAGCTAAAATTCAAAGCCCTAGCTTAACGTAAATGAGAAAAGCAACTAAAAGAAAGGGTTAGCAAATACTAAAGTGTATACAGATGATGAAGCAACAGTAATGAGGAGTAAGTGGATCTGAAAGCATTCCTTGTGTCACAGAAACTTTGCAGAAGGATGAGAAAGCATCATTCTCTGACTGTCCTATTCCATTCTCCAAGCACATTAGCACAATCAGTTGATACACTTCTATCACCTGTATTTTGGGAGTTACACAACCTTTCAACTCCACATGCTCTGGTACCTGACCATGCTGCAACTTGGAATAAAGCACTACTAGCCTTGAAGAGAGGATATGTGATCCAAAACAGTGGTTATCTTTCAAAGAAGGGATTTGAGCCTGGATCTTCTATATCAGACAGCTCTTAATAGTTTGTTCAGAAAGTTCAAGGCTTTTCTGAGCTATTTCATCTTATAACTGCATCCCAATATTATTTGCATCTGATCTGAAGTGTGTGAAAATTTCTATAGGTTTTCTTCTTACACAATTGTCTTGTGTAAGAAGTAAATCCAGTAAATACTGGGTTCTCAAGGTGATGGACAAATATGTTATTTAGAGATGTAAGTGGTTTTGAATAAAGAATAAGACACTGATTTTTCTCAAATGAAAAAAGGATTTAAACCATTTTTCCTCAGAAATATGTTAGAATACTTCACCAGTAAAGAATTCTAATATAGAACTGCACTAATACAGAAACTAGAACTTGAAGCTGATATTATAGGAACTAGGAGAAACAGGAGCTTCTTTTCATACAATTGTAATTGCCTATCAAATTACTTCCCTACAATGCAAATTACTTTGTCTGTAATACATTAAAAAGAAAAATAGTAAATGAAGGTGACCTTTGCCTGCCTTAAAACCTAAGACATATTTATGACTCATTTGGTATAGTTTGCTTAATAAACCATGCAAGGAAATCCTGTTTGTTAACATTTTGTACTCAATCTACAAGATGCTACACTGGGGACAAACATGATACTGCAAACTCTGAAAAAAATATTTGACAATAAAGTTACAAACATGCACAATTGCAGAACCCCAGCTCAGAATTCCAATAAATTATGTACGTGTAAAAGGCAGTCAAAAAAGCATGACAAAAATCTGCAGTTTGCAGCCAAATGATATTACCTAAAGTTGATGCCAAACAGTGCAGTTTTGAAAATTATTAAATTTCAGTCCAGCTGGTACAGTAGCTAAATGAGCATGTATGTCTGGAACCAAGCCTGGTGTAACTTCAATATCCCCTTATTTGTTAGATTTATTTGTTTTGTTTTTAACATGCAAGTTAGATCCAGAAATCATATCCAAGGTTGCAAGACACTGAGGTCTTTGCTAACAATGCTGAAAACATCATGTCCAAACTGCAGAGTTTCAGGAATACTAAATTCAGTCAGATACCGCACAGAATCATGTGTGTGACTTCAGAAGCAGAGTATCAGAACTACAGCTGCTTGACTCCAGCTACGCTTAAAGGCAAAGCTACTTCATGACTATATGGTTGGACTGCACTGCGTAAGACTGTGGTTTGAATTCCTACTCCTGTCCTGGCATATTACATAGCAGGCAAACATTGAATATATATATATTTTTTGGGGTGGTTCATTTTGGACGTTACAATGTGTACCTGCGGGGACTTGTATGCTTTTGGGTAGCTGAGCCCAAGGGAGCATGAAGGCTGTGTCATCTGAAGGGGTTTTCATAGAGGAACACTGTCTCCAAGCTTTGGTGGGGAGAGGCAGCTCTGCATCCAGGCCTGGGGCTCCCAGCGTAAGACAGGTGTGGAGCTGTTGCAGCAGGTCCAGAGAAGGGCCATGAAGATGAGCTGACGGCTGGAACACCTCTCCTATGAAGACAGGCTGAGGGAGCTGGGCTTGTTCAGCCTGGAGAAGGCTCCAGGGAGATCTCTTTGTGACCTCCCAGTACTTGAGGGGAGTTTATAAACAGGAGAGAAGCCGACAAAAGCCAAGGTACCGCGGTGTAACGAAGGAAACATCACAAACTTGAGGACAATAACGTCACTTAGGGCTCCATTTTCCAAACTGCGGTGAGACACGAAGCCCCACAGCAGGCACTGTGCCTCCCGCTGGCTTACAAGGCCCAGAAGCAAAGGCACAAAGCGAGGCGCCACGGCTCGGCGCCAGCGGAGCACCGCAGCACCGCAGCCGCAGCCAGGCGCACGGCGCACACGCGACGCGGGGCCGATAGCACGGGCTGCACATCACGGCGCCCCCTAGCGGCGGCGGCGGCCTCCCC
>JAOWBP010002052.1:48200038-48246665 GCA_028571105.1 Tragopan temminckii | reverse complement strand
ATATGCCTGTTCTTCCTGTATCCTAGACTGAATTTTTCTTTCTTTTTTTGCTAATATTGGTTTCAGGTGCTGAGTCTTTGCTGTGCTCAGAGCAGCTCCAGACTTCCTTTGGTTACTACTTACACAGGAACAAAAATGTAAAACCCAATAGGCATTTGTTAGTTCTCTTTTTGATCTATTTGAAGTCTACCAAAGATATCTAGAAGTGTTTCTGAGCTTCTTTTGCAACCTTTGTGATAGAACTGCCAGCTCTCTGGGTGTTTCTTTAATGGTCAGATTTCCTTAGAGTATGAAAACTACTTTTCTAATGGATCAACTAAAATTTGAAAGTGCTCTGTCCCTTTTGAAATGGATTAGTTTTCTGTTGTCTATTGTAGACTGGATTAATTTTCTAAGCTAGCTAGCACAGCAGTCAAAGGCTTGCTTGACTGATTTTTTTTCTTCTTTTGGCTCTTGCTTTGAGAGAACAAACTTGAGAGAAGAGGCTTCTTGTAACTTGACCCAGAGACCCAGTTTCTGAAGGCAGTAATGAAAAATATAAAATGACCCACAAATGAAACAATCACACCCTGACCTCAAACTAATTCTGGAATGCTAATTCTGGACAATCTTGAGTCAGATTTCATAGAAGTAAAACTGCCTTGCCCTCTTTAATCCTTGCAAAGGCCTGCTACTGGCAGCTCTGGTGTTTTCGAGGCTAAACTTGCCATCTGAGTTGAGCAATTGTGGGGAACTTTTGGATGAAGCATTCTCAGGAGAAGTTCAAGTTCAACAGCCCTGAGGGCCTGTTGGGAGCATGCTAAAAAACAATAAACTCTACTGGAAGATAGCTAGTAGTCAGTCCCATAGTAGACTTACTCATCTGGCAATAGGACATCAAGGATAGCTGTAGCCCACTGAAATCCAGCTATTGGGCATGCTTCCTACCAAATTCCTCTCTCCACCAGTAGTGTTCAGTGGCTCAAGTATCCTCAACTATCTTCCTTAGATACAGCTTAACAGATGTTAGAACAGATGCTGAATCAGCTGGGGAGCTGATTCAGTCAAATTCCAGTCTTTGTGCTCATCTTACCACCACACTTAATGATTCTCCTAAGAGCAAACCCAAAAGGGAAACCTTCTGACAATTAAAAATCTTTATATAAAGAGCCTCTGGTACTTTGTGTTATACATATGGTATCCATAAATACTATTTCTGGGAGGTGATAAGGTTTCCACAATGCAGCTATGATAGATGAACTGGCAGAGCTCTTAACACTGTGCAAATTATTCAACCCTTCTGGTGGAGCATTTGGGTTGTGTACAGACCTGAAGTTGTGCTGATCTCACCAGTTTCAACTTGCTTTGGTTACTCTGTGCCCGGTGCCTCTAAATTACTTTAGCTCTGCAGAGCTTTCCTTGTGTTACTGGATATATGGTTTGGCAAACCATTGGAAGTTTGCTTTTGTTGCTACCTGCTGAAAGGTACAGAGAACTCAGCATGTAGGCAGCTAAGCACTCACCAGTGCGCAGCAACACGTGTAACAGAGCAGTGGGAGTAGAGAGATGACCTAAAAGAGCAGACAGAAAATCTCAGCCAACAGAGTGCATTAATTTTTTAAAAGATGTTTGTTTGTTTCTTGCTTCTTAACTTCTTCTGACCATTAATGGCTACAGGAGCAGATACTAGCTAATCTTATTACTTACCCAGCGCCATGTCTATGTTTGTGTGTGCATGATCCCATTTCTTCTGTGTAAACAGGAACCTGGAACTTACTTCAGCTGCTGTTGCAAGAGAAACAGCAGGCCATTATTATTCTATCTACCTGCTGCTTTGAGAATGTCAAGATGATATCTTTCATACTTGCTTTGTCATTATTCTGCTTAATCATTTTTTATCAGTCTGTGGACTAAGTAGTTTCTGTAGATGTGCTGATTTCTAATAGAACTTCAAATCAGGCAGCAAAATATGGGGTGTACCATAACAGCAAACAAATAAGTGGTTTCTAGAGCCCTAGTTTCAGGTGTTCATACAGATTTCCTACAGTGTAGGAGCTAACTGTATAGGAATGTTTTATTTTTTTTTTTATCAGTTGGAAGTTACATCTCTGGAGGATTTGGGCCCCATTTCCAATGTCTAAAATGGACAGCATCCACATTAGCAGCATGCTTGCATTCAGACAAATAAAGCCTGGAATGCTCAGGACCCAAAGCAGCATTGCCACTTCAACAAATATTTGCAATACTGATTACCCTGAGCTCCAGAGTAACACAGAAAGAAACAGCAGGTTTGACAATGGGGGAAACACACATACTTATATACAAATATAAGGGATTGTGAGCTACCAATTTCACCCAGAGAGAGGGGGGACCACTTTAAAAAGACCAATACTCTTTTTGGGGTTGTTCTTCAGAAGGAGTTTTGTCTCCTTGGCAAACTGTCTTGTTTCACCAATCGCTCGTGCTTTCCAGGCAGTGTGCCAAGCAAGAGATGACAGAGGAGACATGAAGAAGGAAAACATACAAACCTGTAGTATAGCCTTTTTGTGACAAGATGAGGATGTGCTACCTCCAATTCAATCAGATTTGATAATAAATTACTGGGAACAGCTCCTATTTTGCAACTGGGGAGAGTAAAAGACATTTGGCTGTCCATCAGTAGGCTGCAGCAAGAGAAGGTGGAAGTGATTCATCCCAGTGTAAATGCCCTGCTGCTGGGGTGGAGTGAAATCAATTTGAAGAGATTCAGCAGGTGGTGGCAGTTCGTTGAAGTAAATAAATCAGATGAAGAAAACATGACTGTTCCCAGGTAATTTATATGCTGGCAATCAAAGTTTCTCTTCCTGAGATCCCATACTGCTCTGTGCACGTGCTGAATTTACCTTTTCTCGAAGCGGAAAAAGCTGAAAGTTGATTACTCTCAACAATTCACTGGCCTCACGAGAACCCATGAGAAATGGAAACTTGATCCCACACAGGGGGCTGAGTTATTTTCTTTGCTTTTTGTCCTTTCATTTTTTTCCTTACAGTTTGCTCCTTTGCTTAGCAAGCAGTGTTGCCCCTCACCAATTTCTGCTGCCCCTGGCACTGAAATGGATTAATATTCAGCAATAATTCTTAAGTTTGAAAAGCTTTAAAATGCAAGATGGCTCAGTGTTGCTCAGATATTGCAGTTGTTCCTGTTTTTAGGATGGAAAAAAAAAAACAAACCAAACTTGTTTTATACACTCAATCTGCAAAGACCTTTGCCTTCTGGATGCTTGTTTCACACTTACCGATACAGAAGCAATAACTGCTAGCATGGAATAAAAACCAATATTGCATTGCCTTTGCGGGCATCTAAGGACAAACAAGGGAAGGATCTTTGCATGGTGAAGTTTACAGTGTGAACATTTTGCCTTTTTTTTTGCTTTTATTTTTCCCTCAGGCATATTGGCTGAAAGTTTGCAGCCAGTGTTTCTGATGTCAGAAACAATGAGGGCATGAGAATTTAAAAGCGTTGTTGCCTTGGCGTGAATGGAAAACCACACTGCTGAAGCAGAGGTTATTCCTCTGAATACTTCAGCTGAGCTTCTCTGGGCTTTAATGCCGAATTCTGTGTTTGCATTCTGACAGGGTGCAGGAGAAGCTCCAGTCAGGGCTGCATACCAGTTAGAACAGCAGCGATGTGAAGTGGCACATAGGGAGCAAGTTATTCACACGGCTTGATGTGGACTGAAAAAGCCAGCATGGGAGGGGCCTTTGCTGCAGAATAACTTAAATCTGGACATTTGGAGCCTGGAAAGAACCAGGAGACAGCACACTGCCTCTCTATGTGTAGGCAACAGCTTGTGGTGTCCAGCTCCATTTCTCACTTTCCCCATCATGCCAGACAGGCTGTGTGACTCCTCTCTGGCTCTCCCTTCTCCTTCTGCGTGACTGGACCTGGATGCGTGCAACTTCACCTCTGGGCACCGTGTCTTTGTATATTTGTCTCTAAATCAGGCAAATGTAAGAGAAATAACAAGGAGATCTTGAAACCAGAAGCTTCTCTCTTTCTTCCTACTGCACCAGGTGCCTGGTAAAGTAAACAAGTAAATCATCTATCAAGAGATCTGGCTTCCTGTGTGAATTCAAATGGCACCTCTTCAGAACTGCTTTTGAATTGAGATAGTAGATAATGCAGAGCAAATTATTGCTTCTGATAACTCAGGTTTCAGAGAAATGTCAGATGAATTCTTCAAGGCAAGCTGTAATGAACACAAGGCTTTTATGTTCTTCCAAGATTTTTTGTTTTTCTCTAGGGCTGCCCTGTTTTTTCTTCTTCATCCCTTAGGAAATAGGAGAGCTATGATCTCAAAATATGTTGCATGTGTGCACAGAAGAAAAAGTACTCTGAAGGATAAAAGCGCTACCGAACACTTCCCTTCCTACTTCAATTCTGCTTCAGGCAGAAATAGAAAGAGAGCACATTATCTCTGTGCACAGGAAGAAGCATCCTGTGGCATAGAATGCTGGTGAAATGAATTATCTATGCAAGAAAAGTTAATTAAAGAAGAGGTTTTGTGAGATCTGTATTCTAAACAATATTAAAATAAGTTCAACTTTCTCATGTCCCACTTGTATGCTCTGCCAGGGGAATGTCATACTGGACTGGAAATACATTGCAGTGACTTCTCAGCCAAAGCTTGGGGGGGGTGTGTCATACCAGATCATCAGCCCATTTCACCATGTAAACCAAGGCACACACTGGTTTGGACTGCTTCAGATCATGGGTAAACATTCCCACAGTGCAACGTGCCTTTGTACAGTTCCATTGGGTTGAGTGGCAGGTAACGAATGAAGACCATCACCAATGCTCACGTGCTCAGCAGGAGACACAAGAAACTTTCGGGTGGGCAGAAGCCACAGGTGACATCACATAGGTGATTGGGTAGCTGGATGGAACAGCAGCAGAAGCTTTCCTTTTGGTTCCCTGCTTTCCAGCCCACATTTTAAGTTTGTAACATGATGAAGAGGAAAAGGAGGCAATGTGTCAGAGGTCCGTCCGAGCTCTGAAAATGAATCTGGACAGCACTCTTTGGATCTTTCCAAGAACATTTCTTATTCAATTGCAAATGTTGTGAAGATGTCTGATTCTAGTAATCCCTACAGGGAAGACAAAGATGAAAGTTTTGCTTTGTAATTCTTCCTGTAACAAAGCCTCATGGAGGTGCAATGCAAGATAAATTACTTTATATGCTAGATTAATGCATGACTTCAATGAAATCCTGTCCTGTTAGGGTGTTGATAAGAAACTTGGGAGATGCATCACCCAGTACAATCTATTAGTTATAGATTGGGATAAGGTGATGAGTCCAAACATAAAAAACTACTAACAATAGATAAATGGAATTGGATAGCATTAATTTTAAAGATTTGGTAGGTCAGATAATAAAGCAAAAGCCAAACTAGAGGTTAAACTTGACTAATTGGCTACAAGTCACGCATAGGAATTCATGTCACTTTAAAAAAGGACAGGACCATAAGGTTCATTTATTCCAAATCGCCAGCACTGTGGTGCCTAGGCTAGGACAGAGCTGCAACCCCTCATTGAGCAGTAGAGCTTCTCACAGGAAACAAACCAGCCCATTCTCCCTTCATCATACCCCAACACTGAACTTAAACTTCAACCTCGTTTTTCCCTTACAAGCTCATGAAACACTGTGCTGTGTATACTGCTCACATGATATTTCCTCATTTTTCATATATATTTTTAAGTGCTACATTTTATTTCATTTTTTTAGATATGATGATAAGTGAAGTGGCATATCAAAGTCCAAGAATTTGCATGTCAGCACACAAGACCTTGAGATGAAGCTGGAGGCAAACGGTGACGCAGGATACCTACCAGAGCACTCTGACCAGCCAGAGGAACTGATCTGTGGACAAGTTTCCTGCTGCTATCAGGACGTTGGTAGGACACTCCTGAGGACACGAGACCTCTGGCCAGATGCCACATAGACACAAGGTAACCTCGTAGCTTCTTTCCCACTGCTGCGCTGGCATGGAGGGCTGGAATCAAAATCACCGTGAGAAGGTGACAGCATTTGAAATGAAGACTCAGATGTAACAGATGGCAAGCACAGCCCCAAGCAAAAGCAGATTCCCAAAGGAAAGCACAAAAACAAATACCAAACAGGCCTTTAAAGTAAATGAACAAACAAACAAACAAACAAAAAGAAAAAGCCTTAAAGGGAAATTCTTGGATAAGTTCCAAAATCATCTGAGAGAAAAGAAAGATGGGTAGGAATAAACGTGCAATAGGGAAGGTGTGCTTTGCATAATGCTGCCCACTCCATCTGAAGGAGCCTCCACATGTTCCGTGTTACTCTCATGTGACTGTGAGTTGTGAAATAGGTGGTGTGCTGCAAAGTGAGAAAATCAACGCTGTGTTCTAGGCAGCCTCTGATATCAGGGGAGCAACAGAATTACTTATTTGGTAGAATTTGCTTCAGAGCAAGTTTCAGAATTAGCTCATCACTCACAACAACACCTTTTGCAAGTCGATGTGAGTTGTCTCCTTGGGAAAAAGCAGCTGGCAGATGCAGCAGTCAAAAACTATTTTTCCAAAAGCAGCCTCTAATCTGAACATAGAGACACTGTGAGTATTCAGTCTGAAAAACAAGGGCTGCATTTTTCAGAGCTGCTGAGCATTGCTGGGTCCTATCTGAGAGTGTTGGAACTGCAAGCCCTGACCACCCTCTTGAATGATGCCAGAGCAAGCTCCAGCTGAACCACTCATTCCCCGCAGACATCATTGCCCAGTGACTTTTTGTTGCTGACTGCAGGTGGAAACGAGCATCCCTGCTGTGCATGTTGTGAGCCCAGAGCCTCAACGACAACCTAAGTCAGAAATAGATGGAGATGACCAACAGGAAAGGCAGATGCTTCTGGCACCAGGCCCATGCTCAGACAACTTCCCCTTAATTTTATTGACTTTTTTTTTTTTTTTTTTTTTTTTTGGCAGAGGTGGAATTGATCAAATTCCATATCTGTACTAACTTTAGAGACACCAAAAATTTAAAATCAGTACAAGGTTAACTTGCTTAAAACTTTGAGATTGCTTGGAGAGGAATTGCAGAAGTCCACATATCAGTAATAATTCATTTTCCCAGTTTCCTTATTTATAATAATAGAGTACATAAGCTTATCCTTCCACGTTTTGAGACATTATTGTTGAATTGCTGTCTCTCTCTGAGCTGATCTGCTTGGTTAACAATGCACATATGGCAGTAACACAATGCTTGGTAACACTTACTGTGCTTATTGGTGTGCTCAGGGCAGTACAGCTTATGCTCACAGCACTTAATTAGAACCTGACTGAAAAGAAATGGCTTGATTGCTGGAAGACCCACTAGGAATAAGTCTTCAGTTTTGTATATAGCTTCCTATGAATGAGAAATCTTTCCAACTGGGAAAAATTGAGTGCTTAAGAATGAATGCAAAGTCTACAATATGCATGAGCTGGTATGCCTGACCACGGGTCTGAAGTGCTGCCACAGCAAACAAACTGTACAATATAGTACTTTCCTACTTTCCTGTCTCATTTCTATAGCACAGAATTTAGTGAAGAAATGTGTTTTATAACTGTGCAGTACACAGGAAAAGGTCATCTCTGGTCAGCTTATCCAAGATTCCCACTGCGGTGGTAGGAAGATACAGCTCCTTCCCATACGAATGGGTCTCTGTACTTTATGAGCTATGTTAACTGAGTGAATGTAGTGTAACTACATATGAACTAAGTAGGAGAAAAAAACATACTTGGATAATTTTGCCAAGGCACTTGGGGCTTTTATTACTAAGTCTCTATATTTAGTTTATCAGCATGTTTTTCTACAGGAACCATAGCCATTTCTCCCTGTCTCTCTCTCTTTCTTTTTTTTTTAAAGTCAGAAGAGGTGAGAACTGCTGTGAATAAGCACTGTTCAAGCAGCCTGTAAAAATTTATCCACTTCTTTCCTTTATTAAGAATCTATTTAAACTGTCTGTTATCACTGTTTAGCTTAAAAAGAAACTGCTTTGCTTCTTACATGTCACAAGCTTACATTAAAAGCATCCTGGAGAAGGCTTTTGCATCAGTGGTCAATAATTTGCCTAAAGTATATGTCAATTCAATCCCTTTTGCCCCAAGGTATGTAGTCCCACACCATGGCAGCTACTCACCCACTTAATGCTCTTTTACCTCACCAATTATAAAATTATGGGATATCATCAAATGACTTTCCAGTACTCAAGATTGTGGCTTTGATGTCTTCTGTGCCTGATTCACATGATCGGTTAAGAAAGTTATTTATGAGCGTGTTTCTTTCTGGTGTTTTTTTGTTTGTTTCACGTGTGTGTGTGTGTGGTTTTGGTTGTTTCTTTGATGGGGATTTGCAGGGTTACAGAGACTGAGGATTTATAACTCTTGTGAAATAGGGCACTTATCAATTGTGTTGTTGGAGTGCTCCTCCTTCCATTGCACTCTGCCAATCTGCAATAACAAACTGCTTTATCTTTTGGCAAGCTACAAGATATGTAGTCAACAAATGCAAATTCAGTTACCCATGGTATATCTCTATCTAGGTAGTTAGTAGATAGATCTTTCCTTTCTCTGAACTCACAGTAATTGTTTAGTGCTTGATGGGTTGTTTTCCCTGGTCTCTCTTGGTCACCTCAGATAGGCCAAGAAGAAGCATTTAAGAAGGACTGGGGGCATGGCTAAGGGACAGAAGGGCTGATGGATTTGGGTACTGTCCTTTCTTGCACAAACTCCTGGTGCTGTTTGGGGTGGCATTACATGCCCAAATGTAGCAATGAAGTCCTGGAGGGGTATTAAGACCATTGGAAGTGCTGCCAAAATCAGAACAACTTGTGTAATGATCTAATAATTAAAGCACTTGTCCAAGAGGCAGGAGGAGAAGAAACTAAACCCTCCTCAACCCCAGGGGATTTGAACACAAGAAGATCAAGGAAGCTGCCTCTTCCCTGGAGTTTCTCCTAGCTACTGTGTTCAGGATGAGGCTGGGCGAGGCCCGTCACTCCCTTGCCCTCTATTGCATGGGGATCACTGCTTGGTAGGTAGTGATGCTTTCAGGAGACAGAAGAGAGGATGAAAATGACAGTGCATTGTCTTCTGTTCCCTGTGAGCCATTTCAGGTGCTGAAGGAGTTCTGGATTTCTGCACTCCTCACTCTGTATTCCTTGTGGCTGAAATGCTTCAAGAGCCAAGAGAACCACAGTCCAGAAATCTCCCCGTTTCCCAGGGAGCATCCTTACTACCTGGCAACAGGGCTGAGGAGTATGGGCCTGCTCCATGAGCAGCTTTTTGGGAGGCCTTCCTTCCAAACATCGCTCAGGGCTCTGACCTGGGTGCCCAGAACACCCTGCTCTGCTGCTCTTGGGGTGAAGTGCCCATGGGCTGTCTGGTGGCTTCCTTGGGGTCCCTGCTGTGACACCAATGGTAAAGTTTCCACATCTCATAGGAATCTGTCAAATCTTCTACAGCAACCAGAAGTGGCTTAGGAGCCGCTCACGCCACTCCTGTGCTCGAACACAGAGCTTCTTTGATGATATTGACTGTATTGTAGAACAATTAGAGGTGGGAAGGCTCTTTGGAGATCATCAGGCCAATTCTTTGTCAAAACAAGGCCAGCTTCAGTCTTGTTCATAATAATGTTGAGAGATGACATCTTTTGCTGATCGACCATTTTAAGAGATTTTTTAAGGAAGACTCTAGAGCCATGGTAAAATGACCACAGTGTACTTTATTTAATGATTTTGGTACCTTGTGTTGCAATAAAATAAAAAAAATCTACAAAATCCAAATATATAAAATTTTCAAGTTTTCCTTTTAAGTTTTACAAGAAAAATCAAGTTGTAACCAAGGAAATTTGTTAGTATGAAGCACTACTTTCAACTTCATTTCATCACAAATTGCAACTTACTTAACAGACCAAAAGAACTATGGTACTGCAGTACATCAAATACTTCACACACTGTGTTCTTTACTATAGCACATGTAACCTCTGCCAGGGAGACAGCAGTCTCTAGCCGATAAAGACACTCTTCACAATCTGAACTCTAAAGGAATGTCTGTATACATGGAATTGGAATATATATATTTACAGGAAGATTCTTTTTTTAGTAACTATTTTGATTCTTCATTTCAAATAAAATACCAAATACATTTTTACAATGTTTACAAGTCAAAGCACAAGTTCTGCAATGATTATCATTCACCTCAAGTCACTGTGCTTGTACTGGGGGGATATCTACACTGCTCCATAAACACAAATGTGATCTTCCGTAACTGTATTTCCGCAACGGTGACAAAGGAGTATAAGCACAGTAACAATTATTTTAGCACAATCAGTGTATAATGCAACAGTTTGCAACAGAGAACTGAGAAACTATTGGTCCATTCTGTTCAATTTGCTGTTTTTCTGCCAACTGTTACGTTTGTTGTTGTCACATAAATTGTGTACAAGATAAGAGTTAAATAACACAACTTGAATAGGAAAGAGCACACATTTTTTAAGGCAAATTAATAAGCAGCTTATGGTGTTTTTTGTCAAACTATACCCCAACGGAACCTAAAAATAAAATGTATGTTCTACAGCTGTCAATAATTAGGTTTTCTTGTTCTCCTCTATAAATTGATCAACATGGCTTTGAACCTGGTTATTCAAAATGGAAAGAACTCCTCCCCCCCAATCCCCAAATATAGAAAGTGCATGACTCTTTATGCGCCAAAACAAAACAAAAGGCAGCTGAGGTAGTTAGATGTAAAATGTATTTACGAAAAATAATTGAAAAACTAAATCCAGGACATACACAGTAAAAAACCACCCATTTGGAATTGATTCTATATCATGCAATAACTTAACGCTAAGCAGGAGACTCCATGATTCCTGAACAAAAGAAGAAAGTGATTTTAGTAAAAATAACAAAGGAATGAACACGGAATACACTACTGGAATTTGAATTTCAAGTATTTGAATCTATCTGCATGTGCACTTCTTTTTTACAGGCTTTTTGTAGCATTAGGAAGTAATTTACTTTTCATCAGGTGTTGAGAACTGGTCTAACTCTGGGACTGCAGCTCCTGAAAGGCAGAAATACATCACGATTGCCTGAAGACGCACCACTGCCTGTTCCCAAAGACACTGCCATCTCAGCTTGAATGGACTTCTATGCACCCGTCCTCTGCTGAGGCCACCTGAGAGTCACCGGCCCATGGGTTCCATGCCTGTGTCTCATGGGGACCTGATGTGCTGGGGGCATGCCTGAGGTGTTCCCATGTCTGGATCTTTGCATCACAGAGCCCTATTTCTTCTTGGACCTCGCAGTACAGAGCCCTATCTCCTGGGCCTCCCCTTCCTCAGCCAGCGCTGCTGCAGATCAGGTGACATGGCAGCCTTTCCTCGTCTGGCGAGAGGGACTGTGTCCCATGCCTGCAGGCAGGAGACTCCCCAATGGAGTGCTGGCTTCAGTCTGCTCAGGATAAGGAGCGGTTTGGGACTGGAGTTCTGGCCTTAGCACAGGGGCAGGCCCGGTGTTCCCCCTATATCCTGCCTGGAATCCCTACCTAAATGCAAAATCCGTGCGTGCAAGCACAAGAGGAAACTTCAGGGTCTGGAAAGGAGTTTCGTGAATAAGAGTACTTCTAGAAGATGGAAGAGTTAGAGGTATGTTCCTCTCCTCGTAGTGACCACCTAATTCATCCTGTTACTGAATGTGCGTTGCACTGGCGTTGTTCTGCACCCTGCTGTCAGACCTCACTGCTGATCCCTGCAACATCGCTGGTACATGCAGTTTGGGGTCATGAGTTCTGCACTTGGCACCTAACTCTAAAAAGTCACACTAGAGACCGCTGCAAACTGTTGATTCTTTTTTTAATTTTTTTTTTTTTTGTGATTAGACTGTGAAAACACAGGGTTTGTACTTCTGAAATGTGTGCACATGGTTTACACATAACTTAGGAGAAGAGAGCAATATATTTGTACCTTCTTTAATATTTGTGATCTGTTAAACAAAGAAATGCTGAAACTCTTTATTTATTTTTGCTTAATATTATATTCCTCAGCTTCCCATATTGTGATTATGATTTTCAAATTGATGTGTCATTTTGCCCAGCTTCAGTTGTGGCAGGCCAAAACGAGGAATCGCTGATGCTGAACCTACAAACTACAGTAGCACAGCAGAGCTGTTGCTAATTGCCAGTAACCCTTGCACAACCTACACATAAAGCCTGCAATTTTTTTCTGCTTTTACCGCAGAACTAAGTGGAAAACTTGAACACTGAGGTGCAGAATTTCTTGAGGCAGTGTGGTACTGCAGTGTTCCCCAAAATGTTTGTCAGTTTCCTGTTCTTTTTTTTTTTTTTTAGGCGGTGGGGAGATGGGAAGCAGTGGAATTCTGAGAATCTCAGTTTCTCAAAGAAGCCAAGGCTTTATGACTTGTATGTAATGTATGAAAAAAAAAAGATTTTCTGTTTTTGTAAGGGAGAGAAATATATTTCAGGTCTTCATAAACCCCAAAGATGCTAAAAGGCACATCTCTGAAACAGCTATGAAAATGTTTTACTTCCTGCAAAGGCAGCAAAGGCAGTCCTTTGTTTTTCCCTCTGCATACCAATTTGCAAAGGACAGAAAGCTGCAGACGGCATCTTTTAGGACTGCACTGAAGCAGCTAATAAACTTGTTTCCATTCTTGGCACCAACCTCTAAGGGCTAGGAATCCAGCTTGATGGTTCAGTGCTTTGGCACTGTGGGTGTCTAACGTCACTGCTTCCTAAATTTTATTTGCTGCCTTTCCTTTCCAAAGAGAAGGATACAAACACCAGCCCCATGTCCCAGCACTCAACATCTACCCCACAAAGAAGCAGACCTTGTCCCCATCACCCATTCAGCTGTGCCAGCAGAGAAACTGGAATAAAAGGATCTACCTTTCTCTTCCTGACCCTAGCATGTTGTCTCTGAGGTTCCTGCATCCCTGATCTGTGCCCCAACACTGAAGACTGAGATGAGGTTTGTGAAGATCCAAACCCTAGATCCTTCTTCAAGGGTTTCAGCAGTGAAATAGTGACAAGCAAGTGTTGGGGAGGGCTGGAGCAGCAGGCTGATGGGGACACTAGGAGACTCTTGCTGAGCTTAGGTGAAAATTTCACCTCCTCAAATTGCCATTTTTTCCCTTGCTGCCCCAAAATCCAATGACTTAGAATTTATATAGAGATATGCATTCTTCTTGAAGTTGAAATGTGTAGCTTGAAGGATTTTTTTTTCATGGAAAATATTAAAATATTAATATCTCAGTTTTCTGAACATTTAAACAGATATTTAAATTTATTCTGGAACCCAGGAAGGTGTCTTTGACTCACTCAGTGACTCACAGAAATGGAAGACCTAGAAGTGCTTTATATTATTTCCAGAGGACTATTTTTTCAATGCAAAGACTGATGTTCCTTCCCCAGAGATTTTCCTTTGCCTAATCAGTATTGGATGCACAAGGACTGGCAGTTCACTGATAGTAAAGTTCAAGTGTGCTGTAAAATAGTGACTAAAGAGATTCCATAAAAATAAATTTCATCTGGAGAGGCATTGTGAAATTTAATAGCAAAATGACACTTGCTTACTCTCAGGGCTTACTGGACTCCGGTAAAGTCAAAAGAAAGTCATCCATTGCTATGGAGGTCCTTCAGGCAAGCCCTTTAAGATTATAAGCTGCCTATAGTCAAGGCAAATCCCAGTACAATAATTACTCCTTTTCAGAGTGCTGGTGTAAGTATTACTTATCAGTGTGTTCACCAGGCAAAATTTCTCAATCAGTCCTTTGACAGTGTCTTTTTTTTTTCCTTGTAGACCATGCAAGAAGGTTTTGCAAGCACAGTAAGTCTGAATCTTTTAGGATCATCGGTCTCACATGAAATTGCTTTAGAAAGCTCACTGGTTTTACTAATGGTCTAGAAACACTTATGCACACATTTTCCCCAAACAATCAAATTCACCAGTCAACCTGAAAAAGAAACTTTGAGCTGTGCATCGTAAGAGATGAAAGGTAGAAGCATGCATAAATTACTTAGCCTTATCTGAATGTACATTTTGCTATAATGACTGGAGAATATGTTCATTTTAATTACTACTGGGTTTATTATTAATAGTTTTTGTAGGAATCCATTTGGAAAATGTACATTGGAAGGGCTGTTCCAATGCGAATTAACTGGCACGCTCCTCACACAGCAAATTTCATGAGAACAGTGTACAACGAGGAAGAACAATGAAAGCTTGGATTTGTGTGTCTGGCTTTTTGCTTTGTTGAATATTTTTTTTTAAAAATAAAGACTGCAGAGAACTGAACAAAGTTTTAAAGCCCAGCTGTACCCTGCAAAATTACTGTCAAATCAGCATGATAAGCAACTGTGTTTATTGCATTTCATTGGGTTCCACATCCAGTGCTTGCAGTGAGAAGATGATCCTATTTGCTAATGCCTTGGATCAAATCCAGAAGTCATACTGGGTTTGGCATGGACCTGTAGCGTGACAAATAGTGATTGTTAAGTTGGCATTTGTGTAAAGATGCAGGTAAGCAAGCGTGGGAACAAGAGCAGAGCCAGCTTGCACTGGTGAGACAGCCTTATACATGGAAGGGCACTTGAAAGAAAATGCAGTGATGCTCACTTGCTAGAATAACACATAACTGAAAGAATAGACAGCAAAATATCTGTCCCATTGTGTATAACAAAGTATGCAGAAGAGAGGTTCTGCCTTTAAGAATAAATGGTAATTGATTTAAAGGAACTGCTGTTCATTTGAAGAATTGAACTTGTGAGGGGATCTGTGCCTGCTGATCCAGAGGATCCCAGGTTAGTGGCTCTTCTGCCAGCATCTCCAAAACAAAGGATAGGTGGATACCCCATCCCTGGATATGTCCAAGGCCAGGTTGCATGGGGCCCCAGGCAGTGTGAGCTGTTGGGTGGCAGCCCTGCCCATGCCATATGTGGAGGTTGGTATGATCTTTAAGGTCCCTTCCAACCCAAGCCATTCTGTGATTCTATGATTCTATGATACTCCAGGTTATTATGGGCATATCTTCTTTCAGCAGTGAGGATTGCACCGATACTCCTCAGCACAGGAAGGAAATGGAAGCAAGGAGAAAAATCATAACAATGTCTAATACATCCTGCAAACCTGTTTGAGTGAATGTTTGAAGAAAACACAACTGTTACGATGTGCTACACTTACAGATCACACATGAAGGTTATAGACACCTCCACAGTGATTTCCTTTGCAAGCCAGGGTGCTACTGTTCCCACTTAAAAAGAAGCAAAAATTGACAACCTATAATATGGTTAAAAGTCCTTCAGCGGTGAAGTGCTTGAGAAGCTGAGTGATGAATACCTGACCATGAAGAAATACCATGAGGGCTCATCTGCTCCATGTATTCACAACTGTTCTCTAATTGTAATATGGTTTTTCCCACATCATCTACTATGTCCGTCTTTATTTTCAGCTGGTTTACAAGTGATCATCTCCCTGCCCTATGTACATGCTCTTGATGTGTAGATGAGCAAGATGATGCCAGGACTACCTGCACTAAGGAAAGATGAACTTGTGAATCCACTATTTGCTTATTCTCACGTGTACTGCATAAGAAACCAAGAGAAAAAGCGCACAAAGCACTTGAACAGCACTGAGCCTCTCCTATTCCATGTAAAGAAAAGCCCACTTTATGAGTCTAATTTAAGTGATATGTTTTTGTGCAAGCCATCTGAAGTTTATCCTCTGTAAAGAAAAATTTGCTTTAAAAAGTCATTTTTTTCCTACAAGCTATTACGAAGATCTACAATTTCTAGATTTAACAACCATTGACACAACAGCCATACCAAATCCTTGCCTCATGTGCTCTAGTTTGAGACACCTCTGTCTCTTATTGCTAATAAACAACTGCCAATAGCAATGCAGGTATATCTATGAAGTGGCTTTACACTGTCTCCCTCTATGTTCCAGTGAGCTCATAACAGATCTAGAATGTTCTCAGCTAACATCTTTAGTTGCAAAGAGAGTAATTGCTCCACAAATACTGTATTGGTGTTAAGGTTGTGCGAGTGGATTTTTTTTTTCCTGATAAGACTGCTCCTCCCCTTATTCACTGAAACAACCGGGGCAGATTTCCACAGTGTTTCACAAACCCTTTTGATCTTGCCCAGAGGAATGCTTTACTTCCCAGTTTTCAAGAGTTTTTGATCTCTGGCCTCCCTGCTGAGGGTACCAGTGGGTGCACTTCCATAATAAAAGGTACGTACTGATCAGTCGTTGACTCATGGACATGTACACCCTGGGCAAACATTCCATTTTTTCCCCTTCTGTTTCACATCAAAGAAGCTCAAATCTACCTGTAAGCTAAAAGTAATGAAGGAATATAGTTTCTCCACTCATTCACCTGGCTCCTAGTGTTGCTAAATGTGTTTATGTGTTTTGGGACACAGCTGTTTCTCCAGGAGAATGCTCCACCACCAGCATGGCCATCTCAGAAATGAAACTGGGTTGACTCTGTGGTTGGTAAGGAATCGGGTGACCAGAAGGACACTGGCAGCACCTAAAGCTTCTTCAGCTCAGCACCCCTCCCCCCTCCAAATACAACCTCTGGCTCTGCCAAACAAATCCAGTGGATGAATGATTCAAAAGACAGATGATGAGGGTTTAGCTGGGATGAATTTACTAATGTTGCATTTCTTGTGAATGTCCCTTTGCAGTGCAGGCACTGCACTGCATGCAGCTGGCAGTGCTTTTCTTCCCCCTCTCACTGATTAATGTTCGCTCGCGGGAGCCTGATTACTGTATTACAAGTCGCAAATTTGCAAGATTAAAAATGCCTGTTGAATTAATTAGCTGCAAATCAACCTGAGCATAGCTTGACAAGCTCCAGGTTGTACCAATGAAATAAAGAAAGAAGGAATCAATAGCAGCCACAGATACATGACAGTGTGCTGGCACACAACGTATAGCAGCACTTTGCCTCTCTGCTGATAACAGAAGATTTGTTGTTCATACAGTGCTGCCTGAAGACTTAACCCTGCCCAAACTGACATGCCATCTCATGGAGCACCCCACTTTTCCTTCCCTGTCAGTGAGAGCCAACGCCTGCAGTGCTCATGCTGGGAAACCACAGCATGAGCTCCTGTATCCCAAAACATGGATGTGGAAGTGACACTGGCAGGGGCTGGGGGCCGCTTCTGAGCTTGTCTGAGCCAGCCACGGTGGTTAGTTTTAATCTGTCTTATAAAGCAGATCCTGTGGGAAAGTTATGACATTTCCCAAACGCGGAGCTGAATGCTGTACGATGGCTGGGTCAGGAACTCCGTCTTACACCTGAACATCAGCACAGCCAAGGCTTTCATGAAGGTTGCTGAACTGTTCTTGTTTTTAGCAAGGGGTTTACAGAACTGGGACTTTACAGCTTTTTAAAGCTTAAGAAGAAGTGTATCACATAATTGAAAACAAAAACCTTCAGTTAACCAGCTCATAATCTTTTCCTCAGCTTTATAAAATTTAAAATTAGTTCCTATCAAGCATTGGCTGAGAAACAATCTGGGATACACAGATAATAAAGCAGAATGTATACTCAGAAAAGCAATAGTAATTTAAAATTTCAGAAATAGCTCCTGTATATTCACGGTACTTTTAAATTGGCAGAGGTAGTTTCATCTACAGATACATGCATTTGAAATTTATCCTCAAGACATAATCCATGAATTATCAAAACCTTATTTTTGACAGCATGTTTCAGACAACTGCACATGTGCTGGCCAACAAACACTTTTGTGCTTTTCAGTCAAATGTCAGGTAAACCAGTTGCTGTATTAGAGGTTATTTCCAGTATAAGCTACTTACATCAATAACACTGATATTCAGTGAAACAAATATAGCCAACACTAAATGAGACAAAGGGCAAACTAATCACTTTGCTGTTTGCCTATATGATTTTTTTCCTCAACTAACCATGATTAATGAAATGTAGCACTGAACATTTTTCCTCCACAACTTTTCATTAAGTTACTGACACAATGCATCTCAAAGCTGTCTCCAATAATGACTAGAATGTGTTTTTCAGTAATGTGGTTTTCCTTTTGCAGTTATCACTTGATTACCCTTAATGATGATGACACTCCTGATGCTTTTTCTTTAGTTATAGAATTTAAATGAACTATAAGATTAAATCCTAATAGAATCTCAGGACTAAGTGTATACACAAGGAGAGCACCATGGGCTCAGAAAGCTGTGGGTATGGCTGTGTGGTGCAGCTCTGGTGCACCTGAGCTCGCTGACTGAGCTCTCACAGCAAACCAAGCGGACGTGGCCGGGGTAGCACAAACTGCACTAACAGACAAGGCTGAAGGCAGCGTGCAGAGATTCAGGCTTGTCACAGTGCTAGACATGTTCATACAGTTTCTGGTCTGGTTGGTTTTGCATCTGCCCCAGATTTTTACTGTAGACATTACTCTAGTTGGACACGTGCAATAGCACTGGATATGTGTGGCAACCTTAGAGTCCTCCTCACTAAGGGGATGCAATGCATCAAAAATATGTCTACACTGCACAGCATGACCTTGTAGTCTTTCACAACGAGGGACAAAACCCTCAAAACAAGAGAGAGCAAGCATGCCCTCCTCCTCAGTAGTGTGCAGCCCTATAGCCTTCCCCTGAGAGGTAGTAGCTAGAGATATGGATCACTGTTAGCTGAAGAGAGAACTGAGCCTGGCTCTCCCTGTGGTCTCTGCTTGCCAGTAGTCTCGTGCAGGAGAATCAGTCATGGGTATTTCTGTGCAAAGCTCTATCTGACAGCACCCAGGGGACCCTGCCCTTCAGGTAGGATGGGCAGAGGAATACCAGCTTGGGGGATCTAGGCAGGCGTAGACAGGAGTTACGCTGCTATGAGCTATGAAGCTCCTGACCAAGGCCAGGAACAAAATGTTAGATGCCTGAACCTTTCACGTAAAAAAAATGCAGGAGCTCCTGGCTTGTGCAGCTTGGAAGATCACAACATTAGCCTGAGGTCCTTGGTGTACCTCGTCGACCCCTCCGTGTACTCCATGTGGTTCTCCTCTGGGTGGGCTCCTTGGCACCTAGGATGAGCCGGAATTGATGCACCACATCCAGCCCCTGCCCCAGCGGGCTTGTGGCACCCAACTCTGACTGCGTCTTGCCTTGGCACTGCGCTACCTCTGCAAGGGCTCTTCTGGATGTTCAACAGCAGCTTCTCTACAGTTGGGAAATTGCTTAGGGGTGAACAGTATGTGGCCTCGCCTATACAAGAAGTGATTCCACTTGTAGAAAAGCTGCTGGCATGTCTAGGACTACAGCACACACAGAAGTGAAGTCTAGAAGCAACTGCTTCCAATGATATATGAAATACAAGAGTGAAATCTACAGATAGAGAAAATGTTTATATCCATAGCAGTCATATCTATGTTTCTATGAATGTAGCTTCCTGTTACATTGAAAAATCCATTCAATTTTTAAGCTACTCCCAGCTATTCCTGGAAATGAGAGTTTTGAGTTGGTTTTAAAGTGCTTTGTTGCTTTTTTTTTTTTTTTTTACAGTGCTTTGCATGTGGAGTTTTAGATTTGATCTTAATATTAGTTGACCATTTATCTCACAATTAAATGGAAAAGTCTATCAATTCATACAGCATATAGCTCCCCTGTAATCATATGCAAGCTTCTCTCTTACATGTCTAACTCATGCAATTCACCCCCTAAATGTGCTGAAGAAGCCTTTTTCCCTGCATCTGGCTTATCAGCCCTTTCTGCTCCAGGATTCAGAGTAGGGACGTGGCTTACTAATGAGTGTATATGACTCTCTGCATAAGAATTAGATGCAAAGCGTTCAGAACAGAATGTAAGTGCTGGAGCCAAGTTGTTTAGGAAAGGCTCCTTTTAGTGAAGGTACTGGTCAGCAGTTGGTTTGTATCGGGATCACTGGAAACAAGTGGGGTTTTATAGACATTTTTCTAAGTATTCTTAAAATAATCACAAAATAGCAGCTCAGTCAAAATGGATATATTAATCAATGTTTTAACTAAGGAAGAAAAAAATGATTTGATTCACGCAATGTAGCACTAAGCTCAGAGTACGTGAAATTATTCACTCAAGGGTTCTGTGAAGAAATCCTACCAAACACCTGCAGTGAGGTCACTGTGGTAAAGCAAGCTTACAAACAATCTCAGTGGACTGCTCACATGCTAAAAGAGCTTTGAAAGTGATCCATGAACCAGTGACGCATTTCTCTAACCTGGTGCAAGCAGGGCTTTGTGAGGTCATCTCCATTTCTCCCGTAATGAAATCATCTGCTCATATCAGATGTGAGAAATCTTCTTGGATGCAGATCACCCAGTAATCTGCAACCGAGTGAAAAGGATGGATAAATGTGTTTCAAAAAATCACTATCAGTGAATTGCAGTAATCTACTGCATTTTTTTTTAATTCACAGATTTAAACAATCTGTGATCATTTTGTACTTTATCTGTTTTATTAGAATGAAGAGGAATGGATTCAATGCTGTAATGAAAAGACCTAGCTCTAGAAACAGTCAAGGGAGGGCTTCACAGCGTAATGTCCCTGCCATATAAATGGCTGTGTGCCACTACTCCATTTGGCTTTCCGCTGAGAGCATGGGCTTCGTGAGAGCTAGCCTAATTGCTACAATTAGCAAAATTAAATGGCTTATTGTTTATTTAGACAATTCTTCCCACATTCGGCATTGTTATGCTGCAGAACTAGTAATTAGTGTTGAGCTTGTAAATTTGGGGACACGTGTTGTGATTATTTTCACCACGCACCCTCGTATGAACTCAACCTAAAAAAAGCCTGTTTAGCTGAATGCACAAATGTGATTCACTCCACTTCCCACCACGCACAGGAGCAAGAGAGGCAGCAATAGGACCCCAGTACTCCGCTGGGGGCTTTTCCTTGGCATTATGCAGGCAGTGCAGGGGGTGCAGAGAAAACCACAGCATCTCAGCTGCCCTGGGCTGTGTGATGTTATGGGCTGAGCAGAGAAAGGATGGTGGCTTTGGGAGCTGGATCACTGGCAGAGCTAACTAAAACTGAGAACGATGCCATTTTTAAGGCTTTTATGGAATTGGATGTTCAATTCACAAATAATTCTAATTACTGGATGAGGGGTTATACAGCAGGCTAGTTGTGAATACTTGCAGGCCAATCAAAAGTAAATGAATATGTTGGCTTTTAGGTAGACTGGGAGTCCCTTTCCAAAAATAGCACCAGTCATGCTTTTAATACCACTCATGAATTGCTCTTTTGGGGAGATCGTGGTATATTGATGAGATTACCATATATCTTTTAAAAAATGGGTTGATTAGACATTCACTATGTATTAAAAACTGCAATTCCAAAAATTTTTAAATCTTCTTCCTCTGCTTAAAAGTTTACAAAATCAGACTGCTAAAGTCTAGCATTTATGTTTGGAAGGAATATTTTCCCTAATCTCAATGCTACATAAATTAATTAATACAAAATTTGTTAATTTGCCAATGAAAATAGTATTTATATGCCACCAAGCCCAAATAACCCAAGCACAGAAAGACTGTTCTAACACAAGAAGCGTATTTTGGCTGACACAAAGAGAAATGGAAATGATTTTTATCATTATTAAAACTGCATTAAAAAAAAGTATTGCACGTTTTTTCAAATATTATTATAAGACTATCTTACTATAGAGTAAATAACACTTCTTTTAAAATAAGACAAAAAGTTTATCTTACATTTTCTTACTTTTTTTTTGAATGAACATGGGTATGCATTCTTTTTCCTTTAGAGCAGTGAATACTACTTAAATTGCCTTTTCTGTAGCACACATATCACAGCTCTCAAAATTTTAGGACAAAGATAAGTTACCTTGACATTTGCTGGCAAATTTGTTTGGTTCATTAGGACAATGCTTACATTACACTTCCTTCTAACAGAGATGTGATTACTTTCTTCACTGGAATGTAATTATGAACACTTTTATTTTCCTGTTATTCTGCAATAGAATTTAAAAGACCTGATTTTTTTCATTATTTTAAAAGCAGAAGATTTTTTGCTATTGCTGTCTTCATTGAACTTTATTGATAGACCTTAAAACAGTTTGCATTAAAAAGAATAGTGCATATTGATTATTAACTGTCCGTAAGGCCATCGTGGGATTTAAATGTGGACTATAATTAATTTTGACAAGTTGTATAAAAAATTCTAACAGCTTTTATGGCGTCTGTTCACAGCAAAGCAGACTAATAAAACTGTCCATGTAGTCATCTGAGCATTAAGGTTTCAATGGCCGTTCTGTTCTCAGCGCAAATATCACTGACGTTACAAACATAACATAGGGTTGTGGAGAGCAGATTTTGACTCAGAATAAAACGACTTCTCCTTATTCCTGAAACACCCAGCCTGAATTCAGAAGGCAGTGGAGTGCGCCTACTGCCTCTGTGTGTATGTAATGTCAAGTATGGCATTGTGCACTCAGAAACTGCAATAGTTTGCTTGAAATGAATTTACAAGTTCTACTAAAAACATACTAAAAATGATGGGAGGGTAAGCAAATTAACTGGTAGATACTAACAATGGAAAAAATAACATCTCTGTATCCTTTCTTTCAAAACCAGAGAGAAAATCAAACATACCCACTGCTCGCCTTCTTCAGAAACCTTGCAATGCAAGCACTCTTCCAGACCACAACCCTTTGCAATCTGCACTGTTCCTTCAGTGCTGTCAGCCCTTACCAAAGGGCTCACAGCTCCAAGGAATAGCAATGTGGTATGAGAAGGCCATCAAAAGAAGGCCAGGACCGCTGATAGCTGGGATGTTGTCCATCTCTCCAGGAGAGCCCATGCCGTTGGAGAGCACTGCCCGCTGTGCCCCGCTCACACTGTTTCTGAGTTACCAAAGAAGCACCAAACATACAGAATGGTTTCAGAAAGAAACCGTCACATCTTGGATTACAAATCTTACGTTTGTTTGTAAAGGCAAATTTCCTTTTGACACCAAATGTTGGATTCTGGAACGAAGGCTCTATTGAATTCACCCAGACAAAGGGCTTTGTCCCCAAATCTCTTTTAACAGTTTTTACAGTGGTGTATTTTTTGACAAAACATGAGAGATCTTCTCTTCATAGTAATCTATGTCTGCATGGAGGGAAGGGCAATCACTTTGTACAAAGCTTTGGGTTTGGACTATCAGAGAACTTTTTTATTTAAAAACGATTATCGAGGCAGCTGGCCACTGCTTAATTTGTAAATACGTAAGAAACCCTTCAAGCATGGGCGTTTTCTGATCTGTGCAAAATTCCTTCTGGCTTGCAGGTTCCTGCACTTCCACAGATAGATATTTTTTTTGAGGGACTTGCCCCAGCAAAGATCAACAGATAATGAACATTTCTCTAATAAAAAAAGTCAACATTAAAAATGGCTAATTGAACGCATACAAACAAACAAAGGTGTGTAACCTCTGCCATTTTGTAGTACAAATATTAATAACAGGAAAGACTGAAATTTACCCAGCAGCATGTACAGCAGTGACTACACTGAATATACCTGACATGAAGATTAAAATACCAATCATCAGGTCTTCTCCATCTGACAATGCCATTTAAAAAAGTTACTCTTCAGTTCTGCTTCACTCTCCTAGAACGGATGGAAATAGTTTTAGCAAATTGTTTCTTATGGAATCGCTTGGTCTCTTTACAAACCACTTATACTTGAAGCAGGATCCGCAGTTTATGGTGTATTCTAAAAGTACCCATGTAGGCTTTCATATCGCATTACACTGCAAAACAAACCCATAATGTGTGAAAACCAGGTTTGTATCAACCTGCAGAATCTAGCTGATAAAATTCATGGACCAATTCTTAAAATCTAAGCTATAAAGAGAATGAAATGTATTAAAAGATTTGAGGTTTATAAAAAGTAAACTTTTTATACCATATTTTTACTTTACAAAAATATTGAAATAATTCATGAGTTTTTCACTCTGCACCAGCTTTAAAAAAAATACTATCAAATTTTGACTTGCACCTTTAATGCATCTGAAAGCACCATCAGGGGATACTTTTAACATAAAGAAGGATACCGTTGACTAGATTTAGGGAGGTATTTCAAACCCAAAAGCTTGTAGCAAAAGCACTCTGTATTACAGCGTAATTTTTAGATATATCTGGAACAAGTCTTGAACAGGCGGAAAAGGGTCTTCCACACAGCTTGGTTATATCACACTTCACTGAATATACTTACTCAGAGGTGGCTGAAAGTCTTTAAAAGACATCACTTTCACCTTGGGTGGGAAAAATCAGAGCTGTCTCGACATGTTGAGAACTGGATTGGTCTTTCCTGCTTCTTGGTCTCGTAGGGTTCATGCCACTCGTGATCTGTCCCTTGGGCAACATCAATCTTGCAGTTACACAATGTTTGGCACTAGAAGGGTATGGCATGTCACAGTCTCTTGTCACCCCTGCATACATTCACACTGAATCATGCATTCCCAGTTCTGAAACAGAGAGAAGTTTCAGTGTGTTCATCTCCTTGTGGTTCCTTCTGAAACATCTGAATGGGGTCCTCCAAAAAACTTTAGAATATGAAAACTATACTTCCCTGTTCTTTTACATACATATATATATATTTTTTGCAAATTGAACACTGAATCATGATTATCATTTAATTTACATCACTACGTGCTGGAGCTCTTTATTTCTCCTGAAAACCAGAAGTGAGCTGCATAGGATTTCTGTTGCAAGCAACATAAAGGACTTAAATTGCAATTAAAAAGACTCTGAAATTTCACAGAAAACAAACAGTTCTGGCGGTGTCAATGTTTGTGAGCTATGTAATCAGAGTTATTTTCCATTTATAACCTTGCTAACATGATGATGTATCTTTTTAATTAAGAACTATTTTGCAAACCTAGTCTAACCTGAATGATCTATTTATGGAGCGTCAAAGACTACAATGCTCCTATTTTCCCCCAGAAACCAGTTTTAATAATGGCAGCATTGTGTGCTACAGTTTTGTTATTTTTGAGAGGATTTTTCTTTGCTTGCTTTTGCCATTGATTATGCAAATATCAATCATTCATTTCTAAAATAAAATGCACTACTGGCTAAAGTTGAAAGCTCTGGTCAGAGCCCCCCTGTCGGTTTGCTTGTGAGTACTGTGCAGTCCGAGTTTCATAGCAGCAAGGAGTCATGGGTGAGTTTGCCCAGTAACTGATCAGTATGTGTGGGTTGGTTGTGGTTTTTTTGTTTATTTTTTGAGGCTTTCAGGTGATGTTGCTGTACCAGTGTCCTGCAGATGGACTGCACACAGTGGATCAAATGATAATCATGATGGTAGCCAGACTAAGAACACTACAGCTTGCTGCTCTAATGGTAGTACACAGTTTGTTATTCCTACAGCCCTCCCATCAATCCTTAACTTGGACTGTAGAGTTCTCCAAGCTGCGTTTTTGCTTTGTCTATAACGTGGTTTCGTATTCCAAGCGCTCCTGGATGAGGGCATCATCTTTATACTGTAGCCGTGGAGGAGCAGGGGAACATTCAAATGCTAGGATCGCCTTCCTCAGGCTCCTGTCCAACACGTGTCTCTCCCAGGCTGGGTACCTGTTCCTGAACAGATCGATCTTAATGACCGACTCCTCGATCCGGGGTGGGCGGGATGAAGGTGTGGATGGAGCAGTGGGCCTCACCTGGAACACAGGCACGCACCCGTCCCGCTCTGCGAATTTTTGATCCCGCTCGCTCGTCACACTCCGGTTGTTGGAGATGGACCGGAGAGTGTTTGTTGCCACTTCTGTGGGTAGGGTAAAGGCAGCTGCAGGGTCCTCACAAGCACAGCTTGGCGACTGCCCAAACCTTGGTCCGTTGGGATGAAAGAAGGCATAGTACATCAGCATAAAAACAATGCCTGTTAGAAAGCTGCTGAACACCACACACAGTGCTGGTATGGCAAATGCATCGGAGATTGGTGGGGCCTTGTAGAGATACCAGAGAGCACTCAAGGCGGTGTTTTCCAAAAGGATCACAAAATAGTAAATGAAAAGCCTACAGCGTGTCCTTCCTTCCTTGACGTTAAACCAGCTGAAGATATAGATTATTCCAACAACCATGTCAAAAACTATCTCCTCCCATTTGGTGATGCAAAACTCTGTCTCGCAGTGGACGATCCAGAAGGTCATGATGCACCAGTGGAGCACGATGAAGATCCCAAAGTACAGCTGGAAAACCGAGGCAAAGAGAGCAAAAGTAATGACCCTTGCTGCAATGGTGAAGAAATGCCAGCAAAACTGGATTATAACAGCCATATAACTGATGGGTTTCTTGTCATCACGGGAGTCACGGAGGGCCTTCTGGTAGGAAGCCAGAGCCCAAGCTAGGGATACGAGAGATGCTGCAGCAGTAAGACCTAGGAGAAAACAGGAGATGCAGTTAGGGCATAATTGGGATATCAGTGCTTTGTTGAAACTGGTGAGATCCTTGCTGCTTTAAATGCACTCCACCACTTGGATAGTAAGATCTCTTTCTTCGCCTTTAGCTCAGTCAGTAAGGAGAAACAGACCTCTATAGCTGAGATTTCGCTGCCAGTACAAGCACACTGTATGTTAGATACACACGAACAAGAGTGGCTAATAAACTACAGTCTGAGGCACTCATTTGGCAGTTTTATGTTTGAAACCAATTCAGTCATTCAGAGCTTAAAGGAATTCAGGAATAGGTGTCTCTGCCGTCTGTGTGATTTAGCAGGATCTGCTCTGGTTATCGTATGAAAGAATATGATTTCTCTGATTTTGATAAGTCATTAAAGAAGTTCAGTATAAAGCAAACAAGCCTTTCTAACTAATTACTAATCGCTTTCAAATTACATTCTCACATGCAGATTACTAAATCAATAAAAATGTGAGAATATGTCCCCATTTTTGAATGAAATTAAACTCCCATCATATCAAAATTTAACTGCCTTACTCTTGCTGGGGGAAAAAAATGGCACCCATTTTTATAATCCCACCGCATTTCAACAGAATAATAGTTGGAAAATATCAAAACTTCATTTTATTGCAACTAGAGGTTTAATTTTAGAAATGCTGGAATTTTCTGTGGAATTAAAATTCTGAGTATAGATAAAGTTAATAGACAGTTATGAATACATTTTCATGGAGCCTCATACATATCCCATATACCACAGAATTGCCTACATAGAAGGCCCTAAATGATAGCATTTCTGAAGTACTTATCAAATATTTTTCGTTAAAGAGTGCAATACAAAATCATTTCTCATGAGATTATTTTTGTGAAAATAATTCTCATTCGCTCGAAAATGTAAAAACAGTAAAAACTGTTTTCACAAAAACCTTTCCATACTTATTTTGAGTGCATATTGTTCATTTTATTTAAAGTGAATTTGACTGCTCTTGGAAGGTAAACTTAAAAAAGTTGCTTTGCAATTGAATCACATTTTTAAATTCATCTGTTACTTCCATTCACTATCAGACAGATACCTTACATTCCCATTTAAGCAGTGATATAGTTTAAAATATTTATTTGAATATTTTAACACTTACAGAGCATTCTGCTAGAAATACATTATAATTTTTCTTTGCTAGATGATTAATTTTTATTTACTTATGACTTGTATCAAGCTGCTTTGGATGGAAATGGGAATTCAACAGAAAGGCAGAAACCCTGCACAGGAAAAATATATCAAACATTTTATACTTAAAACTGATTAACTGAGCAAATTTTACGTGCAGGTAATGAATAGAGTTGCAGACCACAGGAAGTTAATAACATTTCAGCTTATTCAATATTGAAACAGTTGCTTAACTTTGAGCAAGTTACTGAAGAAAACGAAGCTGAAAGGAAGAAAGCATTTCCTTTGTCTGCTGTTAAAAGCTGTTTAATCTTTTCAACAAACTTCAGATCTGGATGCATAAACAACATACAACAGCTTTCTTTAGCACCAAACCATCAAGAATAGATTACTTAAATACAAATTCTAAGTATATTTTCTAAACACACAGTGGTAAATTTAAGCCAAAGCACACGTCGCCATTTCTTTTTAGAAAAAAAAGAAAAAAGTTTATGTTAAAACAGAAAAATGTAGGTTATGGAAATAATAGCTCATTCTATTTAAGCTTAACACACTAAGATTTTTCTCTTAAGTAGTATGCAGGGCTTCATTGCTTTCAGAATGGATTGTTTTTGCCAATGTTTCTCCTGCATCACTGGCAAGGAGCAAATTATGTTGTGAGCTCTGGTGAACCCATGAATTTAAAAAGCCTTTTTTAAAAAAAGAAGATAAACAAGAAGCAGAAATATAGAGCAGACTTAGGATTCTGGGAAAAATTTTTGAATAAAACATCATCATTCTTCTTATATATCTTATACTTAGATGCCTGGGTGTCAGAACACTAACATTACTTCTTCATGGACAGAATAAATGATCAGCCAGTAAGACAGGAAGGAGACATGGTATAAATTGGTATTTTCATTTCTGACATGCATATTTGCTCTTCACGCCGGGCTGCCTTTCAGTGACCGTAATCTCTGGAGATGACACTTAACAGCTCAAAACGTAGCCTCTCGTGTTCCTGCAGGAATGTTTTAACCGTTCCTGAAAAAAATATAGTTCATTTCTCTTACGAAATTTAAAAAAAAAAAAAAAAAGGAAAAAGTGGAAAATAGGACAAAGGATAAGAGAATCTTTCAATACAAATGAGCCAGTCTGAGCAAGTGCTCAAAAATAGCATTATCAGCACAGGGAAGAATAACATGAGAGAAAAACCCATATATTTCCATTGCAAATCTAATTTTAATGACCTCACACACTCCCCCAGCGGTTTGTGGAGATATCATCAGATTTGCATTAGGAGGTGTAAAATCATTCATTAATGCGCACAGAATGTTCCAGATAAAATTCATAGGAATTTCCAGCGCTCTAATGATAATTAATTCATAGTCATTTTCTGTGACAGAAAGAACCAAGTACAATAGCAAGGTAAGTCAGTTATTTAAATAGTTATTAAGAGGGAAACAGTCTTGTGGTTTTACAGAATAACATCAGGAATGACAACTTATAGGAAGGAAAAAGGCATCAAGGGAATGCACGGAAAGGAAGAGCTACCTGTTAAGGCATTGTGTCTCTAATCTTGTGCTATCGGCAACAGTGTTAGGGATACAGACTTCAGATAAGGCTAAATGCTTCATGGACACCATCCATTTTTCTTTATTGGTGAACAATTACTAAAAATAATGTAAGTGACAATAAATGGCAGTTTGCTACTAACTAAATGCTACAACATAAATAAATCACCAGGAATACTTATCAGTGAAGTGAATTAATACAGAACTGAATGGCTAATTGATTAATTACGAATCAATTACATTACATACGAATGCATTTCTGAACAACTGGTCATAGAAAACTCTTTATTCATATTTCAAAAGAGAATTAAAATAAATTTCTATTATTGTCAAAACAAAACTTTAAATGGCACCAGGAAAAAAAAGGACAGGATGTCCTGAAGTCCTAAGGGAAGACATAAAAACTGTAGCAAAAGAGGAAGATTAACTTCGACGTGGGAATGCATAGTTGCCATTCAGAAATGAGGTGACAGCTTTGTGGAGCTCCAGTAATCAGAGAACAAACACTGGTTTTCCTGCCAGCTTCAGCTTCTGCACCGACTTCAGGCACTACTGCAACTTTCTGGCATATTTCACAGCCATATATTTCAGAGTTTTGTATTTAGAGTCTTGATCTTAGAAATTAACTAACCATTCCCAGGGAGTATGTACTCCAAAAACTAGGTACTCAACCATTACAGACTACTAAAGTCCGGGAAAGCACAAATTCCTAAACAAGACTTGGAAAACACGAATGTATGTTCCTATTCCTTCCTTTCTAAGGGTGAATCTTCAGTATGTTTTGCAGTATGTGGTTTGGTCTCTTTAGAGACTCCAACTAGTTGGAAGTGTTCCTACCTATCGCAAGCCACCTTAGCCGAGCCCCTTGACAGCAGTCTCAATGGTGAGAACAGTCAGAAACACATTGTACCGGGACAACTTTCTGTTACAATTAAGCATCTGTTTTGAGTGAAAAAGACAATATTATTTGTTCTGTTAAGGGTTTAGCATTATTTAATTACATTAACTGTATAAAGGATCAACAACTTTGTAATGACAAGTGAGTTTCAGATGTCCCTGAGATAATGCACTTTCTACTTGAAAATATAGAGCAGAATTGCCTTGACTGAACAGCATTAACTTATTTCCCCGGAAATTAGTAATTTCTGTAGATATGAGAGATGCTCTTCATGTGAGAATGTGGCATATATGTATTGGCACTGTAAATATAAGACATAATAAACCACAACATGCTGCAGCTCATTACAGAAAAAGATAAAAAAAGCCACTAACATAAATGAAAGAAAACAGGGAAAAGAGAATGTATGCGAAGATGGACATGTTTACAAATGTAATATTACTTCAGTGAAGCGAGCTCAAATAGCTAGAGGAGTGCTAATGAAGTTCTCCTCAACAGTAGTTGTGAGAAATCTGACTGAGATGTTTTGCTCATGAGTAATCCAAATGGAATCGTGCACAACAGATAGGGGCTTTCCATATCACACTTCTGCTTGACAGTCACCACTTAATGGTACCCTGCTAGCACCTCTGTCTTTCCATTACAGTTCTTCCAAACATGTATAATTTAACTTTGAGGAAAGCAATTCAATATCTAAGCAGCATATTTGTTCTACTGGTTTGTACTTCTCTTCTGCTCCCGCAATATAATCTTTAGAATTGAATATAACTGAAAAAATCTTTGTCTCATTCTCACGCCAATTTTATCTTCTCCCTGATTCATACATATTTGAATGTACATGAACGCGTACTCAGATCCACAAACTACTTTTCTGTTCTAATCACATTGGTCCATGAAACTGCTATACAGTAAGAACAGGACACCTCAGGTCAGCTGAAACCCCTACAAATTAATGAATTTATAAGAGAAAATGCTCCTTGGCAGACGTGATTTCAGAAATGCAACTCCTGCCAAGGCTATTCTCTCTCTGCTGCATCCTCCCTTTTAAACTTGCACTCATCTCACTGTTTCCAGGAGTAAATTAATGCTAAAAGCAGGAATAGGAAGCAGATCAGGACATGTGGGAGCGATAACTTTGCCTAGGATCTGGAACTAGGATACATTTTAAGAAAACCTATTTTTATGAGCTTCTTACTTGGTTGGAGAAGTGACAATAAATGCATCCGAGCTTCCAGGTGCTTCACTGCAGCCAAGAATCTCTTAACACTCAGCTCCCTTTCAGGCCAGAATCCTGTAGGAAACAGTGTATCACTGCTGCTCCCCTCCAGCTTCAAAAAATGATTTGGTATATTTACAAAGCCTTCTCCAGGCTGCTCTGTGAAACATGCAGGACAGTGATCTTACGCAGGACTGTATCTGTCTGTTTTCTTGTTACGGATTCTCCATAAGTGTGTTGGCAGGATAATCCTATTACTTTCCCACAGCAGCAAGTTAGTCTTATATTAGCTGTCCTCACTTATAGTCAAACACTTTTGTGCAATTGAAACAAATTTGTTGAGGTCAGAAAGGGATTTTTTTTCTTTTTTACTTGCCAATAGATCTGATTGTTCCCAGATAAAAAAGGCACCTTACTGAAATATCCCTTCCTGTAGATCTGATTTAGACTGTTCACCACCCACAAACATGGGGAATGAAAGTTTTTGAGGATGAGTCCCTAGCAGTTCATACTTGCAATGTTTTTCACAGGTTACATTCACAACTGGAGATGAGTAACATGGATGGTATTATCAACTTACAGCATATGGTTTAATTCTCCTGTTGCATACTGGGTGGGATAATGCAGTGTGGAAGATGACAGGAACACTTCCTCATTGAAATGTAAATGGGATTTATGCCTGATATTACCTCTCTTAGAGAGCTCCATAAAGTTTAGAGAGAACATGCTAGCATATATAAGAATAGCTTCTCCCATGATTTATTTTCAGCTGCTATGCTATGCTACAGATATTTCCTGATGAGAGAATTTCCAGCTCTTTCTTTAATTTGGCTGTCCACAGAAAGCCATCTTTGTCCTGGAAGCTTAGAAACATATATATTAGATCAGTTACAATCAGTCTTATTCATTTAACAGACTTCTAATTTTTTCCAGTGGTGGTTTGGATTCATTGCAGAGGACAAAAGGTTGGCTTACCGTGCACACCAGCAGCAGACTCCGGGTTTGTATCAGACACCTGATCAATGATTTGGCTCTGGTTGTACTCAAGGTCATGTCCATCTTAGCAAATCTAACTGCTAGATAAACTGTTAAGACACTTCTGCTGAGCAGCCATACTGATCATATCTTTAAACAGGCCCAAAGGAACAACTGAATAATAGTTGCAATTTCAAGTCAACAGAAACAACAGCTTCTCTTTGTTATTTCCTCAATTCTGAACCATGTCTTTTATACAAATGTTGCTGTTATTATTTCAGAAGCTATTCTAGAAACTATGAATAAAATCTACTATGAATAAAAAACAGTCAACTTAGCATGCAGGGATGAGAAGGACCATTCAAGCTGGATCTCTCCTGCCTTTTGAGAGGCCATAGTTAGTAATTCAAGTTTTCTCTTTCTTCATAGGCAGCTAACGATGAAAGGGTTTTGGGCACAACACCCAAAACTCTGCTACCATCTCATCAGTCTGTAAAAGTAATTGACACCCTGCCAGAGTATGCTAGCAAAGGCCAGCTACTAGCTGAGTGAGCTGAGTGATTTTTGTTTTTATTCTACTAAAGCTTTCTTATAAGTTAAAATGTAGGAGTCCTTATTAGCCACTAGTCAAGTCCAGCCCTTTGCAGGCAGTGGGTGCTCACATACGTTATGCAGTCTGCACACTGTCAGGCTCAGAAAGACAGCTTGAAATACTGTGGTGTGTTCGAAAGCTAAACTTAGACTTCTGTACTCTCACAGCTAGACTCATTCTTGCCTGTTAGGTAATTTGGTATCTTTATATTCCAGTGAAGTGTGTGCAGCATAAACATACCCACTGAGTCTGGACTCATTTCCATGATTAGTACATTTCTTAGGCAAAAAGTGCTTTTGACATCTTCAGTCTGCTGCAAGTAGCTGATAGAAGTCAAGGCATTGTCTGGAGAGTGCAGCAACTCCACGCAGAACAGAACCCTTGTCATCACCTCTTGAAGGTAAACCACAACATGATAACATATTGCTATGTAAAGACAAGGCACCATCTATGGGAGAAGTCCCCCATCTGCGCTGCCTGGTCCAGTATGCTGCTATGCTGCACATCTGGCCATCTTCAAGAAGGTAAATGGCAGAAACAGTAACACCTCTCATATATAGTAGGGGAAAGAGGAAAAGATGTAGTCTACATAGAAAAAATCTCTTAAAACATAACAAAATTTATAGATATTTTCATATTCCTAAAGAAAAGATATTTTAAAACGACATTCCACTTATCTATAATAGAGCACGAACACTGAAATGAAATCAGTTAAATTAAAAATCAGGTGATAACAGAAACAGTATTGGTTTCCTAATCAGTTCTTCATAAATCCGTTTCCCAGTATATTGGGAGATGGGGGTAAGGGGGGGGAGGCTGCAGGGGTGGCCTCTGAGAAAATTGTAGAATCATAGAAGACATGTAGTTCAACTCTAGTTGAAGGTGTAAGAGGTGGACCTATGCCAGACACAGCCAGATCTAGCCAGTTCTACCAGAGCAAAAGCAGGATGCAGCTGAATCTACCAGCAAAGCTATATGTGTCCCTGTGAAAACATATTTAACAAATGCCAGATAGGCAGATGAGGAGCAAGAAAAAAGGGTAGAACAAGCAGTGTGAAAATCAAGGTCAGAAAAGAAGGAAGAGTTGCTCCAAGGTACCAGAGCAGAGGTTGACCTGTAGCCTGTGGGAGAGGATCCTGATGGAGCAGGTGTTTCCCTGCAGCCCATGGAGGACCATGCTAGAACAGATCTCCACACTGTGGCCTCTGGAGTACTCCACACTGTACTGGGTTAGTACTTTCTGAAGGAATATCAGCCCATGGAGGACGCACTCTGCAGGAGGCTTTTCTGAAGTAACTGCATCCTAATTTTCTTCCCTTGCCCTGCTGAGGAGAGGGAGAAAGTGAGCAGCTGGTAGGCATCTAGATGCAGTCCTGGGTCAATGCACCACTTCTAATGAACTCACTGCAGAATATTTTTACGTGCACAAAACAACACCTGAAGGACCAGACTGTACCTGACCCCCTTTTCCTTGCATGGAAATACACATAAACAAATCTCAATCTTCTGTAAGTAATTCTTCCCCTGAAGTGTGCCCTGCTACATGCCAGCACCCCACAGGGCATTGGTGCTCACAGAACGGATGTCCAAAACTATCAAAGCTACCACATGGTTTCCTCAGATTTATTTAGATGATCCGGTATCAGAATGCACCTAACAACCACGAAGATTGGAAAATTACTACAGTAAAAGTGTGAATTCTGGAATAGGAAGTAGAGGAATCATAGAATCGCTCAGGTTGGAAAAGACCTTAAAGATCATTGAGTCCAACCACAACCTAACCATACTACCCTAGTACTCCTCTGCTAAATCATGTCCCTGAGCACCACATCCAAACGGTTTTTAAATGCATCCAGGGATGTGCCTTAACCATCAGTACATATCAACAATATTTTTTTTAAACTCATTTAATGTAGTCACATTGTCTTCTGATTTTTTAAAATGAAATATGCACAAAATTTGACACCTCAGTAATGTTGCAAAGTGTACAACACAAACTACAGAGCTTTGCTTCAAACAGCTACGTCGTAAATCAAAAGTTTCAGGTAAGAGAGAAAAACATTATTCTGAGAGAGATTTACCTTCCCTTTAAAAATGCAACTTTTCTCCAGTCTTTCTTTACCTACCTTTGGTTTTCAGTCACTGATTTGGGTGATGTTCTGTAGAGGTCTCACAACCTGAGCATGACATTTCATGGATCTTCAGAATTTTAAGAGCAAAGGTTTCCAGGACATACATTTCTTTACTTTCTCACTTAGAAAATGTCAATTCCTTTGAAATAACACAATGTCTTTATTTTTTTCCTTTTAAAAAATATTTTATTTTATTTTATTTTATTTTATTTTATTTTATTTTATTTTATTTTATTTTTTTTAGGAAAGATTCTCCAAAAGCTGTTATGACCATACTGGCTTTAATGTGGTAGGACAGACATGAGTATCATCTGGCTGATACAAATTTTATATCTCTTCAAAGTGTCTTTTTTTTTTTTTTTCCCAAGAGATGCTGAATATAATAAAATACACATAGTAGTATCACACTGGCCCTAAAAAAATCTATTAAAGTTTTAGGAAAGGAAGGGATAAATCAATATATCAAATGTAGGAGAATTTTTTTTTTTTTTCAGATATTGCACTAGCAGCAGCCTCCATCTAACACAGAGAAGACTAGAAAACAAGACACATCTTGCTGTGAAAAATATCTGAAATACCTTGCACGAAGTCTTATCACAAGTCAATAGCCTGGGACCAGATCACTGATAATGAAACACTGATTCCATGCAGAAGTATAGCACGGGGCCATTATTCCCCTCAAATCTCCTGAAGCCATAAGTTCAGGATTGGTTTTATGTGGCTCATAGGCTTGTATTGGCTTTCTACAAGGGGATACATTTCTCCCTCATTAAGCAACTGATATTTCTGCTACCTGAACATTAAAAGTAGTCTGAAGTTAGTACATTATATAATACAATTTGTATAATAAATATTATATATATAACATTTTTTGTGCCATTTTAAGCTTCTCTAAGCTTTTCCACTCTGAAGGGGTGATGAGGATAACGCCTGCTGTGGTGCTTTGGGACAAAAGGCAATTATCATCACTCTGAGAAGGAAATCAATTTAGCATTTGTGCAATCCTTCTTAGCAAAGGGAAAACTGGAATTGCTATCTTTATTTGGTACACGGCACTATTTAAGTTTCCCTGGATCAAACTGAGATATTACAATTCTCACTCTTCATTATGTTTCTTTCACTTTGACAGGCTTCAAATATTTTTTTTCACAGTAATTCATTAAACAGACTGGTTTTCTTTCCTGTTAGCAAAAAAACAAACACCAACCTTTTCACCTTCCTCCCAAAAGAAAATCTATATATTCACCTACTGTGCAGTAATGCAAAAGGAAGCAAAGTCGAACTGATCTGAAGAATATTCTGTGTATTCTGAGGAGTATAGAGATTAATTCTTGTTCTAGCTCATGCCCAGCCTTGTATTACTTTAGATATCATGTGTATAAATCAGTTATCAGTAGGAAAGGATTCCAGATATATTTTAACCTATCTCTGATATATCTGAATATGCCCACATGATATACATTGGTAAATGTTATGTATTATGTGTACATTTTATATGTGCAGTATATTTAGAGGAATGGTTCACACCCTCAAACTGCTTTTTCTCGTAGAAGCACCCATAGATACTAATTTGTCCCTTTTCCAGCAGCTGATCAGTCCCACAGTGTCTTAATATTCCAATGACTGACCAGGATATTAATGGCCTCTGGGATCACTTTGTTCCCGTTTTTTGAACTTCCTTCAGTGGCTCTATTCTCCAGGAGGTCTGAGCCACAGAACAAAGCACAGGCTTTTAATAGTGGCCTTATTGGTGATTTTCACATTGGTATGACCTCTTCAGTGTGATTGCTGTCAGTCTTCCTTCCCTTACACCAAAAGAAGGCTCAAAGCCACAACTTGACAATGAGATCTCATAATGAAGCTATTCTTTCTACTATTACTACGTAATCTTCTGAATCACTGCTCATTAAGGGAGACTCTCCCATTCTATACGTATAGTCTGTGTTCCTGATTCTGGAGTACACTTTTTCAATATCAAAACTTACTAGTTGGGTGTGATAATTTTGATCCAATTATTCAGATCAATATGCGATTGTAATCTGTCCTACCCCCTTCGCTACTCTCACATCTCTGTATGCATCACGTGGGCAGAGACTGGTCAAACTTAGCCAGCAAGGGAAACCCAGATAGCTAATATCACATTTCATCATTCATAAAGTTCCTAATGCTCTCAGACACAATAAGGACAAGGACAAATGTGTGGTAAGTGCTGCTAAGCATTTCCTCACTCATTTTTCCCTAATTTTAATATTCATTGCAGATACAGCCCTTAATTAACTTAACGTGAACCCATTCATTGCTACTTCAAAACAAGATCTCATGATCTGAAGTCCCATGAACATGAACTTAATAAACAAATAAATAAATGATTCATTATAGTCGCTGTCATCATTCTAACCTATAACTTTGTCAGTGAAAGAAAAGAGGTCTGGGGAACAAGACCTAAGCTTCAAAAAGTGATTGCTTGCAGAATTCTACTACTGAGCCTCCAAATCATTTTTACCCGAGCATCCAATTAACATTTATATTATGTTAAATTGTATTGATGGCAGCCTAATAATCTATACTTATTTTTATCTCTCTGCACTTTTTCTTCTACCATTTCCAGACTACTTTCTTTAGACATTTGGACATCAGTGTACTCTAAGGTAATTTTTAAAAGTGATAAACTGATTTTAACAAAATTTAACATAGGAATAGATGTCTCATTCTCAGTTCTGTTAAGGACTTTGAAAAACAAGAACTAGAGAGGGGTTCAAAGAAATGCTTCCACTTCAGGAGAGGAAAGCAGACTTTACGCATTTTTATGCCTGAATTTTGAATATTTTGGTGTCTTCAGGCAGTTTTACTCCCAGAGAAGAGGACTAATTAGAAAGCGAATGCATGCCTGGCAGCATCAAATCCACATGGATATATCTTTGAACTAACATCAGCAGACATTGTCTCTTACCCAGCCAAACTCAGAATCATGATAGAGAACTGGGAACAAGGCAGAGAATGAAATGCATCGTGTGGCAGTCCAGGTGCAATGAGAGGAAAATGGAGGTAATTTGAGGGCAGTGGTTAAGGACAGGGTGATGTAAGAGATACTGTGCAAGAAGACTATGAAGACATCGTGTGTTTATTACTACAGCAGGGACAGATAGAAATCAGTAGGAAACGTGTCTTCATTATTTTTGCTGTTTGAAGAATCTACAGAATTATATTAATAGGCACACTGCTCTTCTGGAATTCACCTGCTTTTGTTAACAGTGAATGCTTCTACGTATAACTGAAACAGAGTCCTAGAAGCTGGAGACAGTATAGCTCAGGCTGGAAACAGAGAACAAAGAGGGCCCTGTAACTAACTGGAACTCAGAGACCCTCAGCCAATTAAAAATCTAGCTATTCCTTAAGAAGCAAGGTTCACAGAAAGCCTTCTGAGACATGCCACAAACATGCTGCCCAACAAAGAGTCAGAACCAATGCTATGATAGTCAAACATAACTTTTCAAGATCTGAAAGGTAATATGGAAACATAGTTTGCATTCAGCTTATAGACTGTCTGTAAAAATACCGAAATAAACAACATTTTGAGATATTGCTACTTAATTTGAAAACTAAGCACTTCACGGTCTAATTATATCCTAATAAATTTATCATTATTCTGTTTCTATTGCTGGTTATTTTGGAACAACATGTTATGGATAATGACAATGGCTTAAGAATAAATGTAGCACTTTTGCAATAAACTAGTCTATCTAAATTATTGTGATTTATTTTCAATTTTAACTTGATTTGGCAGGCAGGAGACAGAGAGACAGTCATGTTTAGAATAAGGGCACCTTATGAACACAAGCTTAGATTTGGTTCTTTATTTTGTTTCTGAAAAGTAATGTCTATCAAAGTCCTGAAGTGCAAGACAATTTTTACCCAATATCTCCTCCTTTTCCCACAGTATAACCCCATTTTGTTGATGCAGCTTTTCCTTCAAGTCTTTCTGCCCCTAAAATTCTTCAATATCACCTACCTCTCAAATGTTGTCTGAGACACCTCCCTTTCTTGTCACCTTACCTACCAGACTTTCCATCAACCCTTTTCCCAACATTCCTCATATTTCTTGCTTTTTCAGTTTTTCCATCTCCTTACATTTGTTTTCAGTAGACGTGCTGAAGACATACAGGCTCATCTCTTCCCTTTGTGAACCCAACATTTGGTGTCACCATGGCTGTCTTAGGACAAGGTGCTCAGGCTCATGCTTTCAGATGCAGCCTCTTGATGGTCATTTTGGGATCAGCAATGTGTCATAGCCCACCATAAATCCTAGACAAAGATCACCTCATTCACATTTCTCTCAGGGTCTCCCAGCAACTCACTGCTCTGGTTTCCAGCCCGGATCTAGGCAATGATGGACTGCACCTTTTTGCTTTTCATCAGGTAATCCTTTCAATCAGCTCATTGGCTTACCTTTATCATAACCAGTTCTCTCAAAATCCTGTTAAATGACCTCTTCTTTTTCAAAAGATTCTCCCACAATTCCATAGGAAATTAATATTCTTATTAATTTTAAAGGAAGCATTAGTTTTATTAACTGCTTCATATTTTAACAGGAAGTGTTCTACAGAAGAAAAAAGATTGCTTGTGTGAGTAACTAACAAATGACTACGGGTATTCACTGCTTCTTACTTTTTTCCTAAGCATTTTTAATTATCTAGTGCATTTCAATTCATGTTCTTCTCTTCTGAATAATGTTCCTACTTGCTGAATTTTGTCATCAGAATAACCTCTGCCCTGTGCCTCTATTCCTTTTTAATATCTCTCTTTCTCATGATGAGGCGATAAAAACCTGAATGTAATAGCCAAGTAACACTTATTTGCTGTCAGATTGTATTTTTGTTTGAAAAATAATAATAATTTACAGTATTCACACAGTACCTGGATCCATGAATTAATAATAACCTAGGTATATAAATACCTAGGTAGGTATAGGCACGATCTCAATACACCCTATTGTCAGTGAAATTATAAGAGTTAATAAGCTACTTCTCTCAAAGGCTTATAGGATGTGTCAGCAATGTTTGTGTGTGCCAACATCCAGATAGTAAAATGCATTATTCCTGTTCCCAGTATAATCCCTATTGGTGCTGAAAAGGTGACAAAACTTCCCCACATACCTCCATTGTATTCCTGTAAGCTCTTCCAAATGAGCAACATATTATCTCCCAGAATGTGAGTATCCCTGTGAATGGGACATTTTAACAATGCAGGTCTAACACTTTTTTGTCAAAATATTTTAGTATTCTTTATAGTCATTGCATTATTCTCAAAATAGCTCATGAGGCATGTCAGTATGACATCCATTTTACTGCTGGATGAACAAAGGAAAGAAAAACTGAATGATCTGTCTGAAATATCAACGTACAAAGCTTTTTGAGGAGGGGGAACCCAGGAGTTCTAAAGCAGAATCTACTACCCTAACCACAGGGGTCATTCTTCAGGGGCACCTCACTACCATTTTGCAGCAGATTCCTTGCCCAAACTTTCAGACAACAAATGAGCCGTCTTCATTGGTATGATGCTTATCAGGAGAGTTGAACACTATTGTCCATGAACTAGCAGAACAATCTGTGCTCGCACTGCAAAAGTTAGTTTATCAGCATAGATTTGGATCTTCAGAAGCCTGTTTCCTGAGCACTTAGGCTACCAAAGAGATAAGCTGTTTGTTTTTTAGGAAGCTGTTGCCAGCTGAGTTCCACTCAATCTATCAAAAGAAAGTGGTCATCAAAAATAAGTCAAAGCAAAAAGGAGAAAATGTTTTCAAATTAGCCTTCAGCAGCACTGGGCAATAACAGGGATTTCAATCTTAGAAGCCTAATTCCCCTGGATAGAACAGTTACAACTCAGAAAGACCACAACCAGCTATTCTCAAGAGCTATATAAATAAAATCATTTTGTCAGATTATCAGCTTTCCACGACCTGTATTGGAAAGTTAGTTACTTAGCACCTTACAACTGCCTCTGCTCACCTGAGGCAGTGTTCAGCCACTACTTCTGAAGGTGTTGAGAAGGCCTACCCCAAACATAGGCTCACGTTTGGGTAGAGAGGGACTTTTGGATGAGTATAATACAGCTTTTCCAAATTTACATGCCTTTCACGAGATTATTAAAGTGGTGATAGATTTGGTCAAGACTTCACATTTCTACAAACAGACCTCTTGGTGGTTTTCATGTTACTTCACAGGCAATAACTGTTATATGAACAAATTCCTTTCGGTTTGGTTTTACTAAATTCCTTTTAGTTTGGTGTGAAATTTCAATAGTTTTTTTTTTTTTTGGATCTAAAACAAAATTCTGGATCAAAGTATATATGAGCATAAATTCTATGGATTAATTATGGAAAATGGTTTGCTAAATCCTCATGGATCCTTTGAAAATGTCTTCTCTGACATACCTAGTGTGACTTGAATTTATTATTTCTGGTCAATGGCACATTCTACCACAGTCACATGTGGTACTTGCGTGCTTGTTGCTGTGGGGTATACACATTGCCATGCTGTGTAAATATCAGTTTAATAGCAGTACTGACTAAATGAGGATATTGGCTTAAATCCATATTTTCTGAAATATTCAACATGAAGGTGGGCAGCGATTAACTATTCATCCTTAAAAACTTCTCTTGCATTTTTAGAATGGAAATCAGGCTGCAATTTTATAAGTATATTTGTAAGTAAAATATTAATAAATTTCCCTAACTCTATCAAAGCTAATTTATGCTAGGTATCACCAACCTGAACAGAATTATTGCTGTATGGTAATCATGTCCTCAAAATAGAAGTCTAAAATGTGAGCACTTAGGTGCATGTAATGAATGTCAGACTATCATACAATTCTTACTCTGTACTGTGTATAATCACAGAAGCTGGAGAATATTCTGGGCTTACAGTTTCTCTTTTGTTGGACTGTTTGGTAAGTTTGACTGGCAGCTTCGCTGTTGAATTTTTTTAGCCAGCAGGGAATCAAGCTGTGCAGTCACTTTGAGTGACAGCTATAGAAAACTGACTAATAAGCTAACACTCCACACTGCAATTTAAAAATGCAAACGTCATCCAGAAAAAGAAATGAAAGTAGCCAATTTGTATAATAAATGAATTTATGAGGCATGTATGATAACAGAACTGAGGAGGAACAGGATGCCAATCTAGGTGGGCTGCACTCAGCAGGTATCCACTGCACAGCACAGGATGCCTTTGTATCTCAAAAGGCAAACACTGCATATCCTGGCTAAAATGCCAATTAATTATTTAAATTGATAATACAATTGGTTTTCATATTTTTGGTTTCCCAAGATGAAGTTAATTAAAGCACCCCTTGCAACTTTGAAGGCAAATGCTTTAATAACTAAATATATTTCTCACAGGTACTTGGCCCACAGGGCTTCTGGAGAGAGGAACAAGGGAGTTTGCCAATAACTTAACCTGGTATAAATTAAAGCAGCTTCAAGGTGGCTGTCATTTGCCTTTGCTGCCGCCAGTTTTAAAGGAATATTGATTCAACTGATGAGCTCAGGAGGAGCAGAGCCATGTTGCTTTTCTCCTGGCCACGTTTTCTGCACCGGAACAGCTCTCTGCTTACTGCAGCATCAGGGGATTGGTACACACTTGAAAGCTCTCTGAGGTCCCCACCTGCGAATTAAGGGCTGCTCTGTGGTGGGAGTGATTGTGTGTGTATGGGAAGCAGGTCAGCCTGCCAAGAAATTCAAGGCTCTTCCCTTGGTTACAAAGCATCAAAGCCCCAGAAAACCACCTCACATAAATGTGTGAGAGAGGAAAGGGTGAGGAGGGAGTGATGAAAGGTGAGCAAAGGTTTAATAGCTTTCATGCAACTAGAAAACACCCTTCTGTATCAGGAAAAAATAGGCTCTCCAGAACTGCTTTCAGTACACGTATTTACAAAGGAGGAAAATGTATTGTAAAGGAACATAAAGAGCCGCTTCTTAAAGCAAGCTTCTTTCTTGTACTAGTTGTACTTGCCAGTACTTCACCTTAGTAAAAATGTTTACTTTTGTCTGCTGAACGGTGACCAATGGTACACAACAGGGTGCAAAATGAACACATAGCACAGTAGGATTTGAGTCGAACTGAATCAATCAGAAAAAAGATTTCAGTTGAAAGTGATGGAAACTCCTGGTTCCAGTTTCAAAAGTAACTTTAACTCAGATGTTTAGTGGTACTTAGTTACTTAACCACCTGATGCCAGAGGGAACAGTATATTAAAGTATTGTAGATTAAATCCTATGCACCAAGATCTCCACATCTAAAATAGCACTGACAATAAGTTTGCTGTAAGACCCCTACTACATCTTAGAATAAACCCTTATGTTGAATCCTTGGTGCCAGTTCCCGTTTGGAAGCTTTTTTGAACCTGAGTATCACATCAACCATTACCAGTAGCCCTTCTTCTTCCCTGCAATGTGGGTAAGGATTACACAGATCTCAGTCAGGCTCAGGATGTCCAGAAATAACAATCTCACAACTCTTCTTTTCTTTTTTTCAATTATCCAAGTCTTTATACTCTGTGGAGGAGATCTACACTGCAAGCATGAAGCACCCGTAAAACCCACTTGATACATAATAAGTGGAAAAGGCTACCTTACGTTACTTAGGCTGATTAGAGGTTGGATCATGGTTGCCACTATCAGGGTTAGATAATTTTCTAGAATTTTAATTCTGACATGTTTTAATTTCCTAATTTACCTATGATTTAGATTGTTCCCATTGGGTTTAACATTAATCTCACAATAGTCTTAAAATATAATTATCTAAGGCTAGTTATCTACCAAGAATTTCCTAATGTAACATTAATTTCTGTCCTTGCTTTATACCTCATCACAAAATGTATTAGCAATGGGCACTTCTACAGATGCAGATTTGTCTGTGGCTTGCACAGAGACAACCAGATTCACTGTCACAAACATTTCCTGCAAAGACAACTGACTACAGTTTTTGAACTGGGAAGACTAAACAAGTCACCTTGAGGGCATACGCACTGCCCTGGGAAAAATTGCACTTTTTCAATGACAGTTTTCTTCTGCTGACTTTTAAATGCTTGGACTTGCTTTGCAGCTTTCATGGAGAAGATGAAAAAGCTCTGTCTAGCTAAGATATATCCTTTTCTGCTTTCAGTCAATTAGGCATACATGAACTTGCATTTCATTTGTGCAGACTTAAAAAAAAGTAGAAATAAATGAAAATTTTAAGGTAAGGTAAAAGCATCATTGGGACAACCTTCCAGGAGAGAAAACTCATTCCGAGTCCACTGAATTTCTAGTCCTTTGACAAATTACCAATCCCTTGCAAAAGCCTATGGATTTCACTAAGTCTTGCAAAGTGAGTGTGAATGGAGGTAAGGGTCCTTCCCAACAACCAAATACCTGAGCACAGTCACAAAAGATTTTTCTCTACTTGCCATCAAATGCACAAGCACTGCACACTAACTAGCCATAGGCAAGTATTACCTACAAGGAAATCCAGACCAATGCAAAGAGGGGCTCATTTGCTGATTATTCAAGTACAGTGGTAAGTCTCATTCCGGCATATCCTTCCATAGTCATTTTGCCCAAATCACAGCATAATTTCTTACACGAACAGGTATATTACTGGCACAGATGTAAATATTTAAAAATAACAAGTAGGCACAGCCAGCTTTTTGACTGGATTGACTGAGTATAGAGAAGAAAAGAAGCAATAAATAAAGTGCTTCGCTAATTTGTAGTTGAAACATCAAATGGCAAATCCAGAAAACATTATGCAATCCTATCATTTGGACAGAGGTTAAATTACCATTTTTTCACTTACTGTTTGTGATTATGTTTTGCAACCCAAAGTAACACTGTGCCATAAATTTCTTTCTTTCTTTCTTTCTTCTTCTTCTTCTTCTTTTTTTTAATTTTGGTTTTTACTTAGAAAAAAATACAGAAGATGTAAAGCATACTTCTGGAATTTTCAAGGTTAATTGTCAAATCCTACACGACACTATGTCAACTTCTTTACGGTAAGTATAGCCTTCTGATCAACAGACTGTCAACTGCATTTATTTATAAACCAGGGTTCCTAAAAAGACATCTGAAGGCTATACTTAGAGGTTGTTCCACAACACTGCAGTGCTGCAAAAACTGGTCACATATGGAGGGAGATAAACAGTTTTGAAAGGTTAACCCTCCTCTGCTGTGATGTGCTCTGATGCTCCGTGGATGCCAACTGGCTGCAGACAATCAGGCAGTGCCAGTGAGGAAGAGCTGTGGGTATGTTTGGAAAGGAGACAGCTGTTTTCCTGGATGAACATTACAACTTAGAATTCTAGGATGGAAAATCTACTGGGTATTGTAGGAAGGTCAATGAGATGGTTGTTGAGACCTGGAAAATGCTCACAACTGACTTATCCTGAGTTAATTTTATGGCTCAGATCATGAATATTTACTCAAAGCCATCAATTATTTATGTTTGATAGTATGTAAATACATCTATCATAAATAAATTTAAAAAACAGTCTTGGTTAAATATGTAAGATATCTATGCAGTCACCCCAAACAAGCAGACAAAAACTCTCCAAAAGATTTTCAAGGTCTAAGTTAGTGCAAACTTAAACTAAACATGTTTCACAGTCATCTGTCTTGAGAGAATATCCTGAGCAAATATGAGCTGTGTCAGTAAATCCAGCTTGTATTGCACTCTTCTTCCAGATAATAAAGCCCATGCTGTCAAACAACCCTCTCAGAGAAAATCTCTTCTGTATTTATGGTTGAGCCTTGAACATCCCTGTAAGTATTATTATGTCTCTGCTCTCATTTTCTAAATTAAATACTGAGGCATAGGTAGACTTCTTTAAGAAATGCAGCTTCTTTAAGCAATTTCTATGATACTGAATGCACTGAGGAACCCATTTCAACCATCAGTTGAACCCATCAGTTCAATCCATTCTCTACGTGTAGCCCAAGTTAGATGTTTTTTAGAAATGAAATGCAATCTGATTCTGCTCAGCATAAGGTATCTAGGTAAAACTGAAATGGTAGTGATATACAGGCAGTTGGACTTAATTTCAACGAAACTACGGTTGTCCAAACCAATACAATGACTTCTGGGAAAAGCTACAAGATGAATCCATTTTCTTTCCTTTACTATTTTCTCCTACTAGGAAGGACTCATAATTGTAGGATCAAGAATATATTACAGAAAGCATCATACTTTTCTCCTCAAACCCATCAAAAATCTTCAAATGTATGCAGTGCTCTATTTCAGACAGTATGTTCTGTGAAGACATGAAGATAAGTAAAAAATGAATGAAACAAAACAAGCTGCCCATACATTCTAACTGGTACTACCAGTCACGTGTAGTCCAAGGCAAAAATATACGGCTCTGTTAATCCTTAGTGGACGAGAGGAAAACCTATAGAGCAGCATTTACATGTTCTTATTTATGGTAGGTAGCATTGTCGTTTTCCCACAGTAGCAGCATAACTCAGGGTCATTAAATGGAAAGCAGATGCTCCCATTAATGGCATTTATTATACTTGAGGATATGCAATATTCTTTTTCACAGAAATGTGTTGTGTGGTTACAATACTGCAATTCAAAGAGGCAAATGACCTCTCCATGGTGTATGGGAACTGCTGA
>JAOWBP010002052.1:48154990-48190491 GCA_028571105.1 Tragopan temminckii | reverse complement strand
TTACTAGTGCTCCCAAACATTCAAGAGTATAGAAATCTTTTGAAGAAAAGCTGAGGACAAAAAACAGGAACATGCTGAAATTTAACACAGGATAAAGAATAACCATGTAACTATCAGTGCTGTTATTCTCCCAATTTAGAAATACATTAAGCAGCCATGAAAAAACAGAGGGAAAGACTGGTGACCATTTTAACCTGACAACTAAAATTTGCTTACACAGGCTAGCATCATTAGTACAGGTTGTCTCTCATGACACCTTTTAAATAAACCAGCTCCAGACCTGTAGTTCAGGGTTCTATAAGATCATGCATCAGTATCAGTTAATCTGGGTCTGAGGTGCCTCATGCCATGTGGCTCAAAGTGCAGAGGCATCTTTCAGTACAGATCTCCTTAATTCTTTTGAGGTTCCTCTCAGGTTTCTTTACTGTTACTTCAGTAACAGTCGTGCAGATCTGAAACATTTACAATTTTTCTTCCCTTGCATATCCCTAGAATCTCAGCAAATGGTATTTGAATGAAATAAAATAGGACCTGAGAGATATTCTAGGTAATGTAGACATCACTAACCAGGAATTAGGGGTCCTGGGTCTTAGATTTCTCAGTACATGAAAGTGGGTTATTCACTTCATTTAGCTGAAATCATCTTCCCAGAATATAAAAAAGGTGATAATAAGAAGCTATGCGTACTTACTGTGAGTGAAAAGCAAATACAGAAAGAGTTCATTGCTAAAATGAAGCAGATGAAGATATTATCGTGGATTATGAGTGTGGGTGTCTGGGGAACACATGACTTATGCCAGTGGTTTAAAGCCTAAACAGATAGAAAAACTCTCAAAAAGGGGAGGCAGGTCAGTGCTGTAACAGCAGTAGCATTTTCTTCTCTGGGAGTGAGTGAGGCAGGTGTCTTGCCTGGATAAAGAAGCTATAAGGCTCATGATTTAAGCAGGGTCTATGCCCCATTTGTTTAGATCTGTTAGAAACTGGCTAGAACATGTGGTTTGCTATACTACATTGCTAGCTTCATCCTCAGTCACCAAGTCAGCCTCTGTGATGCTGCATGCTGCAGTGTGATCCCCAGTGCTGGTGTAGGTGCTGGGCTCCTGGGCAATGGGAGGCACAAAAGGAAGTGAAGCAGGTGCTTAAAGAGGGATCCCCTAAAACTAGCATGCTGTCCAATCAGTTAAAAACACTGAGGAGAGACTTGAGCTTCAAAACCTCCTGGGCATAGGTGCTTTGGAAAGACTGTTATTTGCAGACAAGGAAAGCTGAGGCTGGTCTCTGAGGTCAGGACTGCAAGGCTGGGGGTGTCTGCAGAGCACTGAGCGAAGCGTGGCTGGTTTGGAGGACTTTCCTTTGTGTTTTCCTGAACTGACCTTCTAGAATAAGTTGCCTATGTTGTGCCTTACAGCTTAACAAATTATTTTAATCTTTGAGGGGCTATACAGAACAAGTAATCCTTGCAGAGCCTCTGTTAAGTGTGTTCTGTTGCTCAGTCCCTACTGAGATAAATGCACGATGTAGATTTTGGTAAGGAAATTAACTGCCTTTATTTTATCCAAGGAACAAATGAGGTAAGAAGGTTAGCACAAGGTCTTTCAGTATGGCTGAGGCTACACTGAAAATTAAAAATTTCTGTACTTTCATGCTTAAATCTTTAGATTATTCTGTTTGTTAGCTATTCACTCAAAATGGGACTACAGTGAAAAGGGAGCAAAGTAAAACATCTGGGTTTAGATTTTAAATGATTAAGCCTAGTGAAGTTAAATCATTAGCTGTTAAGCCTAAAATAAAGACAGAACCCTGTTTAGAGCAGATCGAGGGTTAGTCTTAATTATCAAGTCATCAAATTAAATAGTTTTAGCTTAACCAGTAAAAGCTTACTTCTTATTAATGAATAGCCCATGCTGTAAATTATGTATATGAATTTTGCATTAAAAGCCAACTTTTTCTTCTATAAAAGGAATGAGAAAATAATAATACAAGTAATGGTTTGATTTATTTCAGCATCTTCTCTACTCAGTTTAGATACCAGAAGCATAAAACTCCTGTTGTGATCTTGCAAAGAGCTGTTGCTGAAGACAGCACCTTCCTTCTGTTTTTCATGACCGTAAAACAGGCTGAACAATCTCTAAGACATAAGCATTTGGATTCACTCCTTCAGATGCCTTCAAATATTCTCACAGTATCTTTATGTTTGACCTTCTCTAAGTGAATCCCCAATTTAACCAACAACTTTCTGATTAAACAGGACTTTTTGGGTGGATAAGTGGGAGTTTCTCCTCCAGGAAATCAGAACTGAGGTCTCCCAGCCCACTTCTCCTCTTGACTGCAGGGCTCCCAGGCTCCTACTCCATTCTGTTTACTCCCTCGCATTTCTCATGCCAGCACGAGCGCTTGTTAGGGTTAGCTCTGCTGCACAAGTTGGTGGTTTGTCAGCAGGATCTGGTAGAAAAGTAATGCATTTTGTTTGTGCATAGGGTTAGTTTCAGTTGGATCTATGTGACCCTGAAAGACCTACTACTAGCACAGCAGAAAGGCAGGAAGGACTGCCAAGAAATTGGTGCAAAGGCCTTGTGATATTAACCCTAAAATTGAATTTCAGGTAAAAATTGCTGTTATACTTGGAGCCAATAGTAAATAGAAAAATATTTTCAAAATAATTAATGTATTGCTGTCACTGGATCTCAGTGTGAAGCATCTTCTGGGGCTCCAGCCATTTCATTTCAGGGATCAGAAGCTACTGCTTTCTGAAAGAGGTACATAATATGTTTTGGCAGGGCTAAAGCTTCTGAATAGCTATCATGATAAAAAAAAAAGTTCTTTGTACAAGGAAAAAATGAGATCTTTCTTCCATAAGATGTATTTAAAACTTTTTATCAGCGATATATATTTCTAGCAGAGGATTCACAACAGTGATTGAGTTGGACTCAGTGATCCTTGTGGGTCCTTTCCAAAATGTGACATTCAATGATTCTGTGATTCTATAAGAGGATCCAGACTTATGTGAATGACTAACTTCAAACATTACAAAAAATACATCTAAGTTTAGAGAAATATTCAATAAAACCATTAAATACCTGAAGCCGTACTGGGTTAAGGTTTTTTGATGAGCTATAGTCTTAAGATGAAATTTAGATTTGAAAGATCAATGCATCACAGTCATCTGCAAAGAACTGACCATTAAGGCATGTGATCTTTGCCCTTCTTTAATCAGTTTATATTTTCCAAACTTGTGATTTTAAAGGCTGAAGGCTTGGTCTCACATCCTTTTCTCTCAGTACCAAGCTTGGCTTGAAAAGTTACTATCCTCTTACTCCCTATACATCCCCACGTTCCTTAAGCTTCTACTTATATCCAAAAGCATCTGTGCTACTATTAAAGCTTTTAAGAATGACAGGAGTTTAAAGTTTTTGATCCATTTTAGGAAGTAATGCCATAAAGAGCCACAGCAGCATAAGTACAAACAGTTAACTTCAGGAACAAACAGGATGCTTTGAAACTTGTGACTGAATTTGAATGATAAGACTGTTTTTTGTGCCAAGCAGTCATCACCATCATTTAATAGGTATAAGAAGTTGTGGGTGCACTTCTACTGCTTGGGTGTACAAATGATTAGTTTACATGTAAATTAAAGGCTGGCTGTGGGTTCCCTTAAAAACAATGCCGTAGGCTTGATTCTGTGCTGAAAAGTTGCTGGAAGAACAGTATTAGAAATATGGAGTAGAGTTTGTTCCTTTTAAATCTCATTTATTTTACATACTAAAAGGTGTGTTGCTTTTGTTGTCAGTAATACAAATTCAGGATGCGAAACTAAAAGAAGCGCTCGTATCTTCCTTCAGTTTCTAAGAGAATAGTGCAGATGAAATCTAGGGCTAAATTCTAATTCGTAGAAAGGTCTCTTGGTGCCCTTTTGACTAATTAAGGGGCTGACACTTCACTGGCTGGCAGAGCACTATGATCGTTGTACTCCAACACCCATTCAGTTTCAGTGGCAAAATAGCTGTTTCTCCCAGTTGATTTGCATAATGTCTTACAAAAAATGACATAAGGAAATTGGAAAATGATAGTTGTTTCAAAACATACACAGAAAACCTCATACGGTTAAAAAAGATCAGAATAGTTATACTTGGTTATTTTATGTTCATAAATAACCTTGTGATCTTGACTTGACAGAAAACTAGCAGGGAGAAAAGAAGCAATTAAAACTGTATGAAGATCAGAAAATATAAAGCTAGTTATAGGTTTTGTCGAGGTTGCTATTTTCTTCTTCTTGAGGAAGGGTTGAGCTCAGCTGCTAGTGTTGTCATTATCTACAGTTCTTTCAACAGCAGCAAGGAGAAAAGCTGCCAAAGCATTTAAAATTAATTCAATCAGGCTAAGAGGAATATGTCAAACTGACTTCTTTGCCTGCAAATTACAAAATTATCTGTAGTTAAAATTAGCTTCTAACCATCTTGGAGAGGGAATAGATGAGCTCCTAATGCTGCCGTACACTGTGATGAGGGTGTGATGTAGGATAGGCCCATAAAGACTATTTGTAGCATCAGTTGTTTTTCATAGAACAGCTGAGGTTCATATGTTGTGTATATATGATAACCGCTAGAAGACTTGGGCTTGTGTAGCTTGGAGAAGAGAAAAACCCAAGGAGACTTCATTGCAGCCTTCCAGTACTTGAAGGGAACTTATAAACAGAAGGAGGACCAACATTTTACGTGATGTGGTAATGATAGGACAAAGGGGGAATGGCTTTAAACTAAAATTTAGTTTAGATCAGATTTAGTTTAGAAATTTAGGTTAGATATTAGGCGGAAATTCTTTACTGAGAGGGTGGTGAGGCACTGGCAGAGGCTGTGCAGAGAGGTTGTGGGTGCCCATCCTTGCAGGCATTCAAGGCCAAGTTGGATGGGGCCCTGGGCAGCCTGATCCAGTGGTGGCAACCAGCCCATGGCAGCTGGAACTGGATGGTCTTTAAGATCCTTTCCAACCTAAGCCATTCTATGAGGAAAAAAATAAAAATGTAGACAATAACATTATTTGTAAATTATGAATAGCAGGCTATTGTAACAGAGAAAGAAAATAATCAGTGAATGTTATGCCCTTCACTTTTTTTCTTTTCCAAATCAGCATAACATAGCTTAGTTAACTTGCATATGCAGGGATTAATTTTTGACTTACTACTACTAGCTAGAAATGTCAATAAAATTTCTATCAGCAAATTTGGTTTCAGTCACATTTATCTTCTGATTACTGTCCTTCAGCAGGGGGACCACTACAGTCAATTACAATGTTATCTGACTTAAACATGTGGACAGCTCAGTCAGTGACTTTAATTACTTTCTCATCAAAGCCATGTTGGACAGTCTCTGAAATTTCTCCTTTGGCTCCTAGGACATCTTAAAGGACAAATGATTTTTGCTTCCCTTTCATCAAGCATGAGAAGTAATCTTTTAGTTTAGTCATCTCAAGTCAAGTTCTACAAAAACACATATGTACGCCCTGGACTGGCAATGGGCTACTATCCTTTGAGATCTGACAGGCATTATACTCCTTTAGCTTCTTGTACTATTTTCAGAAACAATAGGCAGAAATTTACATCTTTGCTTACTGATTCTGAAATCAATACATCAACGGAATCCTTTTGTTAAATTAGTTTGTACAATGTAAATGTACAATGCAAAAATGTTTTCAAATTGTCTTCACTGGAATTGAGATCCACACGGCCCCTGCGTGATGATAAACTACGCTCTACTTTAGTCTTGCCAGAACTTCTGTCTGGGGCACATATGTTTTTTTCAGACCGAGTAGAATTTTTGATCCTAGCTACAACCTGCCAAGACACCAGTCGCAGTCTGCAGGGTTAATTTCTAGTTTGATCTAGAAATATAAAGTGCCAAACCCCCCCAGAAATATAGTTCAAAGTGTTTGCAGATTATTCTGAATGTGCAACAAGCACTGTAAATTACTTATGTAGTTGTTACTAAAGTCCATGGCCACGTGAATAAAGACACAAACAGGATGCAATTACTGGATGTTCACATAATCAACAGAGAGAGGTTGTGTTGTTATTGTTGAAAGCAGAGCAGATACCTACAGCACACTGCACCTCTTATAAAATGTATCTCAGATAAACTCAATTGCTTTGTGGCACTCTAAATAAAACTTTTCTACCAAGCATACTTCTTTTCAGAGAAGTAGGTATACTGCAAGTGTCACGGACTGCTAGATTTCTTTTTGATAGCTGTCCATCCACGCACTGAAGTGAGGGGGAGGGCATTTGAGCCAATGTTTGAATAAAAACCATAATGGCTTTAGACAGAGTTAAAATTCTATGAAATTATACTCTGAATACTGTCGCCTTTAGGACAGACAAAACTGCAGCTGTTCACTTCATGGAAAACAGATTTAGACACATGCAATCAGGGGGAGAACTGATCAGAGACGTAATAGTTCTGATTGCAGAAGGGACAATTACTCCTCTACGGATGATCCTCTACGTACCAATGAACCACGCAGCTTGGAGAGACCTAGGTCACCCAGTCAAACTGTTGCTCAGAGGAGGATCAAAACTGAATAATGTTCAGGCTGTTCACAGCTTCTGGATATCTCTAAGGAGGAAGGGTTCACGGCTCTCTGAACATGACTGTTCCATGACCATTTTTTTGTTAGTTATTTTAATATTTTTTTTATACACAGAATATCTCCTGTTTCAATTTTATTGTATTTTTTATCACTGTTCTTCATATTCCAGATGTGCAATACAAAAAAAGAACCTGGAAGAGGTGGAAGCCATATTTCCTATACATTTTCCCTAATTTTCTCTCCTAGTGGACACAGCCAGAAATAGATTGTGGTTAGCAGAACCTTTAATTTGATCATGTTCCTATGGCAGAACCTCCACAACTTTTCTGTATTGACCATTGAATAGTAATTACTAGTTCCCTTTCTTTTCATTTTTTCTGGTCAGCAATGAATGATGTATAGAGACATTCAACAGTGAAGTGTCTGTACAAAGAGTGAGATTATGAAAATTAAGACATTAACTGCCTTGCATATTGCAATTCAGAAAATTGAATCTTAGGAAAACAACACATGGGAAACATCAGTTAGCAAAAGGAGTCGGTGAGTTACGGAAAAGAGCTCAGAAACAGAAAATGAGTTTGGAAAGGAGCAGGTAAAAAGTGCACGTGTGACAGTGGGCAATTATTGGTAGGTATGTCACCATTTTTTCCAAACTAGAAAGTATCATCCCCCACTGCTCTAACTCCCTTGCATCTCTGCTCTTATATAAATGAGAACAAACTGGCAGCAGCGGGATGGAGGTGGGGAAACATGATGATAACCACCCCCACTCCACAGGAGGAATGCACGCATTGCTGTAGAAACAACAGGTGCAGGCCTGTAGGAGTGCAGCATGGAGGTGATGTCAAAGCTGTTGAAACTAGTGACTCGACTGGTTTGTTAACATGAGCTGGAAGCCTGTGTGCCATCAGGGTATATGGGGAATGCAATAGAATACTATCACGTAGCAAGGAGACTGGCTCAATGGGGCTTACTCAAACAGAATTGCCATCAGGGATTAAAAAGGGCTGATATTAAGCTTATGATCTGAACGCACTCTAGGTTGCTTCACACAGAATTTACAGACACTAGCAGAGTGCGCTCAACTGTAACATTTAACTGTGTCAAATCCTTTTTGGAGCTTATGCATGAAGACAAATGGAGCACTGGGATTTCTTAACTAAATGCGGAAGTCTTCCCCTGCCTTTTGTCCACAATTCTTTTGTAACTGTAAGTTCTCTAAAACCTACTTATCTAAAGTATCTTATCACAACCTTACTTACCTAAAGAAAACAATTCACTTTAGGGGAAGTTTGCAGGGAGAAACAGTATCTATTACTATAACAACCAATATACTTATATCCTTGAAGCATTATGGTTTACTTAGAATAGAGAAAACTGGGTTGCGTATCATTCTTGGAACAGAGGTCCTTGTCTGTTCTTGGCAGCAACGATGAGCAGTGATTGTGATGCACAACACAGAAGGAGAAAGAACAGGAATGACTAAAGTCAACTCATACAGCAGTGTTCAATTGGCATTTTAAAAAGAAAGAGATTTGAAGTAAATGTCACGTAAAAAAAAGTTGCTGGAATTTTTGCTCAAATTCAGAGAATGACCACATGCACTCCTATGTTACTATTTCTTAGAAGCATGAAGTAGTAAAGATGCTTCAGAAGCATAAAGTAGTCATGGCAGATATTTCAATCTTTTTAATTCTTTAATTTTAAAATTTTAACTTGCTTTATAACACAAACAGTTTTCAGAGAGTTTTGTTTTTTTTTGTTTTTTTCTTTTTTAAGGCCAGTGCATGAAAGAACATATGCTTTTGCAATTATAAAAAAGGTGTAACCATTAAGGCACTGGAAATTTTCACATATTTCATAGTTGTGTGCTGAGGTTTGTCTATTGACATTTCATATTCATTTGAGAAGAGACTATAACCCACCATACGAATGCAGACTACAACACGGACCAAGATATTAACAAAATACAAATCCTACTTGTTTATGGTAATGGCATACACTACGCAGACAAGGGACAAATTATTTGCTATAAACATGTTATCTTCCCATTGAATGTGCAAAAATTTTGTGTAGGGAGCTGCAGTAAACTTTTATAGAGACACAGACAAACAAGCTTCATATGCATACATGTGGTTTAAGGGATATCAAGATTTAACTTCTAGTATATGCAGTAGTGGAGACACTCAAACTGGTTTAATCAGTCACCACGTCCCTGCCCTGAGTTGGTTCCCACCCCTTACCTCCCCCACTGTTGTGGCACATGTAAGAAATGGCTCTGTAGCAAATTAGATCACAGATGTCACCTAGCTGAAAATAAAACTATTTCTGCCCAGATTATTCTTCAGCAGAATCACTTCTGCACAAACACAGATAGAAGTTTGTTTTGTTTTTTTTCCATAGAACAGTGATGTGACTGCTTCTGGAGTATGTTTGTGGGCACGTGGAGAAGGTGATTGGGAACAGCCTGTGTGGACTGACTGAAGGTGCTTCCTTTGCTAGATGACAAAACTCAGGTGTACCAGAGAGAGCAGAGGAAGTCATCTACTTTGATTCTACAAGGCTTTCAGCTCTGTCTCCCTCAATGTATTTCTATTCAAGACAGGCTATTATAGTTTGAGATAGAAAACCAGACAGACAAAGAAATTGTTTGGATGGTTGGGCTCAGAAAGTGGTGGCTAAGGGGTTGTGCTCTTACTGGAGGCAGGTGACAGCACAATGGGGACACCTCTGGTTGCAAAGCACCACACAGGGCCTGTGAATATGTCATGCTTTACATTTTTGTCACTAATCTGGAGGAAATGACAGTGCACCCTTATCAGATGGGTAGATAGCACCAGACTCTGGGGACCGGGCAATATGCTCTAAGGCAGAGCTGCCATCTAGAGGGACTTGAATAGGATGGAGGAATGGGCTGAAAGGAAAATCATGAAATTCAGTAAGAAAAACTGCAAAGTCCTGACACTGGGAAAGAAGAAAGGCTGGCAGTGTTACTGGTAGGGGAGCAGCTCTAATGAAGAGGCCCTGGCAGAGATCAAGCTGCTTATTAGTGCAACATGCGCTGGTGGAATGAAAGCCAATGGCATATTAGATGGTACCAGCAACATAACTTGTAGGTCAAGGAAACTGATAGCCCCATTTTGTGCAGCATTCATTAGGCCACCTGTAGATACTGCATCTAGCTTTGAGCCCCAGTATAAGAAGTACTCATAGAATATTTCTAGTATCAGGGGATGCTTCAACTGGCTCTGCTGGTGTCCAAACATAGATTAAAATGTGTTATTTATTTCCGGGATAAAGCAGTTGGGATAAATTATGTCAGCAAATGGAATAGAGTATGTTCACGCCATATGAAAAAGGAATACTCTGGTATCACACCCTATGCATTAACAACTGGGTAATCAGATACCAGAATGGCTGTTTCTCTCTCTGCCTCTATATGGTGTATATTTTTGTGTATGTCTGTTGAGTATGTAAAAATATGAGTACTTGAGAGGTTTACCCCAAGCAAGAACAACTCTGTTTACAGTTTCTGTTACTGTATTACACAGATTTCTTAGCTGCTTCAATGGTGCAGAGAGTTAAATATTTAGTGAGATCTTAGAAGAACTAAGTTTAGGACAAAAAAAAAATATCAATACTTCACAATTCGGATGGACTGTCCCATAATACTTAAGGCATAGATTACCAGTGTTCATTTCACAGTATTTTCCAAAGCAGGCATGTGTGATCCTTGCCTTTTCACATTAAGAAACAGATGTATTGAGATTGCCCAGGACTGCATGTTAAAGCCACGATGGAATCACCAAGAAAACCCACATACCAACGACAGCATTCCCTGTGCCTTTCTAAGCTTATCCTTCATCAAATTTTGCTGCTAAATTAGTACGTTAGTGGGTCAGAGAACCTCTTTTATTACTTGTCTATCATGGAATAGAAATGGAAAATGGCTTTACAGTTTTGGTCATAATTTTCAGTTGTATTAGAAAAATGAAAACATGACAAGCAAAGATTAATATTAATAGTCAAGCCACAGACCAGCCTGATCTGCATGTGTGCTTTCTGGAGATAAATTTGTGTTTGGTAAAACAAAACGTGGCAAAGTTCTTCATAGTTTACTGTATTTTCTGAGACAAAGCCAGAACAAACCTCACTCAAAGTACTGTATTGCATCATAGGAAAGTGAATCAAGGGAAAGCTTTATGATACTTTTTTTGCTAATCTCCTGCAACATGCCTTTTTCAGAAGATGCAGCAATTTTTACCTGTTGGACTACTATATTATTGCTACTAATATTTACTTAATTAAATCCCTATAACTGCTTTTTAAAATGCCATAAATAATTAGGAGATTAAAATATTTATAACTTTGTTTTCAACTTAACACAGAAATTGGAACATTAATAACAATAAAGAAAGAAGTCTGACATTTACTTTTTCATATTCCCACAAAATCTAAGCAAATCAATGTACATTGCATCATGTAGGAATACTTCTGTATCCAGCTGGAAGTGAAGTATTTGCATTAAAAGAAAATTCAAATCTACTTGGCAGAATTTTTTAAATTAGACATATTGAGAGGAACAGAATCCATTACTTGATGGTATTAAAAAAATACCAGCTCAAAATCTGGCAAATTATAGAGATTAGTCAATCAAGAAAAAATGTGAAAGTTGAATTTAATAGGAAAAGATAACTTAATGTAATTATCTCTTTCTTGGCTTTGCTTTCTGTTACAAATATACTTTTGCTCATTCTCACTCTGTCATTTAAGGGCTGTAAAGCCAGTTCAGTTCTGCCTTTCCATGAAAGTCTCTTACATACTTTTAAGAAAAGAACAAGGGTTAGAATCATATATCTTCATCCATGTTCAGAGAGCAGGTGGGCACTGTGTGCCCTTGCCCTAGGTTTAGTATTTCACGCATACATACTCTAACTATTCCCACTTACAAGTATTGACCACTTTCATACTTCTGGGTGAAGCACTGCCTCTCTTCTCACAAGGGCAAGGACACTGACATTGATTCTCATCGAGCTTTAATTTAAAGAAGACAAAACAATGGAAACATTATGTGCATACTTGTCTACTCTCAGATCCTCAATTTATCATAATCACAGAGCATTCCATGATTTTTTTTCAACTGAGAGTGCCCCTTCTTGGGGTATGGGACAAAAATGACAGTTTTCTTTTAGGTTTGTACCAGAGGACATAGTGGACAGTGCAGCAAAGATTATTTTTTTTAAAAAAAGCAGACTTACAGCTAATTCCTAAGTACAATAGTCCCCTAGACTGTGTTGTCACTGCTTTTCAAAAAGTTGACTCAACATTAGCCTGCCTAGAAAGTGGGTCAGATACTACCAAGACACAGAAATTTCAGTAGTTTTATCCTCATGCCTGCTTGTGTGAGGGGAAGGTGTTGTGTGAGGAAAGTTTCTCATTCATGGTGAATAAAAAAAAACCGAAGTCATAGAAACCCTGAGAAATTCCACAGCAAGGCATTGTTCTGAGGCTGATGCATTTCTCCTCATCTTAAGGTACCCAGAGGAAAGATAAGAGACCACCACAGATGATTAAGTATGATTGCTTTTGTGCCCTCTGCTGATTTCACCTGGCTACTGTGAAGTCCAGGTGCATCCTAAGCCTGTTTCTGTGCACCCAGTCTTTCAGCTGATGTTTATTTCTTGTGTTTAAATGGAATAGGCATATCTGAAAATTGAATTATTAACTCTTTTCCTCCCTGGTTTCCCATTCTGCATGGAAGAGATTGTTTGTCTAGGAGGCAATGGCAGCCCTGGGGCAGCTACCCCATGCTGAGCTCCCCACAGCACCCACTTGGGGCTGAGTCAGATAACATCCCATGGTCCTATCACAAGGTGACTGAGGTCAAACTCATACCACTGGTGATGGTGTTATGTGAGCAGTTAGGAAATGTTTGTGACAGCTAGGTGATGGCTGTCTTCCAAGATTTTACGGCAGGACAGCATCAGAATGTTGGAAGGGTCTTCTGGGTCCAGTGAGCCCAACCCCTGCTGCAGCAGGGACACCAAAGCAGGGACCCAGGCCCATGCCCAGGCAGTTGCTGATGGTCTCTGAGCAGCAAGCCCCACACACAGCCTTTGGGCAGCCTGTGCCAGTGCTCCGTCACCATAGTGCAAAAGTGTTCCTGGTGTTCTGAGGGAACCTCCTGTGTTCCAGTTTGTGCCCATTGCCTCTTGTTCTGGCATTGGGCATCACCCAAAGGAGCCTGGTTCCACCTTCATTACATCCTTTCTTCAGTTATTTATCAGCATTGATGAGATCCACCTGAGCCTTCTCTTCAAAGATGAGGATGATGAAAAAATCCCTCACAGTTACTTCTCAGATAGGTCCCAGGCCCATTTTCACTTTGTTTAGCTCTATTCTACCTTCACCCAGGCACAAGTAAAATTCATTTTTAACTTGCTCATAGTTCTGAAGGGACTTATGTGTAGGTATCAGGAAAAAAAAGGGAGGATGTTTCCTAGACACTGTCTCTGAGGGTTCAAGAAGGAAAATGGAAGAGGAAATGTTATCACAGATCAGCACATGTTGTTTTCAAGGCTTGACATAAAGTTAAAAAAAAACCCAACATGCTACTTATTTCAAAAAGCAAGCTAAAAACATGACAACCAAACTTGGGCCTCAGCTTACTTTAAGCACTTAAAAATAAACCCATCAAAGCCAGTTTGGTTTTAAGCCAAAAGCAAAACAAATGAACAAATAACTGTTGCTGATTTTATTAATATCGTTCTGATTTTTCAAAAGTTATCATATCTCATAATTCTGAAGCCAGAAAGTTTGAACATTATTTCTTAGCTAGAGTACATAGAACTAAAGAAATGAAGTTTAAAAGTTAATGTACATCCACAGTCTGCACCATTTTCACGTTAAAGAGGTGGGAAAAGTAGATGACATTTTGATTACAGCTGTCTATGTATGCAGGAGAGTCCATGCTTGAGAATCATAGAATGGTTTGGAAGGGAACTTTAAGAGACCTCATCTAGTTCCAACCCCCTGCCATAGGCAGGAACACCTTCCTCTAGATCAGGTTGCTCAAAGCCTCATCCAGCCTGGCCTTGAGGGCTTCCAGGGAGGGGGCATCCACAGCCTCGCTGGGCAGTCTGTTCCAGTGTCTTACCACCTTCACAATAAAGAATTTTTTCCTGATATCTAGTCTAAATCTACCCTCTTCCAGTTTAAAACCATTTCCTTTCATTCTGTCACTACCTGTCCTTATATAAGTCCCTCCCCAGCTTTCCTGTAGGCTCCCTTCAGGTACTGGAAGGCCACTATAACGTCTCCTCACAGCCTTCTCTTCTCCAGGCTGAAGAGCCCCAGCTCTCTCAGCCTGTCCCCATAGGAGAGGTGCTCCAGCCCTCTGATCGTATTAATGGCTCTCCTCTTGACCTGCTCTAACAGCTCCATGTCAAATCACAAGATTGGATAAAAATAGATTTAGTAATTAGTATAATTAAACCTGTATACATATTAGATAGATGGATAAGCTTCTCGGAAATTGAAAAATGCCAGTGGGCATATACAAACAGTTTTGTATGTATGCACACAATCAGAAACAAACATACCTGACTGTCCATGAAACACTTCACAGAACCATCACAATAATTAAATGTTGTCTGAGTTTCCCTGCTGTCCCCATAGGCAGTGCAAGACAGTGTAATCAGTGAACTACTGGCATGAACTGACCCCACACAGACACCCAGAGTCCAGTACAGGCTCCATCACAGCACCTATGTGAGTCAGTACAAACCTGCCTGTTGCCATTTCCCCTTACTTTTCCTCTAGTTAAAATAATCTGTATGCAGCTATCCAACACTGGTGCCACCAGAGCAAGGTGGTGGTGCACTACGTGGGGGTCTGCAGAGATGTCACCTGGATACCCATACACACCTCACAGGGGGCAGTCTGGGATGCGACAAGATGAGCTGCTCCTTTACATAAAGGCACCTGTTGGCAAATGACCCTAGGTTACCAGTGTCACCATCTCCTCTGATTTTATCACGACATATATTTAATCTGTCCATCTTAGTTGCAGAGAACATTCACATTTCAGTCTTGCAAAACAGCCTTTTCTGGAATAGTCCTCACTCAGAGGAGGTAAGGCATGGGCATTACCAACTGCGCATGCTGCCTCCTTAGTAAAATGAGCATCAGTCTCTACTGTTTCCAGGGAGACAGAAGGCCCTTAGAGATTTATTTGGGGGTTACACAATATAACTGTAAAAAGATGAGACTGAGTGTCTCAATGGGGTAAAAAAAGCAGATAGCAAGAATGGTGGTGGATGTAAGGTAATGACACAGTGCAGAAAAATTTGTAGACTGGTAAATAAAATGGGCCAGGAGTAGCTTGCTATAATCGCTATAATCTCCTTTCTGCTCCACCTCAATTTCCTCCAAAACCTCAATTCAGACAAGTGGGGCAGTCTCATCCAAACTGCCCTCTGGAAATAGACCCTGGTCGTGTAATAATTGACCAGATATGGCTAATCATTTCCTGAGAGAGCACTGGTAGCCTTGGGACATTGTACATTCAACTATACCACACCTTGTGCATTTCCTGTACTTGGGTGGATAGACAGATGAAAAGGTAGATCGATAGATAGACAGATGTGTACATTAGAAACAGATGATAGATTCAGATACAGATATAGCTGTAGATATAGATAGAAGTATGGATGTAGAGAATGCAAAAACTGACAAGAGAGGAGGGAGATACGAAACACAAATAAATACAGAGGACCATGGATGTCAGAACCAATGGAAAAGTATGAAAAAGCATTATTTTGGCAGCATTCTGTACAGGCAAATTGTGGTGGGAATGCACTGAGGTAGCAAGACATCTCCCCACATAAGCAAAGGAAAACAAAGCAGCCTTAAAGTAATGGACAGGGAAGCCACTGAATGTCTACTTATTGTTGCATTATGAAACTAAGATAATCACAGGCAAATACGAAGTTGTCAGCTGCACTCTAAAAATGAATTTATAAAAAGATAAGAAAAAACAATACACATCAAGGCCCTTTTTTTTTTTCCCCTCATTCTACTCTTTCCATCCATTAGACTGGGGATGGGTAAGAAGTTGAAAAGGGACATGGCTGAGATAACTGAACTGGACTGACTAATATATATTTTTCTCTTTCTTTCACTTATTGAACTGTCTTTTTCTCAATCTATTCCTTCCTGTTTTCTCCTTGTCTCTCTGGGAAGGAGAGAGAGTGAACAAGCAGTTGAGTGGGTGCTTGGCTGCTGGCTGGGTTCAACCCACAGCAGTAGGTTTTTATCACAGCCTTGTAAAACTTCTATCAATGCTGAAGAAATCTGTTATGCCTATTCTTCTGTCACACACAGAAACATATTAAATATCTATTTAAATTATTCTTTTGTTATTAGAATAAAAGAATAAAAAGAGCAATGATTTAATGGCCAACTGGGAGGCAAATTTAATGCTGTAATATAACTTCCAAATTATACTCCAAGATTTAAAACACCTCAGAGTAGCTGGATTTCCTAACCAACTTTATACTTTTGTGTATACTTTATACCCTTATGTTAGTAATACCAATCAACAGTCAAGTTATTTTGGAGACAGCATAGAAAAATTTTGCAGCAGCCCATCTGAAATAATTTTTTTCAATGGCAAGCATACAATCAATGGATATATAGATATTACAAATACCAAAGAGCTCAGCTAAGCTGTTATTATACCAGAGCAAAGAAAAGATAAAGCACTCACCCATATCCTGGGCTCACTAGGAATCTCCAGAAGGGATGATCTCCAGAAGAGATCCTTCCCCACTGGTAGTCAGCTCTTAAATGGGTCTAGGAGAGGTGGAGTCAGGCTCCGCCCCTTCCAGCAGCACAGGTGAATTGCCTTCACCTGTGCTCCCATGGCTGACTTACTGCTTGCCCCAGGTGATCAATCAGAGGTTCAGGCCGTGACTCAGCAGTTCCCAAACAGCGATTAAAACCTTTGGATATCTAAAAGCAGAGATAAATTTTCCCTTCAGTTGCTACTTGTTATTAAGGCTCAGGCATAGAAAGAAAAATGAATATCTTTTCTTATCTGAAAATTTTACTTCTAAAAATGAGCATAGTTATTGGACCGAACATAGCATCTTTATCTTTTAATAAACTTTGCGATCTTAAGTTGTATATACTATAACTTTTACTCAGTTATGTCCTTAACCTACAGTGATTCTATTAAAATTATTTTCAACTTCTGAAGCTCCATCCTAGCAATGATTTTTGGAATTAGAATGGATTAATGCCCCTATCCAGGGTGATGAGGTTGCCCAAGCTATGGTAGAACAAACAGGCAAAGTCTGCAGAAGTTTAGGAAAGCTTAAAAAACGTTAGAAAAAATAATCTTTTTCTCTCTATTAATCTAAGGCAATATCATCGTGACCTGTGATTTTTTCTTTTTTTCTTAAACAAGCTGTAGTGTATAGACGCTCATCATCCATTTTTTTTTAGTTCGGGAAAAATTACATGGAGAAGTTGCAAGGAAATGTCACATTGCATAGACTCCCAGGCGCGCTGTCTGACAGTCATTATGACAGTAAACAGTCTGCAGTCTTCTAGTTTCAGAATTACTTATGAAATTAATTCATGGTCGTCACCTGCACAGAAATCTCTTTAAATGCAACACTTTCTTTTGTATATGCCCTTCCATGGAGAACTTTCTTTCCTTGGCATAGCAAGTACCAGTCGTGGTATTTCCTTAGAGGCTCAGGGGAGATGAACTGCCCAGGCACCTGCTCATCCAGTACTGCTCTAGCAGTCCTGCTGCTCTCTGTCTGCAGTACTAGTGGATCCAGCCTTGATGTCTTAGGGGCTATTGGGTTTGAACATGAAAATGCTTGTTGGATAGAGCGTGAGGGTGCTACTGGTTGAAAACCAGACTGCACTTGGTGCTGGGTAACCAGCTGTAGGCTGATGGCTCTGTTTTGAGTGAGGGGTTTGGAATAGGGGACTGCCAAAGGTCCCCTCCAATCTTAGATAGCCTGTGGTTCTGTGTTTTCCCATTGTTTTTTTCTCCTAACCATTTTTAGAAGGAATTTTGAACACATATTTTTTAAGTTTTCTTTTGCACTCAGTTATTCAAGATGACCAAATCTACAAACACTGAGTTACAAAACCAGTAAGACTTTCATGCACACTTCTGCAAAGCCATATCTGATCATTTTCCTCTGCTCAGTTCTGCATCTTTTTCTCCTGTTCTGTCTGGTGCACTGCAATATATCCAAGCATCAGCCACCAGAACTGTCCAAATACCCCTCTTCATCTGACTCTTGTACAGCCACTTCTTTCCACTCCTTGGAAGAAGTTTTGTCTCTATATGACAAGTGTCAATAGGGATCCTCTGCCAACTTGTAGATTCAGTAGTTTCAGCATGGGCGGCATGCCCCACTACAAGGAATGCAATGAAGGTCTTTGGCCACCAGTGTTCCAGCCTCCTGTCCCTGTCCAGATGTGCTTCCTGTGAGCTTTACAAGATGGTGCCTGGTCCCAATAGAGCTGGGCCAGCCGCAGTTGAACAACTGTGCCACTTGATCTCATACTCAATAGATCTTTCTATGTGCACGTTCTTCCTCTGATCAGCCTCCAGCTTTTCAGGCCTTTCATTTTGGATGGCTCACCATTACATCCTGCAAAGCCTTCAAAAATCTGCTTAGAGTTTTCTTTCTCTAAATCCTCATCTGTCATTTGCTTCTCTGTCACTATGACAGCTTAAAGCTAATCTTTAATGTTTCTGTCCCATTCACATCCTGCTTCCCAGACATGAACAAGTCTTGCTGTTGCTTTCTGTTGATTGCTACCTGTCAAATCCTGGCTCTCAAAAAATAAATCACTTTGTGATAATTTAGTCATTTCTTCATTCAGCATTCACATCATCTGACTTTCTCCATGGGTGCACGGGTGATTCCTATCCGTGCTTGTTTTTGTTTCGCACTATGTTTTTGTCATTTCTGAGCATCATCTCAATCTTTTCAATGCTTTCCATATCACACTCAAACATGGTTATCCTGCTCCATTCACCTATTCTAACTTTTCCCACTCATCCGTCATTACACCACACTCAGCATAAATGAGGCACACTTTCACATGTTGCCCCTGTTCTGTCCACCTTTAGTGCATTAAAATAGCTCCCAGTACCAGGTACCGTCCTGTACAGGTTTAGTAGATGGCATTAGGCTCATGCCAGTGCTCATACTACAGAATCAGAGAATTGCCTGGGTTGAAAACGACTTCAAAGATCACTAGTTCCAACCTCCCACAGGTGAGACACTTCAGGGTACTTGGCTTCCACTGAGCTCTTCAGCCCTCACACTGCAGAGTCTCTAAGAGGCTCTTCACTTTTGTTCATTTATCCAGAGCCCATTAAGCTGTGGCCAAGGGGTCAGCAGTGCCAGCCAGATCTACCCACCAGACAAGAGAGCAGATAGTAACACAGCTTGATGTCCTTCTCAGGAAGCCAATGTAATTATTACTTATATTAACATCAGGTTCAAAATAGATTACCTACAAAATGAAAATGATCTGCTCCTACCCCAGTGTTCTTCTAGTTGGGGTTAACCTGTCAACATTCCGCCTCGTCATGATTATCTCATCTCTCTGCCTCTGCTTTGCCAAAAATACAGCTTTCTATTGTCCACCAGCCCACATCTGCTTGATGCCCTTTTGAAGTCTGTCTTTCTCTGGTCTCTTTTATTCACAGCAAGAACTTCAATAAAATACCTGAATTCAGAACTAAACTATCCTCTTTTTCATTCTTCCTCAAATCTCATTCCCATGAGATGGTCAAGGCAGCTTGCAAACTATTCATGTTTATTGTATTCAGAGGCAGAACCAGACTGTTTATCTGCCCTTTCCTTTTTTTTTTATGCCTCTACCTTGTTCTCCAAACTTAACATAATTGAGTTATCACTTTCAGTGTATGCACAGATAGTGCACAGCACAGGTCAACAAAGTTAACAACTGCTTATAAATACTGCCTCAATGCAAAATACTAGCTAAAGAAAGTTATACATTCCTATGATGAAGAATCGTGCTTACTGAAATGTCCTTCAGCTCTGTAGAGGTTTCCCATAAGGACTGTTATGGTGCAGCCTCAGATTCCAATTTCTCATCTTTATCTTCTCAAGGTTACACTCTGAATTTCAGCTTTAAGAGACAAAATATCATGTAAGAGACAATGCTGAAACTGCAGCTGTGGTAGAACATTTGTGAGAAGAAAACAGAATGCTCTCATGTTTTGGCTTGTTTGACACAAACGTTCTGCTGGGTTCTAAATTCATACATTTTTAATCAAACCAAGAAACTAGAATTTTGATTTAACTGTGTAGTGAAATTTCCAAAAATTCTGAACAGAATTGATCTTTTAGATGAATGGTGCTTGAGTCTGGAAAGTAATCATTGTTTGAGTCTGTTATGCAACCAATAGGGTCTCAGGCAGCTTGAATTTTAAAGTGAACAATTTGCATTGTGCTGTAACCACTTTGTCACTGCTAGATAATGTCCCTGTACACACCGCTCTCCTCACTGGGAGCCTGAGTTGTCATTGCTTTGTATCTTTTGAAGTGGTTTATGGCTGTGTAAAGTTGGTATTGGAAAATTATCATTTGGGTTTAATCACTTTGAATACCCACTTTGCACAGGGTGAAGAGATTAGACTCTGTACAACACTCTGTCCATTATAGCAGGTATCTTGTTCTCTTGACTTACTAAATCTGTTGTATTTGGAAGCATGAAAAATATTTTTCCCTCATGTCCATTTCAGTGGCTTGATGGTTTAAATGGGAATGGTTTAAGCTACTATTAACTTGCTTGATTCTTGCCCCCTCATCTCCTTTTCCCCACGTGAGCATCATAAAGGGAATATAATGAAGTTTAAATAGGCCAAATGGCAGCTTGGGGCTGAGGATATATCCTGCTGGTGTGCTCACAGACCCCCTAACTCAGCTTCTTACGCAGATTCTGGAGGTTCCTATATTCCAAAATGAGTAAATATGGCAGACTTTAGCTGAGGCACTGATTAAGGAAGGCAGAAAATACAGGAGATACTAGGTATTGGTCTACACAGTTATGAACTCATTGAATACCTTTTCATTTTTGCAGTATCTGGACCAGTAAAAGCTAGGGCAAGATTTAAAATAAATAAATAAATTTAATCAGAGCTTTGTGAAGTGTGTTAATTATCTACAGGGTACAAGATGCCACAACGAAAGACTGTGGTTTGAACTCCCTTTTCTGAGACTCCAGAGCTTGCATTTGTTCAGAGTGGGCAACACGTTGGGTTAGGGAGTCTGGGATAAACACAGAGTGGATGTGTTTTGTGATCACTGGACTGTGTAGTGAAATAGTGATGCAATATATTTCCCTTTTTTTCTGCAGGGGAGTCTCTCTGGGTTTGGACGTAGCTCCATTTGATATAAAAAATTTAAAGCTAGTAATAAATGTGTGCATATCGCTTCCTAAAAACAGGTATGAATTTTGGTGCCCTGTCTGAATATTTATTATTTGTGGAGTTGTTTTTCCAAGCAATATCACAAATCTGCTCTGATTTCTTTTATCAGTTTGGGACTGAATTATATGCACATCACATTAGCATCCCCAGCAAGAAAGTTAGGGAAGCTGGCAGGGAGGAACAAAGCTCTCAGACAACATAAGCACTCTGTTGCTGTCTCCTGTCTCTGCATCCCGTTGCTTTCAGTCTATTCTTCACCTGCTTGTACTACTGCTCTCAATGTTGGTTTCAGGTGGTATTTTTACCTTCATAGACGTGACGTACAAAGTTTGACCAGAATTCCCACTTGTTTTTTGGATTTGCAGTCTCTAGATCATATACACAGCAGCATCTTCCCAGCCCTCAGCCATTGCCACTAAAGCCACCGTAAGGCTTTTAAGTCCCTGCCTTCACAGCACTGTGACATCTGCGATGAGCTTGCTGCCATTCCATCAAAGGGTCAACCAAAGCTCTGATCCCACGAAGGGGGATCTCCTAAAAATCTCCTTGCAGAGTGCTTATCCCTGCGTGACCAGGAGCTGGAGGGGCACTACTAAAGCAGGACCAGGTGTGGTCAGGAATTAGGAACGGAGAGCACTGAGCTGTTCCCAATGCGGGTAGCTCCAGGCCGGGCTCTCACTAGATGGCACTGCAGTGCTGCTTTGGGGTTCGGCCCCGGAGCAGCCCGGCTCCCTCAAGCTTCATCTCACAAGGCTAAGCGAGGCATGGAGGGCTTTCAGTACATTTTGACAGTGAAGGAAAAATGGGATGTGCCGGCTGAACAGTCCCTTTCCCACTCCATACGGTGCATAAAGCACCTAAAAGGATTTTTCTGGGCTGTTCCTTCTAATGGGCAGGTGGAGGCTGGTGGCTTCGCATAAACGTTTTGGCGTACCTCACAGCTCCCTTGCTTTGACTTTGACTTGTGCAACACAGTTAATGTATTTTTAGCCGATCCTTGTGCTCTAAGGCAATTTGAACCTTTTTAAATTACTCAAAATAGAGCTGATACTCCAGAAACCTCTGCAGATAGTTCCTCCCAGCCAGGATATGCAGCAGCTGATGAGCAATTTCCCTGATCTAAGAAAGAGGCTGAAATCTGGGGATTCCACACACGACTCAGCCAGCTGGACACCGACTGCTCATCGCAGACTGTGTCAGAGAAGTGACATGAAAGGCATGGACTGGAGACAGATGAGATGCCACTTTCATTGCAGTGGAATCGCCTTTGGATAAAATGGGGAACAAAGATGCAAGGCAAGCAGTGGTGCTAAAGGCAGTACCAATCTTTTCACATTCCACTTCTCAAGAGTGAAGAAATGCATTAAGTCCTCTGATCAGTATAAATTAAGTCAGTGTTCAAGCATTAGAAAAATATATGGGCTAAATTATAAATGTGAGCTGAGATCCTAGGCCTAGAAGCAGTCCTTGTCTTAATGAAACAAGGCTGGAAAAGCCTTTGTTGTGAGAACTAAGAAATAATATCTGTGTATGATGGGAAAACAGTTCAATAGCAAGGGAGATCATATTCTGGCCAAGATTTTACTTCTATTGACCTATTTGGCAAAGACTAAGGAACCATGTATTTAAAGCTCTACTGCATAGGAAATTTAAACTGCCATTATGGCAATTTTTTAGGATGTTCCACCTAATTATGGAGCTCCAAGGAAAATCAGAATTACTTGAAGCAGGTGGACGTTCCATAAGCTCATCAGAACCAGAGCATTTATAGTACGGCAAAAAGCCAGTTCTAAAACTTTATTTCAGTGCACTGTGTAATCACACATTCTCCTGGACAGAACACAAAGGAGAATTACAAGGCATCACTCCTCCAAACCCCTTCTAATATTAGGCTGATGAGTTTGTATTTATATGCACACACATGCACAGATGCACGGAGCTTTGTGAATCTGTGCTGGTATCACGTTCTTGATTCAAGTGTGAGTTTTTAGGGAATTTGGTCACGGTAGACATCTATTTTGAGCTAACGTGGCGAAGAGAAAATGTCTTTGAAAAGAGTATGTTAATCTCCAGCAAGCTGTGAGCTACCAGGAGTTTTTGTAAGGAGTACAGAACATTTCTTGTGAAGAGAAAATGGTGTTGTGCTTTCTCACCACAAGGCAGACTTTTAGCCACTTCTAGAAAGGTCTCAGTGTTTCCTGACCTCTGCTTATTTATCACAGTTGTCACTTCTATTAAGGCAAGTTTTTCCGTAAGCTCTCATTATGTAGTCACCTCAACAAATGGCTAAAGAAAGCAATCCCAGGCAACTTTTACAAATGTGTTCTTCTCTGCAGCTTTTGTGTCATTGTCATCCTGATCAATACCTGAATAATTGAAATCCTCCAAGATCAAAGTCGTGACCTTCTGACTGCCCTCTTTCCTGGTCTACTTTCTCTAACTTCTGTAGAGGAGGACAGCAACATCCAGAATTAGATAACTGTCTTTGTTGTCCTAAATGCTAACCAGGCTGCCTCTGCTCTCTCAGCCAAAATATATCCCCTCTTTACAAGTTCAACATCATCCCTTCATTTTCTGCTTCTAAAATCTCTGCATCATTTATTTATTAAGAATATATATGTATCTACTGATGCTTTGACACACAAGATGAATTTGCTCCTTTTATCATAATTTAAGCACACTTTTTAGGATCAATAGCTATTCTAATTATTTTGGGAAAAATAAAAGCATGTTTTTACACATCTCATTTCTCATCTCATTCTTTATCTGGTTTTGTTTCCCCTGGAAGTAAAATCCTGGCCACATTGTTAGCAATGACAAACTCCAGGTGAACTGAATGACTCCATGAGTCTTCCTTGTGATTTGTTTATACAATTCCCAATGCAGTTTAATTATTTTAAAGAGCTGATTCTGCTACTTACAGGAATTATTTTTTGATTTTGAACTTAATAAAATATAAACTTTCGAATCTGATGTAGTTCATTAACAAATTGTTAGAAATCTACAATAAAATCAGTGGTTTTGTCAAGCATTTTGGCAACATTTTCTTCCAATGTTGAAGGCTTTGATGTTCACAGGATGAAAATATCCCCAGTAATGAGAACCAGAGAATTAAAGCTTCAGTCCCATAGTGGGATTGCAGCACCCAGATCCCTGACTCTGCCTGGATCACAAATGAAATCAGCAAGTTCTGCATGGTGCTTGAATCTACACAAATTTTATTTCTGAACTCACTATATGGTAGTGATGAGAAAAGTGAAAAAAAAAGTGGCATTAGAGAATAATAACCTGAATAGGCTAAAGGGCATGGTAGTAAATAAAACTTTTTACATATATTTTAAAGTTTTGTGGGGTTTTGTTTTTGTTTTATTTTGGTTGATTGGTTATTTTGGTTTTTAAATAGAGAATAAAACATTTGCTTTTTCTGTTTTGAAGTTATGTGCCTTTTACGGTGTATTTCAGTGCATGTAAGGCCTCCTGTAAGACTGTCACGCACTAAGAAGGAACTGAAAATAATGCAAATTAACACTAAAAAATGCACATTAACTCTAAAAAAAAGACAAAGTACCTTTTGCTAAAGAAGCATTTCACTCAGTTTTAGGAATTAAGCAGAATTCTTACCATCAGAACTTCTTTTCCAAGGCAAATCCTAGGTATTCTTTTTTTTTTCCCCTGTTTTGTCTTTAAATTTTTCTTGGTAGTGGAAAAATCTGATCTTTTTTTTTGCCAAAGTAAGAGAATTTAAACATTTCCTTTCAGAATTACTTAATGAAGGCTTATCCATTATTTGTGTCACTTGCATAATGTCTCACAGTAACAATGATATCGGTCAGAAACATAAAAGATTCAGCAAGCAGAACTAGTTAGACATAATCCAGGCTTCCTGACAGCATGTACCTTCAATTTACTGATTATTTCTATCCAATATACTTCTGAAACAACTTCACAGCTCAGGTCTCCTTGGCCCTATTAGCCTTTTTTTATTTGATTTGAAATGACTCTAAAGGCAAGAAATCACGCTAGCTGCTAGATACTATCTGTTAATTGTTCCTGCAGATAACGAGCACCCTAAGGGGCAAGAAAGGTTACAAGGCCTATAGAGACACATCAGAGATGCATAATTTATGCTTCTTGCAGCAGTTAATGTAGCCATGTTTCTGTGTGCAGACTGTATCTTATACTGCTCAGCCTCCAGCTTCTCAGACATTTCATTTTGGATGGTTCACCATTAAACAAACTCATGAAACCTCCAAACGTTTCCTAAGGGCTTTCTGCCTCCTAAATCCTTTTCTGTCACATGCTTCTCTTATTTGATGGTGAAGGAATTTCATTTCCCTGCTCTTTGTTCCTCTCCTCACTTCCCCACTTGCAGTCCAAAATAAGTGCCAAGTGGTGGAAAGTGCTTAAAATAATTAATTTGGCATCTCGTACTGCTTGATTGCAAAGCAGGAATTATTAGTACAAATGAGCAATGCCTGTAGGACCTTTGATATAATTGTGGTTTTGTTTATGCTGACACAGTGTAATGTTTGTGTTTTGTTATTCACTCCTTATTAAGATCTCTGAGGCAGTGAAGATACGTCTTCAGTACATAAGAGGCATTTATAATTACTAGAGAAGGAAATACAGAACACAGCATAGGATCTGTGCACGCCTGTCTGTGACAACCAGGTAAAGCAGGCTCAAAGATTGGACCAGGTACTTCATATTCCACTCCCAGAAAACCCGTCCAAAGCAGAAATTATGCAGTGTTTGTAAAAGAGGCACTTGCAACCAAGCAGTCTTAACCACCCTCTGACCTTTTCTCCTCCATAACAGCTCTCTGAAGCAGCTCATGGATGCTGGTGGTGACTGTGTTATTCTATCCAAATGGTTTGGCTGATGAAATCTCATGTATCTTCTGATTCACTGAATTCAGATTGTGTCTGCCAGCGTGTATTAGACAAATCAGTTGTACAAGGATGTTTCCGAGGTATCATATTGAACCACCTTCTATACAAGACTGCAAGGCAGATCTTGTTGCAGGTGGAACAAGCTGTTCCTACCATGGCACTCTGTCATTTTTGAGGGCAGCTTAGATATTACAGATCACTACATGACCTGTGGCAGTGTTAAGTCACAAACATTTGCAGTCTCTCATTGCTGCAGGTTTGAACTCAACTGCCATGAGTTCAACCGTGAACTTTTGAAGTGCAGCATTGTACTTTAATATTCACGCTAATCTAACACTATGCTTAGTCTTGGATGATAATGCATGAAAATGTTTAAAGGTGGAGAGATTCAAGATTTCACAGATTCTAAAGCAGTGCAAACTCCTGGCATGCACATGCAGCTACAAGAAAGTTTTCCAGATGCAAATTTTCCAAGCAGCTACCTTGCAGAGGAAGATGTAGAAAAGCTGAGCGTGTGTCAGTTCCCTGGGTTTTAGTCATCTTAAAGTCAGTCACTGAATCTAAACTAATTATCTGGATGAGAGAAGTGAGCCGGTCTAAAGGACGAGCCACTTCAGGAAGTCAGAATCTCTTCAGGTGCCTCTTTCTCTGAACTGACTACAAAAACACCTTAAACAGGACATCAAATTTCTAAACAGAACTAGAGTTCTATAAACTAGAGTTCCCTTAAAATACAGTTTGCTTAGTATCATCATTACAGCCCAGCAAAGTATTTATACACATGCCATCTTTCCACAGTTGAATAACTCAAACCACATGGACCAGTTTAAGTATCTTGTTATACCAGGATTGTGATTTGTTTAAGTGAAGGCTTAACATTGTCTGGCTGCCTCTCTACGACTTCAATCCGCTTGTTTATGACACTAACTCTCTTTAGATTTCTTGAACAATTCCATCACTTTTTTAGAGAGTAAATGGAAAAAGCTGTTCTAATTTCTTGGTATATTCAAAAGAAATACATGGCATCATTTACTGCCATGCTCTGTGCTGCGTGTCTGACTAAGCGTTTGAATTATTTCTGCTTTCCTTTCCCTAAACCTTTTAAATTTATTTATTCTCTGTTGTTATTTACTGAGACTCTTTTATCTGTCTCTGTAAAGTGTTCTGGGACACAGATGGTATGAAAAGCTCCACACATAATAAAGACTCATTGTTCAGGCAGCTCCCATGGCAGTAGATAGTAGGGATAACAGCACTGGGCCATAAATTGTATTAGAATTGTGTGAGCAGGATACTGTTGACACTTGATGTTTGCAATTAAAAAAATACAAAAACCCTTGTCACTTTTTTGAGTAGCTTGCAATGTTTCCTTCACATGTGAAGCCAGGGAGCATACACAGACAACTGATACCTCTCTATTTGTTGTAACGCAGATTTCAGGAAAACTTTTCCTCCATACTTGGCTGAGGGACAGGTAGTTTAAGACAAAGTTTTCCTCTCTTCCTGACCTATCCATACATGTTCTTATACAAAACTCCCACTTATGACAAGAAGAGTTGGTTATGCAGAAGATATGGAGTTGGTTGCAAGAAAGTATAGCTTAAAAGCTGGCTGAAATCAATGGGGTAACATCAAGCAAAAAGAAAGAAGAATGTTGCTAAAACAATATCATTGGAGATAGCTTGAATACTGGCAGAAAACACAGCAAGCCAAAACAAACATAATCTCATTTAATATACAAGTCAGAAGAGGCATCTGAGCTGCATGATCAGTGATGTTTGGATGCATTGGCATGTTCCAACAGTATGCATTTGAAATAATCATTCGCATTAGCCATGTGGTGGTGGATGATGCCTGAGATTCATAATTCAAGATCATTTGAGTCAAACTGAACCTGAACACAAGCCAAAAGCAGTTCAAATCACTGAAATCATTCAAATCAAGAACCAAAGCTGAACCCAGATTACCGATATGAGCTCTCTGTAGAATTCCTTTGGCCCCTGCTCTGTGCCTGGTGCTAACATTAGGGGCCCAGTGCCCTAGATCTTGCTTTGAAAGCCCTAGCCAGGCTGGGGAAGCAATATCCTCCTAAGCAAACTCAGGGCTGATCTCCTGCAGTACGCAGACCTGCTCATCAAGGCCCACATCAGCTTTGCCACTGACATACATGGTAAGAGAGGCTGTCCACAATATCTAACAGGTCTTAGGAGTTCAACTGGAGGTGAACCGTGCAGGTGGGACAGCATCATTACAGGCAATGCTGAGCAACGGTGAAGGCCAAACTCCTACAGGCTATTGTCAGGGCTCATGGCGCTGCTGCTGCAATCATTCCAGAAAGCTACCTTGTTTGGAAAGCAAAACACAGCCCGTGTGTCTTTCTTCAACATAAAGTTCAGAAGGACTTGGTTGCATGTCTCAGAACAGCTATGAGTGAAGCTTGTACAGAGATGAGTATCAAACCACAATGTTCAAGTTTGATGGATCAATTATGAGCTAGCACTCTGTTGGCCAGTACCCTTACTTGTTGACCTCTTTCTTCTCCTCTGAAAACAATATATTACTGCTATTTTAGATCTTGCTATTTAGTATCCTTGGGTTACAGAACTCCATGGCAATAAGATGGTATAACTTTAGCACATTTTAGCTTCTATGCCATGCTTTCTTGATATGCTTCCTTTCCTCCTTTTGTGCTTTTTCTCCAAAGTAGAAATGCAACAGAAACCAAGGTGCGAAGAAAATGAATGCTGCTCCCTGACAACAAAATACAGAGCCAAATGTTGCAATCAGTTTTAATTTGTATTCCCTGGTGAAGCCCTGAAGCTCACTGGGACATGGAAACACTCTGGCTAGAGCAATTTCTGATCATGAACTTAACTTCTTTTTCCTTGTAATTGCTTAAAGGAAATACAGAGTCTGCACAGATGCATACTTCTGCCAAGTCTGAATAGCTTTCATTCTGTGATCTGGTAAATTCTACACATAAATACAGAAGACAGAAGGTGATTGTTTGGCCCCCAAAATATCACTGTAAGCATTGTCACTGACTGCAATTCAATCAGAGTTGCACCCAAAATGTAACAGCTTTGGCTGCAGGAACAGCTGAAGGTGAAAATGAAAACTAATTGGTTTTATTAGACTTTTGGATAGTTGAAGCTGAACTGACACCACAGGAACTGTAGCGTGCCCATGGCAGTGGGGTTTGTTAGGACTGCAGGCAGAGATACAACTGCAGCACGTGAGGTACCAGTCTGTGGAACAGTGGCGAAAACAGTGGGGTTGGTTGTCAACATCCTGAAGACTTGCCCAGAGGCTTATGTTGCACCACCGATATTCTCTGCGCTAACCAAACTGAAATGAAACCAGTATTCTTTCTTGACAGCTCTTCAGTTGTACATCCATTTATGAGATATTCACTCTGAAGTCCTCAGAGACCCATGCTCCTGGAACAGGTGAGCATCTGCAGTGTAAATGCTCATGCCCTGGCTGGAGGACTTTCAGCACCTACTTATCCAGAAGTCTCTGGGCTTGGTCATGGTCCCTCCGTATATGAATACATAGAATCATAGAATCATTAAGGTTGCAAAAGACCTCAAAGATCATCTAGTTCAACTGCCAACCCATCACCACCATGCCCACTAACCATATCCATCAGTGCCACATCTATATATTTCTTGAACACCTCCAGGGATGATGACTCCACCACTTCTCTGGTCAGCCTGTTCTGGTACCTCACCACTCTTTCTGAGAAGAAATGTTTCCTAATATCCAACCCGAACGTCTTCTGGTACAACTTAAGATCATTACCTTTTATTCTATCACTGTTACCTGGAAGAAGAAGCTGGCTCCTACCTTGCTACAGCCTCCTTTCTGGAAGTTGTAGAGAGTGATAAGGTCTCTCCTTAGCCTCCTCTTCTCCAGACTGAACAAGCCCTGCTCCCTCAGCTGCTCGTCTTAATTGCCCTTCTCTGAACACAGCCTAGGGCCTTGATGTCTTTCTTGTAGTGAGGGGTCCAAAACTGAATACAGTACTCAAGATGTGACCTCACCAGATCTGAGCACAGAGGGATGATCACCACCCTGTTCCTGCTGGCTGCACTATTTCAGATACAAGCCAGGATGCCGTTGGCCTACGTGTACCACTCTGAGCAGTTTGCCTATTCTTTCCTCATTTTGGACACAATCAGATAGCATATTTCTAATTTTTGTTGATTATTGCTTTGTGTTCTGTAGTGTGATATTCTTTCACTCGTTTCTTTCTGTTTTGTTACAGGAGAATGGGATTGATGACCTTGATAGACCCCTTCTAGTCCAACACCCAAAATTTCCTTAACTGTTGTGAGAGGCCATGAAAAAAATTCACTGTGATTTGTGGCATGGCAGCCTTTGTAATGGCTTTAGAGGGCTCAATATATTTTAATGATTGTATGCAAAGACACTCAGCAGCTAAAGCACTGAGTTTTGACAACAGAAATACTATTTGAAAGGGTCGCCTCCTTTTTCTTCTAAATGTATTACACTGCCTTTAAAACCAGCATCTTCAGCAAAAGACAGGGAGGGAAAAGCGTGTCTGGGAGGAGGATTGGAAGGGAGGACAGGAAGGAGGAAATAAGATTTGTCACCGTGGATTAATAAACTACAGAATGAATGTTTGGATAGCAGTGCTTAACTGGAACCAGCATCAAAGAGTCATTGTGAAAAACTAATAAACAGTTTAGCATACACCAGTGAGGTGCTAATGAACTTGTATGTGTGTTTTTACATCCATATGGGGGAAGCAATCAAAAACTAAATATTAGTTAGTTAATTAATACTACCCCTAAGGAAAAATTTTGTTCTACTTGGCCATCTTATCAAGCAACAAAAAGGCAGACCTACTTACATAGAAGTTAACAGTCTGATGGGGACAATAAATTCAATAAAAAAGTGAAAAATCTTTGTTCCAGACAACTCTATTTTAAAAAAAGTATTAATACTTATTCAAATTCTAGTAATGATTTTATGACACTTATTAATAGAGTCAAGACAGCATTAAAAGTCACAAAACACCCTACACTGAATTATTATCAGTCACAATATTACAAAATATTTTTTATAGGATATCATGAAAAGATGCAAATATGTTTTTGTGGCTTTCAGGGTTATATGATTTCAGTTCCCTGATGGGGCAAGCTATAATATGAGTTATCAGCTACTTAGGCAATTCCTCTACAGTCATAAAATACGTAGGTTGCTCAGAAAGTAACACCTTGTATTTACTTCCATGGAAATTACAACAGATACAAAGAGTGCAATTGCACTATTTGATAGAGCAAATTCTCAGCTACAAAAGACTATTTTTTAATGTGGTCACCACCATTGGCTATGCATTTTTTGCCAGTGATGAACAGAAGTATGCACATTCGTAAATATCTGTACCAGTGAAGGTGACGCACTGTTGCCACTGCTGAAACACACCACCCATCACCATACTGTGCTCACATCCACTGTTTGGTCTCTATAAACATTCAGCAAGCATCAGTGAATGTCAGTTGGTGCCATTTTTTCTGACATTGTGGATCAATATAATTAAGTAGAAGGCATTACTTTTAGAACTGCCCTTATATACAAACACAAAACGGTAAGAGTTTTCAAAGGCTACAAGTGCTTACTCATTTGAGAAGCACATCACCTATCTATGTGTTTGACTATGGATCCCTCTCTCTCTTTTTTTTTTTTTTTGTTTTGTTTTGTTTTTTGTTTTAGGTACCCAATTTTAAAAGCATTTGTCAAAATAACAGGTTATAGGTACATTACTAGAAGAAATACAGATAGCACCCCAAAAGATTTGATCTAAAAATCTGATGTTCTCTTCATTACATTTGAGCTTTCCCAAGACTTCAGATCTTTATCTTCTCCTTTATACACTTGGCAGTGAAGACATTTGGCAAAGTTTTCTATACAGTTCCCAGGATGAGGAATTTTGTATCTGAGAACAATCTTTCTGCAGTCTTGCCAGCAAGGCTATTTTACTTCATGGCAGCTACGTGTAGAAAAATGTGTGAAAGTCTTGAACTGGAGCTGTCTCATAGCTGAGGACTCTGTTCTGTGAGTTACTTGTGTTAGGATAGTTGTCTAACCATCTTCTACAATACCTTACAATTTTACTTTTAACATGCAGCGATCTGTCTCTTCTGCTTTAAGCTGAATAAAGAACTCTATAGTTAGCATCAAATCTGGAAAGCAGTTCACTGTGTGTACAGATATCACATAGTTGAAATGGGAGATATTTTTAAGAGTCTGATTTTCCTACTTCATTCTGTGTGGCTAGTTTAAATACTTCTGATTGTATGATCTGGAAGACTTGGTCTTCGTGGCTATTCTGTATTGATGAAACTTGGAGTAGTAGAAAAAAGCTACAAAGCAGATTTCCCTAAACGTAGTGCAGGATGAACACAAGTCATGTGTATGCCTGTATACACAGTTCATTTTTCATCTAGTGTATGCATTGAGTACTTATAAAAGAAATTTCACTGAAAGGTTTAAGAAATTCTGCAATAAACAGCTCAGGAGCATCCTGCCATGAAGAAAAAGGTCTTTTTCTTTTTCTTTTTTTACTGGAAATTTAGGTCACTGAAAGATGTAATCATGGAAATACCTGCAGAATTGCTAGATTTAGAGCTTTGACTGTTGCATTACATTCTGATTATTATTTGAGATTATTTTTCAGTCCTTGGTCATTCTTAATGGTTGCCTGGCCTCAGTGATACTTTGTGATACGGGATACTTGATATAGGATAATGGTTTAAGGGGAGAACTTTCTCAAAACACAGTTTTGACTGTGTCACCATATGGAAGCCCAGTTCCTGGGGACATTCAAGGTCAGGCTGAACCAGGCTCTGAGCACCCTGATGTAGTTGTAAGCATCCCTGTTCATTGCAGGGGAGTTGGACAATACGACCTCTAAGAGTCCCTTCCAACTCAAATGATTCTATGATTCTCTGACTCAATTTACTTGTAGCCCAGCCCTTCAGCTTTCATGTTAGGTGAAGTATGGCCAGTGTGCTTTCCTAGATCTCCTTTGCTGCTCCATATATTTTATTGAGCTGATCTTCTTAGGACCACTTTTTCAAAGCTCCACTCATTCTCACTGCCTCACTCATGTCTCAGCTTCAGGAACAATCACGGGAACAGTATGCTGGAGGAAGGCTTTGCTACACTCCAACACTTAAGGTTTGTTTTTATGCTGGGAAGGTGAATTGGGATCTCTCTTTGGAATGCTCTGGGCCTTTGCCTGTGTCTTTGCTCAAGCCTCAGCTAAGTGATTTTTAACAGCTGCTTGAAGTCATTGAGAATTGAAATTTAGAAGTGAAATGCTGACACCACCTTCCTCATTACAGCATTTAGACGCTTCTGCCACGCTGCAATCAGCCTTCTATTGTAAGTGCCTGTGTTGTAAGCATCTCTGATCTAAACATTTGTTAGCTTAAAATATCAATGCAATTGCAATCCATTATGATCTGCTCAGAACACCCATCTGGCTCCAATTCTGCTGCTGCACGATGCGCTGCTGCAAAGCCAAAGGCCTCATTCTGCCTATGCTTACGCCTCCTCAACTCTGAAAGAATGGCATTGCATAGCTGAAAGCACAGCACCCCAAACCAGGTGTGGGGAAAAAGTGAGCAATGCATATGCCTACATAATGCACTCTTTCCAGCTTGTTTTTCCAGCTTTACCGCTCTCTGCATTATTACAGAAGTGTAATTCAAAGTCTGAAGAAAACACATCAGAAATAGAAAACACTTCGGACTTTTTCTCGAGGAGATGATTGTGGCCCCATTTTTTTTCCTGCTGATTCACCATTCCAGACACTCTGGTGTCTCTGAGACAGCTCTTTAAAACAAAACTGACTCCATAGGAAAACTAAAATGATACTTTTTGAAGAAAATGCCGAGAAAAAGATATAAAATATTCATCACCTAGAAGAATCACTTTTTACTGCAAACCATTTTAGTACCTATTGTGCTTGGATGTGAAAACATCTGATTAAAAACCTTTAGTATCAGTCTCGTGGCGTGCCTACGAAATGTGCTGGGACTTCAATAGATCTGAAAAAAGACATGGGAACACATTTTCAGTTTGCTGTTGTTGTGGACTCACATTGCTGAGCAAAGGTAGCAAAGAGCTCAGTTACTGAGGGAAGAATTTATGATTTATGCTGTAAGTAAGGAGCAAGACAAGCTGCTACAAGCACCCAGGCAGTAAGTATGACTGTGCCACTTAGATTCAAGTTCCAGACCACCAGAGCTCACGTTTTTTTTATGGCTTTGGGGCACCTCGTTTATTAAGCTTCAACACCAAGAGTGATGAATCTAGCGGTTCAAAAATGAGCCCTGGATGTCTTTTTATGGCACAATGGACCTGGGAAAGATCTGACTTAAGCAACATGGTGTATGAACACCTCTCTGCTATCTCAGGTTTCCAGTCACAATAAACCACTCAGTACATCTTTTCACAGAGCAGTAAAGAGATACAGGAGCATTGACGGCACTTGTTAAAAGCTGAAAACAGCCTGAAGTTGCATAAGTTTTGCTGCAGGGGTGGCAGCAGATGGCTGAATGAGGCCTACACCCAGCCCTCTGCTTGCCCCTGTGACGGGGACAGCAGCGCCACTCACGAAGCAGCCCCTCAGCTATCACAGATTTCAGCATGCCAATAGACAGCTCAAACTAGGGCTAGCTTATTTAATTTCACAGACTGAAAACTGCGGCAGATCAGGAAGCTTTTTTGTGAGTCCAATTGTCCCCACCACCAGGACATGAGATACCTTGCTCAGAGCTACACAGCAGCCGGCAGAGGGGCCTTGCTACTGCTTCACCACTGTGCCTTGTGCAACCCAAAAAGCCTCATGGTCCTGTGGCCCAGCACCTGCAGGATGCCCCCAGTCAGTCCCCTTGGACACACTCTGACCCCACTGCTGGAGTTGTTGGGTCCAGGAGGGGCTTTGCAGGTCTTTGGAGCTCCTCCAAGATGCCATGGCAGATGCCTACTGGAAGGTGAAATGATTCACTGCCAGGACAGCTACACCACGACAGGATTCAGTTCACGCTTTTGAGTCACTTATGTGAGAATGAAAGAATTCCGCTGCACCTTGAACTGTCTGTAGGATGGTAAGGAGTATGCAGATGCAGTGTCCATTAAATGTAATGGACTGGGATCAATAGTGATTCAGGAGCCTCTTATCACAGGATTCTTCCTGTCTAGGGTACTTAACTCATGCAAGCATACTGGCCACTCATGCAGAAACGACATGGCAAATGCCTCAGTCAGAACTAAATCCAGAAATTCTCTCTCCTGTTGTAGTACAAAACCCATTAATGATTGTTTTCAAACTGTATCCACTATAGGGAGAGAACAGAATGCAGTTTACCACTTTATTAACTGACACAGTATGAAAAATAACACCCATAGGGGAAAAAAAAGAATTGAAATTTATTGTCATTATAATTTAGTTTGGGAAACCAAAAACTAATAAAGTATATTTAATGGGT
>JAOWBP010002052.1:48126225-48145848 GCA_028571105.1 Tragopan temminckii | reverse complement strand
TTAACTTTCACCAGGAGAATATAATGGAACTGTTGTTTAAGAAAATGCTACAAACTTGTTTAATTTTCTCAGTTTTTTTTTAAAGTGGAACCTTTTCTCCTTAGATGATGGAAGAGAATGGGGGAAAAGAGAATCAGCAAATATTTTCACCCTTCTCAGTTGAAATAAATAATTACTGTTTTATCCCTTTCAGGTTTCTGATACACAGACTTCAGAGTTGATTACAGCCTTCAGGAACAATCTTTGCCTTCTAAATTGAAGTATTCCAGGTTTTCTTTAATTAACAACCACTTACATAGTACATCACAGGCTTAGTGCCTACTCACCAGCCACATTTCTCATAGATCTTTTTGTTTTTATTGCACAAAAATGAGTGTGAGAGGCCTTCTGTATTAATAGTTTATGAAAATACCTCAATTACAGCTGACCATACAGTATCCTCACTATGTTCTCCTCCTGAGCCTCTCTCTGGAGTCTCTTTTTCTGGAGGGCCAAAGCTTCCTGAAGTGATAATACAATCTCCTGAACAATAACAATTTGGACTTGGTGTGGGGCAGCATCATTTTGAGAAATAGTTGTAAGAAGTGCTTAGGCAACCCAATTTGTACAGAGCACCAACTAATTAAAGTAGAAATTCTGGCTTTCTTTTCCCCTTAAGGTGAGAGTTTTAGATCTAAAGAAACAAAAAAACCAAACCAAAACAAAAAAAAAACAGCAACAACAAAAACACACACAGGAAGAAGGATAGCCTGTATTAGACATCAGTTCAAAGAGGAATAAATGAAAAAAAATCTGATTTATCCACAGGAAACTGCCCAGGATCAAGGTTTTCACAGTCACCTACTTTATTCCCAGTTCCTTTTCACCTGATCAGTCTCCCTGCATGTTACTCAAATGAACTAACAAGATGAAGAATTTCCTGGAGCAAGATGCTGCAACAGTTCGGTCCAGTACAGAGGCCCTTTCCTTCCTCTGTCCTTCCTCCTTTCTACTCTTCAGTCTCTCATGATATTTGTGTTACCTTCTGGATCCCAAGTTCTTACTCACTTGCCAATAATTTCTGCCCACATGCACCATAAGACAAAACATTAGTGCAATATGAAAGACAAGCTGTCAGATACCCCAAGGTAGAATCAAAAAAGAAGCAGAGAAGGAGGTATTTCTATATCTGTATCACTGATTGACAAGCCCTGTGGAAGGACACATGCATGCATTTACCATTTTGAAGAAGCAATCATGCTTGCTGAAAGCATCAGCCTTAGGAAGAATCATAGAATCATAGAATCACAAGGTTGGAAAGGACCTGTAAGATCATCTAGTCTAACCATCCTCCCATTACCATTGCTACCACAAGCTACTAAACCATATCTCATAGCTCCTCATCCAGACACCTCTTGAACACTGCCAGGGACGGCGACTTCACCACCTCCCTGGGCAGACCATTCCAGTGTCTGACCACTCTCTGAGAGAAAAAGTTCTTCCTTATGACTTGTGGCCATTTCCTGTTTGTTGCCTGGCAGAAGAGGCCAAACCCCTCCTCATCAAAACCCTTCAGGAAGTTGTAGAGGGCAATGAGGTCTCCCCTGAGCCTCCTCTTCTCCAGACTGAACAATCCCAGCTCCCTTAGCCGCTCCTCGTAAGACTTGTGCTCCAGACCCCTCACCAGTTTTGTTGCCCTTCTCTGGGCACATTCTAAGGCCTCAATGTCTTTCTTGTAGTGAGGGGCCCAAAATTGAACCCAGTACTCAAGGTGCCAGCCTCACCAGTTCTGAGTACAGGGTGATGATTACCTCCCTGCTCCTGCTGGCCACACTATTTCTAATGCAGAAACCCATAGCTTGAATGAATTAGTGCTCTTGTAATGCTCAGCAGCTGACTTGTATTATTTCAGATAAACATGGCTGAGAACTGATGGATACTTATTCCACAGACACCAGCATTTTCTTCACAGAATATCTGCTTTCTTCTGTAGTATCTTCTGTTTTGCATAATGCCATATGAAAGTCATTTTTAGAGTTTGGAGCTTTTTGAAGGTTCACAAGAAAAAGCAGAGGGAGAAGAGCAGTACTCTGAGTGATGCAGTTTTAACTTTGTCCTAGTGGATAATCAGAAGAGCTCTTCTATTACAAGACAGCATAGAAAGAAAGTACTGTAAATCCAACCCACAACCCAGGGCAATAAGAAATGTTAAAAAAAATAACAAAACAACACCAACACTACAAGCTTTCTTGACAAAGTCATAGTTAACAGCTTAATGGAAGCTAGTAGACAAGATTTGCTCTTTACGAAAGGAGTATGAGGCACACAGCAGTTTGAAATGTGCATAAATTAGCTCCTCCTATCTTTCAGGAAGAACTGCATCTTCCTACAATGCTAAAAGCAAGCAGATTAAACAAACTCCTACCTTGGAGAGCCTGGAGTGTACGAGTCTGTACAACAATACAGAGCTGCAGGACCAGCTGTGGTGCACTTTCCAGAAACGTGGCTAGCAAATGCAGCATACTCACATCTGCATACTCATACACCATTTTCCAATAAAACCGCCATCTGTCATTCTCTCCACTCTGTCGACTCCGGATACCCAAGTAAATAGTGTGGAAATACCTAGAAATAAAAGAGACAAATTATAGAAATGCAGAATGATATTTTACAGGTAACAGTTTTGCTCAAAAATAACTTATATTTAGTTATTTTGCTCAAAAATAACCTATATTTTCCCAATGTACTGAACATTTCCCAATGTTCTGAACATTTATTTAAAAGGAATATCATATTGCAATTTGTAATAGTTGGTGTGATAATAGTAAACTAAACTGAAGACAATATTTGCCTTTATAAAACTGTTTAAAAAGCTTAGCATTATATACATACATTTGTTAAATAGTACCCCTTTCACAGACCCAATTTTCTGAACAGAAAACGTAGGGGAGATAAATTGATTATATGGTCTCCCTTGGAGCTTTTTCAAATAATGGTGGGAAAAAAACCTGATTTTGTGATGGCCTCTACTCAGAAACTGCAAAGAACTGAGTCCAGGTCTGTGGAGCTCTATGTGGACTTGGAAGACCACCAAGGCCAAACCTTGCTATGGATGAGCTCCTGATTCTCCACAGGTCTAGAGTTCACTATTACTATGTTTCAGATACAGCCAGATGCATAGTGATTTTTTCTAATAGCTTGACTATTGTAGAAAGACAGAAGATCTATCAGTGAGTTCCTATTTTAGGAGGAGTGTAGATCTGGCTATGAGTTGCCTTGGTGATGGGAACTAACTCACTATGACTGCTTCTGTGCAGCAGTGGGGAGCACCAGCAGGAGTCGGGAGCCCAACAGGCTCATGGTTGTAATTGACAGATAAGGGAATTAATAAATTGTAGAATCATAGAATTTTAGAATTATAGAATGCCATGGACAGGGTTGCCAACCACTGGATCAGGCTGCCCAGGGCCCCATCCAACCTGGCTGTGAACACCTCCAGGCATGGAACGCTCATAACTTCTCTGGGCATTCTGTGCCAATGTCTCACCAGTCTCCAAGTAATGAATTTCCTCCTACCATCTAACCTTAATCTCCCCTCTTTTAGTTTAAAGCCATTCCCCCTTGTTCTACCACTATCAGATGGTGTAAAAGTCAGTTCCTCTCAGGTTTATAAGCTCCCTTCAAATACTGACAGGCCACAATGAGGTCTCCACAAAGCCTTTTCTTCTCTGAGCTGAAGAAGCCCAACTCCCTCAGCCTTTCTTCATAGGAGAGGTGTTCTAGTTCTCTAATGGGCAAAAAGTATGTGTCAGCTCTGATGGCCTGTGCAAGCAAGTGGAGAATATCTGGCCATCAGCCAACAACATCATAGATTTCAGTGGATGCCAGAGCAATGATCTGTTTTAGAAAGCAAAGGATATCCTATGATAGCAAAGCCACCTGGCTGCTGGGATGCTTTCCACGACCCTTGAAGAGCCTGCAGTGGTCTTCTGTGACACGGGCCATAGCACAACAATCACTCTGCGTGACCTCTGGTCTGCTCTACTCTCACCTGCCAGGTGTGGGGTAGGAGCTGAAGGAAAGAGAAAATCTGCATCATAGAAGGCTTTTTATCTTGTTATTCTGTCAGAAAACCTAGACTCCCACTCTGCTCCTACAAACACAGTTTAATAATAATTGAGCCTAGCTGAAAAAAACAGTCTAATTTAATGAAAAATTTTCAAGATTAAGATACTGTCTTGAATCAGAGTGTCTTGCATCCTGTCCTACTGGTGTGTCCTGTTGGGCTACTAAATGAACTGGATCCCTCATTCTCTTTCTCTCTCTGAATCTGTCACATCATGGACCTGAAGTAATTTCTTATGATATTTTGATCTTTTTAATATATTTTCATAGCCTTTCTTAAAGCAAAATTGTATTTTCTAATGAGGACATATTTAACAAATTTTAACAACTTCTCAATTGGTTAAGATACAGCATTCCAACATTTCTCCTTCTTCTCATACGCTTTCACCACAAAACCCCTAGTAGAGCACAGTGAGTTGTGAGGACTATACATATCAGCTGCATGTAACCTTTTGTTCTAATCAGTTCTAACTCCAGAAGTACCTGGGTACTCTGACTGACAGAAGAGCCCAGGGTTCAGCTGCCCCAGCAGAGAATGACCTCTGTATTTGCACCCAGCATACCCTTGTACCCAATGTACACATTGGAGCAACGGCTTCACTCAGGAACATACATCAAACAAAACCAGGGAGCAGCACAGAGCTCGTATCTGAGCCAGCAACACTTCTACTGACAACACACATCACAGCAATAGAAAAGCAAAAAACATTAGAATCACATTTAAATTAAAACTGCATCAGGTGGCTCTGAATTATAGGAGGGTTTTGTTTTGTTTTTGTTTTGTTTTTTTTTTGGTTTTTTTTTTTTGGGGGGGGGGGTACAGTTTTGCTAGCGGAATCCTTTCAACACCTAAGTTTTTGGTTGCAATTGATTTAGTTATTCTTAGGTCTTTAGAGTCCTGCATCACAACAGGGAAAGGCAAGATTTGCATGCTGTTCTGCAGTTTGTCTTTTGTGGGTTGTTTGTTTTGTTTTGGCCTGATTCATATGTCCTTTCAAGGGGCACACCTGGGAATAGAGCACTTAGTGGGGCAGACAGCCTCTTCAGCATCCTTCTTTTGAGATATCCCTGACCCTTGCTATAAATATCTAAAGTAGCTTTGTCTGCTGAAGGTTGTGCCAGGAAGCTCTAACCCTGCCAACGGAGCCATCTGCAACTTCAGTTTTACAGCATTTGTGCAAAAAATACTTTTCCTATTAGGAAAATGACATGCTGTGCCAGGCAACATCCCTTAGGGTTCTTCACCTGCTCTGCAGAGTGGTTGTGCATGGCAAATACGTTGTGATTAATGAACCCTTATGGAAATATTTCCTCTCCCATTGCACTTTATTGTGAAACATTGGCAGTGAGTTATTGGGGACTGGGGAGTCATTGCTCTTTGTCTACTTTACTCTCTGCAATTTAGGCAAGAGGCAGAGGAAGAAGATACTTTCTCTTTTTACACACTAGGGACCAAATTCCAGCCCAGGGTGTTTATTTCTGTCCCATCAATTTTGGCCAAATTAATTGCAGGCTAAAATGAGCATTTACACACATAATTACTGTCACTGATTTATAGGCACAATCAGGTGATTAGACAGCTAAACATCCTCATTTGCATCCACAATTAATTGCACCAGCAATTGATGTTATGTGTGCAAATTAGCAGTTATTAAAATAAAAAGATTGTTTCATAAAATGCTTCATATACGAAAGAGACTTTATACCCATGGTTAAATTTAAAAAAAAAGAAGAGAAAGTTATTCTCTTGTTGGGATTTCCAAATATAGTTTATCACTGCAATAATGACACATTCGATTATATATATATATATATATATATATATATATATATGCATGCATTATGTAATCACATCTTAGACAGTGTTACTGAAGTCTTATTGTCAGCAAATGCTATAAATGCTATGCAGACACTCTCAAAGGCAGTTCCTGCCCTGAAGAGTTGTTCTCATTCTGGTCATCTGGTATCATTCCAGTGGAGCTCACATTTCTCCTGAGTTCAAGCTGTGGCCTTTAAATACAATCACATTCAAGCAAGATATAGGAAGGACTCATGACAGCTCTGGCTTTGAAAATATCTTAGGTTCATTGTGGAGCACACTGGTCAAACATGAAGTTTCAGATGCGTTGTTATTTCAGTGGTGATTGTATCTTAAGACCTAAACTTCGGCCGTATGCAGTTCCCTACAAACAGACAAAAACTGCCTACTCATTTCCCCAAAAAGCATTGAATTGACATGAAAATAAATGACAAAAAAAGATTAAGTGAGAGTTTGGACACTAGAGGGAGAAAGGAAGAATGAGAACTATGGCAACGATACTGCCATCCAGGAAAGCAACTACTTCATCTAGTAAGTCAACATTGTTATGTGTGCAGAGAAAATCTTAAGTAACAGAGTTTCCTAAAGCTAGCAAAAGTTAGAAGACTAAAAAATTACTACCAGAAAGTGATATCAGATATTTTAAATTCTTTTCCTTCCTCTGAAGCCAGACCACTACTTAGTTTGTCAGCAATGATATAAGCAAGCTTACTACTCAGCATGAAGAGAAGGGAGTAGGAAGTAATACTTCCTATATTCCTAACAATCAGATTGCAACGTATATATTGCTCTTTGAGGATTGATGCCTTTTTTACTCTCAGGAAGAAACAAAGAATGCTTCAGCATGTAATTGCTTTAATTTATTTCAGTATATCACAAGACATGGTATACATTCCACTGACTTCAGGGTTATGATTTATATCTGGGACAAGATCTTGAATGACATTCTTTTTCCATTATATTAATGAAGGAAGGCAGTAAAGTCAAAAGCAAACAAAAAAGCAGGTTAATCCCTGTGCTGCCTACAAAAAGTGTTCATGATGTAAGCCAAACAGAGGGAAAAAGTCACCTATATTTGTAGCTGTGGAAAAAATTCTGTAATATGGGTAGATCCATTCATTCTCATGAGAAGGTGGCTCTCCAGAGTTTCAAAAATCAAGAATTCTCATTTTACTCCAGGTTTCCATCCTAAACTTGAGGAGAGGTCAGCCTCGAGTGAGATATCTATATTTAAAATACATCTAGTGACATTTTAATTGCATAATTAAAGCATGCCCAATTGTGCATTTAATTGAGATGTGGTAGTGTAATTATATGATAGTACCAAATATTTATAAGAATGCTTTCCAAGTTTAAAGGGCTTTACAAACAGTAGTTGATTAACTGGGATGCATGTAAATTATCTTACAGGATTCACAGCCCAGGAACTGGCAACTAAGCAACCTAAAACCTTCCTGTGAGAGCAAGGTATAGCATTCACTCAAACTCAAAATCAGGTATGGTTCTCTAAGCCAGTAATGGGAATGCATTGTCCTTATCTGGTTTGCAAAAAAATTTTCCCTTCTTTCTCTCTTGTTTTAAGGAATGTGTTTGTCTTGAATACTCCCGTCCAGATAATACTCCCTCAGCTCTTGCTCCAGTACAAGGCAGACAAAGAAATCTCCCAAATACCTTGCAGACAGGAGGCAATTCCTCAGATCTCAATTATTCTCGAAGAGAGAACTGAGTAGGACATGAAAGCCAAATCCTGATTGCTTGTGGACCTGTTCCCTTGAGTGCGGAACTGATCTCATTGCCCATGGTTCGGCTTTATCAAGGTCTTTCAGTCTGCTGAGCTACTCTGGGATTCCTACCCCAAATTTTGCCATTTGTCCTCACCTCCTTTCTTCCAGCTGCACATTTTATTGTACATCTTGAGCTAGAAATTGAGATTAAGAACAGTTATATTCAGTAGCTCTTTGTTTAGACAGCATGGGTAAGCATGGGCATGCACAAGCATAGAGCCATATGCAAGCCCAGTCTGGTTATGGCCCTGAGCTCTTCTTGCTACAGATTTTCATGTTAATGAAACCATCCATCTGATGGTAATACATGCAGCTCTGGAAAAAAGCCTTCAGTTTAGAAGTGTCAAACATTATATTGCTACCATGTGCTTCATCTAAAAAGTCCTTAGGATGATACACATGAATGAGAAGCCATTTGCATTCTTTGGAAAAAATGGAAATGTTCTGATTTCATGCCTCATGTAGTCCATATTTATTACAATTGCCTAAATCAGTAGAGGACATTTGCTTATGTTACATAATCTACTAAAACATTTGCGAGAAGATCAAAAACCATTAATGGCTAGCTGCAGCAATCCAAGATGCTTATTCTGATGTCTAATTTGCGCTGGTATCGAACAGTGCATTAAACAATTTAGCCATACCATGAGCAATTGCTCCTTTTGTGTTTGAGGTGAGGAGAATAAAAAATCACAATTGAAGAGCTAAAAAAAAGTAGAATAAACAGCAATTCAGATAAGTGGTATTTTCTTCTGTTGCCTAGTTACCAGAACAACTTAACTGTATTTGTATCTCAACAGTATTTGTTGTGTTAAATAACAACAGATTGTTCTGTTTTGCTTCTTATTAGGTAAGCATGGGTTTACTTTCTTATTAGGTAAGCATGAATACATAAAAAAAATTTAGCAGGAATGCTTACTTTCTTATCAGAACATTCTAATGCTTATTCTTTTTGCTCAGAAGAAAGGGATAAATCAGTTCAGTGCTAATTCCCTTTTCCAGGAAGGTACAAGCCATAACAGCCAATTCTTAATTTTCCAATCAAATTATTTTTTGATGGGAGCATTAAGGTTTAATGTGCAAAGGGAAACCACAATACATCCTGTAGCACAGCAGTGACCAAAGCTTGTCCAACCAAGCATGATTCTGGCAATTTACCAGCAGCCAAATGTATGGGCTTAATTTACTTTAAATTATGAGTGCAGCATCTTCACCTGTGTCACTGAGATGAGATCCACATGAGGACAGATCCTAATGGGGAATATTTCATCATAATAACTGTTAAAAGCCTTATTTCTAGAACATACATACATCATCAAAAATAAAACCGACCCCCACTTCTTGTATTTAATTTCCCCTTGAAGTGTTAAGATTTCAGTAAAATATCTCCTTTAATACAAAGCAAAACACTTTATAAGCGTAAACAAAGTGATTACATCCGTTTCATTACAACCACTAAAGCGTTCTGCAGTATATTCCATGACTGGGAGATCCTTCCCAAATGGCCATGACTAATAGCAGCATTTTATGGCCATCTGAATTTTCGTGGCTAGCTGAATTAATCAGATGTGACCTGTCAACCCCAGCACTCCTCCTTATCTGACAAGGCCAAACTGTGGACATGCATTATGTGAAGCGTGGGTATAGGAAGATAGTAGAAGCAGGTGTGATGAAGAGCAAGTTTAATAAGGAACAGACAAAATGGCCAAAGGAAACCCAACATTCATGCATTTTCTTCACTATGTAGGCCAGGCCAGAATAAAAAATGAAAATGAAGAAACAAAATGAGAAAAATTTACAGCCTGCTAAACATCTCACAGCATTTCTTCAGACCAGTTGTTGCCACTGATGCAACGTAACAGCCACTTTTTCTATTTTAATCAGAGACAAGCATTTAGATATTTAGCACAGCTAACAACTTCTACTATGCTCGTGCTTCCTGTATGACGTCACACACCTATGTGATCTTTAACCACAATGTCTGCTTCATCAAAAGCTGATGAAATTGCTTTGAGCCCCAGAGGCCTCCTGGTTTCCACTGCTGGGAAATACAGGAGTTTCCTACATGTTACTAAGACTGCAGCCCTGGAATCAGTTGCCTGTGTGAGAGCAGACTCCTAGGGACAAGAGGCATCCTTAAATGAACACAAAGCCAGACCAGAGAGAGCAGAGATGCACGTTCTGTATTCCCTGAGAAGCCAAAGGCTGTCCCACTGTGTCAGAAGGCCCATATATGCTTCCTAGATCAGCAACACTTACTCGAATTCATTAGGGAAACATGGCTTTGTTGGTTAATGCTGGGGCACTCTGAAGTGCTAAATCCAGTTCCTGACTCCAGCCTCCTTCTGGATTTCTTCAGTTTCTACAGACTGAAAGGTTTTTCAGGGGTTTCCATGTAGAAGCCTGTCTCTTGCCTTCTGAAACTTGATTTCTCTGACTAATAGTGGTTGTACAGAATTTCTTTTACCTCTGCTCCTACCTTTCTCCTCATTATCATATTTGCATTCACTTCTAACCCTATCTGCATGTAATTAATCTCAAAACATCCTGGGAAACAACAGATACGAAGAAGAATCAAGGAGCAGAAAATCAGACTTTATGAAGCTTCAGGCATTCCCTGGAAAGGCAATCAGTCTTGGCCAGATATCCTTACCACTCAGCTGCCCCAGAAATATAACCACTATTGTCAGCATCCTCAGTTCACCAGCCTCAAGGGCTGCAGCAAAAACCTAGGTATTGAAAACAGTCCCAAGGCTCTTCTTGTGAGACCAGCAGGGAAGATGAACCTGTCTCATGACTACTTGTTTGACTACAATTGAAGAAATAAACACTTGTAGAGTAAAGAAGTGGGCATAGCTGGACAGCACTGCCTCTGACTTCTTCTAGGCAATGGCTAGCAAGTGTATTTTCCAGTCCTCCAGAGAAGCAGCTGTGCGGCATCCCAACACCAGATTAGGATGAGACTAGAATAAGGCAACGAGTTCTTGGTGCCTTTCTTCGCCCCTTAGTAGTTCCCATAGGAGCAAAGTACACAGCAGCACACTGCAAATCAAGGTCTCAGGGCTGGAGACATTGCAGCCTGGGGACAAGCTCACCTCCTGGGTAACAGTGTTTGTTATTCACACTGTGCTCATGGAGATGCTGAGGCCCCTCTGGGAAGCTGAGTCTCTCCCAGCATCCATCTTTCAAACCATTTCCAGAGGGACATGGGCTATTTATTGCTCTGAACTATCCACAGGGGAGGGCTCAACATGGAGATGAAACTCGGGAGCAGATAGCAGGATAAATACCCTCGAGCATTCCTGCACCAGTTCATGGCCAGCTTTGCTATGGAACCCTTCAGCGGCAAGCTGGTGAACCACCTAGAAGAAGCAACAACTATGCTCTGTTATTGACAAGAACCCATGTTGTCTGTTACTTTCTTTGGTGTCTTTGATTAATTAAATAGATGAAGCTGCCTGCAGAACAGGCAGCTTTCGATGTCAACTTCCACAGGACAAGAGCTGACAGCTGCAATCTTCTTGGTCCAAAAAAGGGGAAAAAAAAAATATGTTTTTAAAGCAGTAGAGATGCCTGAAGTACCTTTTGTGAAAGTCAAAAGAATCAACAGTAGCGCAAATACTACAAAATCAGAATGCATAGGGTACAGGCTACATATTATCCTCAAAGACAAAATAAGGCCATATTTTATTCCCACTGACAAAATGTAATTTGTTTCCTTCCATATAAATATCCTTCTCCAAGACTACTGGTGTGTGCCAGGATAAATCTAGTTTGTGTCACTCTTGGGGTCCAGCACGTGAAGCAGAAGGAGTTAGCTGCCTTCACAAACTACTAAAAATTAACTATTGGCAACTTTCCCCTTCCTTCCCCCCCAAAGCCTTCCGAAATTCTTATAAGAGTTTTGTTAGAACCTGACTACACTTTCTAGCTTAGAGGAAACATACAACTGAGAACTCTGTTTGGAAATAACTATGCTGCAAATAACTATTTTTTCAGCCTACTTACACAGGAGTCTGTATTTCAGGTTTTCCTTTTGAAGTACTCAGGAAAAGCTTTCAGCGAATCCTCTGATACAGAACATCTAGTAAGTTGAACACTCATTGTTTGGATGGAGCAATCTTTAAGATTCCGGAAGGAATGTGGGATTAATCACTCATTAAGATATGGACAGACAGTACTTTTGTGATTTTTATGTGATATTCAAATGACTATCAGTATTATTTAATAGTTCAAGCTAAATTCCAGTTGGTGCTTAGAAGTGGTCCTGACTAATGGAGAATGCACTTTAAATTGTTGCCTGCTTGAAGAACTTTATACAAGATTCAATTCAAAACAAATCTGCCAGCTAATAGCATTAGCAGTGCTGAACAGCATCTCACGAAGTAATGATCTTGAATATTAAGTTGAACATCGCACCATGAACTCTATCCACGTGCTTTGCAAATGCAGAATTCAGAAATTTTTGGAATAACATTTCTGGCTTGCATTTTGCCTACAGGGGGAAAGGTCTAGAGCAAATGCAAGCATTTTCATTTTAGTCTTTCATCAGTTCCCATAGGCCAAATCCAAAGAGCTTCAGTGAGAAAAAGACCCTTAGGAATCTAATGGGAATTTTACCCATTTACACACCTCCTGGTTTGATCTCTTACCAGTATTACAGTGTACAGCAGGGCTTTATGGAAAAAGAAGGAACTTAAGAGGTGACATGCTGGCAGTAGCACACAAGCCAAAGGAAAAAATAGCATGAGCTGGCAAGACAGCAGTTACATTAGGACTTGAAAGCAAATGCTGGTCATTGGAGAACTACAATTTTTAGTTTAATGGGAATTCTCTTTTTCATTATTAGTTACATCTTAACACATAGCTCAAAACCCAAAAAGCACCAAAGAATAGTAAAATGCCTATAAGAATACACGCTTCGAGGAATAGCTGGTATCAAAGGACATGAATTCATAAGAAATCCTTAAACTTCCTGTAAATTCAATAGCCATTTTGTTTGTAAAGATATTCAGAGAAGAAGGCAGAGATAACACAGACACACCATGAGAATGAAGAACAATTTTTCCTTTTTTTAATTGTGGCAGGAATTCCTTAGACAAACAGGAGAACAGAGAGCTGACTACATCAATCTCTTTTATGGCATATTTTGAGAAGGACAACCTAAGGGAAATATGAACACAATGGTCAGCGAAAGGGGCACCACATAATAGGCAGGAATGTCAGAGCCTCATAAGCATCACATGCTACCTATTAGCTAAGAAAGTATTCATTCCTGAGCAGGAGAAGCTCAAATGAAAAGACCATTTAAGAGAAAAAAATTGCATCAGAGAAAATAAGTATTATCAGTAAGAGTTGGTCTATACAGCAGTTACATCCATTTCACTGAAAATATGAATTTAAAATGGTTGATTCAAGCACTTAAACTCCTGACTAGATATTTTCTTTACAAGTGGCTTGCTTTGCTGGAAGATTGATTAAGAGTCAGTCTAAGGTAAAGTGAAAGGCTGAATTAAGTCAGTAACGCTGAATTAGTCTCCACCCAAAGGCCTGAAAAAAATAGCTAAGGTTTGGCACATGAACATTTTTAACACTATTTTTAGTAGGGGTAAAAATCTGTAAAGTTCTGCAACACAAACACAATCATTTTTTGCATACAGATGCATATGTATAAGCCTGTCATTCCCTTTCAGTACAGGAATTTTTATTCCAGTAAAGAAAGCTATAACAACCAATAAAAGGCCTGTAAAGCTTAGGAGGCTGTACTGTTAAAAGGTAATTAATGTACACGTGTAGATTACAAATCTACAGCTGTGACTAAACAAGAACAAAATCTGTGCGCAGATAAGTTTAAGTAGTTATACATCTACAAACAACACTTTCAGTATCAAGTCTGATTCATTGGCACAAAAGATGCACTGAAAATTAGTACGATTAATAGCCTAATGTAGCACTGGAGCACTTTCAAGAGGGTAGAACTGGACAGAGGATTGCCAGGAGCCATTGGGTCATCTACTCTTAAGTAGAGCGAGGGAGAAAACACTGGAGCCAGAAGGCTTATCTAGGTGTGTGGAGGTGCTGGTCCCCAGAAACAGTGAAATTGCTTCTGAAAAATTCTTTGTGATACCAGGCAGAACACCATTAGGGATATCAATAACTATATATAGGAAAAAGTTAACTCACCCAAGTGATGATAGAGTCTCTATCTACAGAGCACTCCTCAGAAAGTAGCTTTCATCCAAGAGATATTCTCCCTTAGGAGGCTAGACCTTAAATGAGCCTGGGGAGGAGTGGACGCAGGGTCCACAACTTCTGGTCACTGATTTGCTTGCACCTGTGCTTCCTGGGCCAGCCATGCTCCTTCGCCAGGCGGTCAATCATCAGTTCAGACCATGACAAAACAGTTTCATTACAGGAGAGAACACTGTTTTCCCACTTAGCATCAGGCAATGCTAGCCCTTTGCACATGAGAAGGGAAGTGTCCCCAGTGACGGATTCTAAAACACAGCGCAGGTTAGAAATGTTCTGAAGGGTATCTCCAAACCTTGATTTAGCTCTAGTACATCCACTAAGACTGGTGAACTTAGAGTTTACCCTTCTATTACAAACTTAATCACAGCATCACAGCGTGGTTGAGGTTTGAAGGCACCTTTGGGTCCATGTGGCCCAGCTTTTGCTCAAGCAGGGACATGCAGAGCAGGATGGCCAGGCCTACATCCAGGTGGCTTTTGAAGATCTCCAAAGGGGAGGCTCCACAGCCTCTGGGCAACTTGTACCTGTTCTCCATTACTTGCACAACACAGAAGTGCTGCCTGGTGTTCTGAGGGAACCTCCTGTGCTCCAGTTTGTGCCTACTGCCTCTTCTCCTCACACCAAAAGGAGCGTGCCTCCATCCTCTTTGCATCCCAACTTCAGATACTTATACACATTGATAAGACTGCCCTGAGCCTCCTCTTCTCCAGGAAGAACAGTCCAAGCTCCCTCAGTCCTTCCTTACAGGAGAGATGCCCTAGTCCCTGAAGGAATATGCTGAGACTGGACCTTTCATCTTGGAAGGTTAATACTGAAACTATGAAGATATTGGTATAGTAGATCTTACAGTCAGTTTTATACACATAGCACTGGTAAACAAAAATGAAAGCTTATAAGCAAATTGAATATAAAAAAATGAAATTCTAACATCTGTAGAGCAAGCAGGCAGTTCTTTAACCATCAGTCCCTACCACTGAAAATCCCTCAAACATATGCCAGATGCCAGAGCTTGAATTCCTTGTTCAGACTGACACCCCACCTCCAAGTTATCTCCTAACTCCAAGGCTGATTCTTGGCCTAGATTACAGTTTATGACTTCTTCAAGGCAAATATGATACATGCCTTTGTAGTGAATTAAAAAACCTGTCTGCTTCACAAGTGAAACTGAAGTTCTACATAATGTTAATGGTATGGCTGCTAAATAATAAGACTTTTGCATTATTTGCTTAAATTGAAGGCCACTTATATTAACCCAGGCAGCAAATTGCATGAACTTCCTTTAACCTTTGGAAATCATTATGAAATTCAGTATTTTTTGGCTAATTACAGTTGCCATTTATGGGGCCTGCATCCCTTCTATGTTAGCTAGGTAAAATACCAGTGTTCCCGTTATAGTTCCCATGGATGACCTAAGAGCAGAACAAGATTTTCCATGCACGCAGAAGCTCAGAATTTAAGTAGTATTAGAGGTGAAGATGAAAGGCATGTAAACATTCCTGACAAAGAAAGGAATAAAAGCTATGAACTGCTCTTAGGTTTTGGTGGGTGCAGTCAAGAACTTGCTCTCTGCTGACATAGCTGACACCTGACATTGAAAAGAGCTTGGGGAAGCAGGAAAAGCTACTTCTGAAAGTTATCCTTTTCCTATGGAGAATATTATAAAGATAAGGCGTCCTTCTCTAGGCCCACCAGCTTCCTTTCTAACAGCAATTTGTTTGCTTACAACTGGCTCCTAACTCCCAGAGTTTCCAGTGGAAATTTAGAAAAGGAAAATAACTTGGAAGACTGCTACAGTACACAGAAATGTGAACGTATAGGAAAGGCAATGCAAATACACAGGGATAAACTGAGCAGCAACTCTTGCATTTTCCAAAGAAAAACAGGGACTTGTGATAGGTTTGGAGGGAGGGAGACTACTCAGGCTCCAAAAGTGCACAGCCATCGTTGCTCCCCATTTGTCCCTTGCAGTACACCACACTCTGTGAATTTTCAGCCTTTCATGCTCTGCTGAGAAATAAATTGTCTAGGTCTAGGAGGTCTAAAGCTAGCTCTACTAAAGACCTATGTATTAGTGTTCAAAGATGCATATCATTTCCTACAGCTAGAGGCAGCCATTTAGATTTGGCAGATGTTATTTTATTTGTTCAGGCTGAAAGGTCACTATAATTCTGCCAGCTTTATTTTCCGTATTTAAAATGTCACCCCAAACAGGTAGCTAAGGTAACGCATTTGCTTTCTACATATCTTCTACCATTTTCCATGTCAGAGAAGGTCTTTTATGTTTTAGGAATGCTAATTAAGTTTGAGAACTGGTCTTTGAAAAAAAACACTTGAAGGAATTGAAGCACCTTTTTAAGATGATTGTCTCAGTTGCAAGGGTGTTCGATTCTGTTGTTTTTTAGAGGGTCTTGACACGTTTGCTTCTGGCAGCATTTCTTTTCTCTCTCAAAGTATCTCTTCATGCAAGAAGAAAATCAGAATGATCTGAAAGGTTTCCTGCTACTGTCCTCCATTTCTTTGTCCACCTTTACTCGTCTCTGCAATTTGCACCTACATAGATAGAAGACAAATTTGTCCCCATGCCTTGAAGGCCATTTCAAAAAAAACAACTGAAGTCATGACTGTAGGGATGTTGTGTGGCAAAAAAAAAGGCAATGACAGTGCCTTCTGCTAGGATACAAGCACTGTGGAGCTACAGAAGATGGCAAAGAAGAAAAATTATCTCACTCCTCCAACGAGACTTCAGCAGTTTTGAGTATGCTGGTTTGCCTTACCAGATTTCTCCATGGAATACTTTGATTCTTTTTCTAATTAGGACCCTTTTACCCTTTGCTGACATTTGTGATCCAAGTATATATAATGCAATTCAACTGTCATGCTGGTCAAATACGTTTAGCTATACCCCTAAGAATCCTGTTTGCTTATTAACTAACTTATATCAGGCACATAATGGCATAAGAATCTCTCTTTACACTGTTTAATTCACGCACTGTGCATTTTTTTAAGAGTTAAAGCTCTTGTTTAGTGTTATAAATTACTTGAAAGGAAGAAAAAACATTCTGGTACTGAGGTATAATTCTGAATCGTTTTCTTAGTACATTCTGTTTTTCCATCTTGTGCTTGTCAAGACAGACATGAAAGCTAAAAGACCAAAAAGAATCTCTACAAGAAAAATGCTTATTTTCCCTGTAAAATACGTTAATGATCAACGCTGTCTCTAAGGACCTTTGGTTCTTTCTTCCTTATTGTTGTGCATGTTCTACAGCAAACTGCAGACTGGCATGAAATACTTGTGAAGCACTGAAACTCTAGGTCAAGATAAAGATCGTCATTCACTCTTTTAATTTGCTTTTGAAATTAAGTTTGAAAAAGTCCACAGAAAAATCTGTTCCTGTGCCAAGAGCTTCCTTTTGTAGTGACTATTTAAGTATTTTCACAAATGTGTTTTTATCTGTTTTTTTCTTTTTTTTTTTTCCTTCCTGACCACATGGTTTGAACATACAAGTCAATGTGACCTTACAACTTCCTAGGGGAAAATTAGTTGCAGAGAGATGGCACGCAAAGAAAGAGACACAAAAAAATCAGTGGGTTTTCTGCAAAATACATTTAGCGTTTCTTGGCAGTCTCTGCCCTCAACTCCCACCTTTGCTTTAATAGCATCTGCTGTGATTTTCTTATCTTGAACTGAGTGGTCCAACTAGAATTTCATTATTTGAAAAGTGCATTCCATTCACTAATGTGTATCTGATTAAGCTTGGCTCCAGATTACTCTAAGCTAGAAACGCGTTATAGGTACAACTTCACAGAACACTGAAACATCCCACTTATCAGAAAGCACTGGCAGAAGTCCAACTCTGATTGAAATCAAAGGCACTGAGCCTTCTAGCCTCCTTCAAAAATTATGTCTGATTGAAAAAATGTGATAGGTTGAGGATTTTATGTGTATGCACATGAAGATATGCATGCACACGTGCTCCATATATATATGCACTCACATACTATATCATTCTCTTATACATCTGTTGAACACCCTACAGGAGTCTACATGCTTGCGATCTAACTTTTTTCTACAGATCGACATTCATTAAAAACATTCTGGGGAAATTAAGACAAAGAAATGAGGCAATATTGACTGAATATCCCAGGTAATTGCACCAAAATGTTATCTTCCAGTAAGTTCAGCCAAAGGCTAAGAACAAGCTGAGCCACAAGCACCCTCTTCAGCCTATTTCACAGGATGCAGTTCCCTTACAGTTCCCAGGCTTGTATGCTAATTCAGTGGGCTGAATACAGAACATAATACCTTTCTCTTGCTATAATTTGCTGTCCAGCTGTAAATGCATCTACTACAGCTTATTCCCCCATACAGGTTAATCTGGTGCTTAAATTGCCATAGCTACACTTCCATCAGTTTGTCTAAAAGAAGTGCAGATTAAAAATAAGTGAACCTGATCTTTGCCATTCAAAATTAAACTCAAACAAATAAATAAACCAAACCAACCAATCAACTAAAAACCTGAATGAACCAGTCTAAATTTCATTACTTAGATGGCTTCCAATAATGCTTTTTTTCCATGCTCTTAGACTTCAGTATCTCAAGCTGGTCTGGAAGCTGATTTCAGTCTGGAACCAAATTTCAGCCTTCTGGGAATCTGGCCTATGTTTGCAAAGGGTGGACCTTAACCAGGAGCAGTGAATGCCAGAAATCATAAGGAAGACAGATCCTCCTGAGACCTCCAAATTAATTTTAATGCACCTAAGGAATTTGACTAAGCTCAAGTTAAGCTCTTCACATTTGAAACTGCTGTTCAGGGCAAACCTGTGGGGTTTCATCCATCACTGTCTTCTTGGCTTGATTTGAACTGTATCCTGGCAATGAGGGGAAATACTTCAAACAGAAGGGAGGAAATGCTCTAAATGATTAGCACAAGGAGTGAGGAAAATTCAGTCCTAATTTTCATGCAGTATATCCCACATAAACTTGCAGAATCACTTGAATGATGACAGAGAGGGTAATAACATGCTCAGTATAAAAAGATCAGACATAGATCTGCAACAACGGGTGTGCACACAGAGCTGAAACCAATTGAATTTAAGTATTATAGTCAAAAGCCTGATGAAAGTTTTGACTTCTTGTCAGAGTAGCCAAAAACATGTAATGTCTCCAATTTCATCCATGAGGAATGTCAGAATGATGGCAATCTCCAGAGCTCCCACCACACTGGCCTAGCAGAATGACCCTTCATCTGCTCTCTGTTGTTGTCCATAGGGGATGTACCAACATTTATATACCTACCACTTAGATATAGACTCAATCCAGGCTATAATCACCCTTTCACACAAGGGGCTCCTAAATCTCTTATTCTGTTTTTCTGGCCCAAGCAACTTGTAACTATCAAGAGAAGAGTGTGTTCTTATTACAAGCCTTTTCTGTGGCCTTTTGGCTGAGTAATTCCCAAGACACAGACAGTTGGGATGTGCAAACCCACAGGCTGGGAGGATGTGCAGAAGGGTCATGCACTACCTTAGCAGAGCTTGACACACCAAACTGTAGGGCAATGCTGTTACAGGTTCTATAGTTTTAAGCATTAAGACCAAGAACTGGTGGCTAATTTTCAGCATCTAATCAAAAGCAGATGAAGTTTCAAATGTCTCCTGTCTCCT
>JAOWBP010002052.1:48109883-48126125 GCA_028571105.1 Tragopan temminckii | reverse complement strand
ATTAAGACCAAGAACTGGTGGCTAATTTTCAGCATCTAATCAAAAGCAGATGAAGTTTCAAATGTCTCCTGTCTCCTCAGTGTTGCTTCCTAAATATTATTCGGTGTTGGTGGTAAAATGAGACAGGACATTAATTCTAATGCAAAATAATAATTTTACATTCTTTATCTCCTTGCATATGTCTATTTGAGATAGCACTATTCAGTAACATGGTAGGTATATTTGGAAGCTAATTAAATTAAGACCTGCTAAATAGTAGCTCCCTGGGATGGCAGGTGCTATATAACTGAAAGAGATTATGTCACGCTAAGGGCTTTTTTTTTGTTTGTTTTCTTCAGAAGATTATCTCAGAAATCCTCCATGTGTTTTAAAGCTGAAGTTTCATTAACAAGTTGTCAACACCAGCCCCTCCTCCCAGAACCCTCTCTGTTCCCTCCTACTCTTTTCCCAGAACACTAGCTATCTCGAAGCATCTAGAATAGCAAAGGAAAACCTGGCTTTATTAAATGAGGAAAAGAAAGTAAGAAACTGGAGAAGTTTATTTCTTTTCAGGGCTACAAATACTTCTCTGCCTCACACACACACGGTTACCATATACACAAACAGAGATAGGAACATACTTGCAGAATGTATATGTACTTTTAACAGCTAATTTTTCACACACAAATATAATTACATTTTAAATGAAACAATATATTGCTTTTATATCGAAATGAGCAGAACATTTTTACACATCTTGTTCCTTCACTTCAAATTCTTTTTTAAGCTTCATTTCTGCTATATTAAATTAGTAAGTTAGCACAGCACTGATTCCAGTTTTTCTAAAATGTCTAGATGCAAGTAAGGGCTCTATCATTCAATTTCAACCGGGAAAATAATTGCTTCATAGTAGACACTGGTTATAAATCAAAACTCAATATTCCTCTCACATTTCAGGAAATAATAGCACTCTGTCCATTCCTTAAAAGTCATGGCAATCCCAGGTACTTCCTAATGAAGACTGCTATCCTCCATCTGTGTCACATCAGACACTATTTTCTGCCCGCTCTCCTCTTTTACATCATGGTTTCCAATGGTTATTAAATGCATCCTGGCCAGCCATTCTTTTAAATTAGCACCCCCATAAGATGCAGTATCCTCCCGAATTCCCCCAAGAACCATTCCAACTGTAATCTGCACTTAATATTGAATTTGCACCAGAGAAATTCGTTAGCTATGAACAGTATATATACTTTCATTTCATTCATCCAAAACCACCATTGCCCTTGGCTGCAGCAAATTTGGCCTCTTCCCAATAAGATCATTTGTTAACATGCATACTGAACAAAAGTTCCATGCATTCAACAAGGATTAGTTACACCTCGGACCCAGAGATCATTGTGCACTGTCCTGCTGAATATCTTTTTATGCTTTGGCAATGGCTTAAAATAAATAAATACCCTGTTTGTAGTATACATAGGTTGCTCCAAAAGTGATGCCTCCTATTTGTTTCCATGGAAACTACAGAGATCCAAAGAGCATGACATGACGATTTGATGAAGCAAATTCTCAGATACAAAACCCCATTTTTTCAGCATAGTCAGCACCACTAGCTATGCATTTTTACCAGATGAATAAGATCCTGCGTGATGCACTCATAAAACTCTGCACCGTCAGAGGTGACAGACTGCCATGGGTCACAACTGCTGAAACACATCACCCACTGCCTCACCATGCTCACCTCAACTGTTTGGTCTATACAAATGCTCAGCAAGCATCAGTGAATGTCAGTGGGTGCAATTTTTTCTGCATGGAGGAATTCAGTGACACACCATTGCTTCATTTGCACTTCCATGTCAGACGCTATTTAGTCAGCCTGCCACTCGGCTGCTATCTGTCACATGGCAAGAAAATATAATGGAATATTGGTGAGAAGGTTCAACCTCTACTGCTATCCCACCGATATCTGCCTCTGACATTGTGGGCCAATATATTAAAATGGGAGGCATTACTTGCTGAGCAGCCGCTCAGCAGTACCGCTTCTTTTCTTCACAAAATGTGGGAATATTACACAGAACTGGCATAACAGTGTTAGGTAGGGTTATGGATTAAAGTTCTAAAGTCATACCTATGTAGATATTTGACAGATTGCAAGTATTTAAATATTCTTTTTTCCAATAATACCAATAGGTGGAAGCAGACCTGTTACAGGTTTATATACATATGAGTATAGTAACCCCTCTCTATATACACACGATATACATACATAGAAAAATAAAACCACACAAATATTCTCACTGCTTTTTGCAATTTTGTTTAAACAATTCGGGTTGTGACACGGTATCCAGTAAAAGTTGGAAAACTAGTATTACATCTTTTAAGAATCTTGTCTAATTGTATTCCACTATATTCTCTTTATGATCTCAATAAGTAAAAGAGCATGAGAAATAATTCTTGAAAATCATAAACTAGGAAGCAGACAAAGGTAGACTGGCTTAAGCAATGTAGCATGTATGAACTATACCATTTGTCACCATATGTCTTAAATGTAATGAAATCTTCAAAATTGCCCTATGCTTCTAAAGCTTCCAATAAGGAATGCAACTACATACAGTATAATTACAGCAACATGCATATATACAGAAATTCTACTGGCCTTGATTTTAAAGGACACACAAATCCTGCAGTGGTATACTTTTCAAGAATGATTGTGTGTTAACAGAAACACTGAAAGCAATGATCATGGCAGTTTAGGACTCTTGGTAGATAAATTAAAGTTCCCAAAACAGATGGGATAGGATGCTTCAGCACTTGCTTTTGTGTATTTTGGAGTGAACAGACTTAGAAAATATATAGATTCCTCTGAATAATAGAATTGTTTATTTAAAACTGATTTATTAATTTGGATAGGCAGATCACTACACTTTTCCATGAATGTAGTTTTTCTTGCTTTTTAATTGTATTTTATTAAATCTTTTCTTAATATCGGACAAAATGAAGGACAGAACCATGAAGAGCAAGACTTTGCTAAAACAGAATTGCACTTGAAATTTAAAAGAATTCAACTGCATATGTGAAATACAGAGTACATGTATCATGGGTTTGAAAGAGCAACATCTCCACAGTCCTTTTTCGTCCTTAGCATCGTTTCTCCTGGACATAACACTGGACTCAAACTTGGGCTGCACCTAAAGATTGAGGAACATTAATGCATTATTTCATTGTACAGCTGCTGTCTTTCAGAGATAAAGCAGCCTTAAGCTTCAGTTACTGGGAGCTACAGGAGCTCAGTATCTCTTTTAAACCATTTTTGTTCAAGTGCTTCTACTTGAAAAATTTAGGTACGGATATACAGGGATATATATATACACACAGAGAATATAAATTGGATACAGATATATATACACAAAAAGTATGAGACAAAAGGCCTGAATTATTTCTCATGACTGTCAGCTTGTCTCCTCATCTTCTCCATACTCCCCATATCACCGGATCCTAAGAGGACATTACTTAGACCAAATTAAGCTAAAACTGCATTCTGGCAATCATTATCATATACTCAACATCTTTTTATCTCATCAGAGGAAATAATTGTGATCTTTTAAGGTGCGTATTCCTAGTTTGTAACCACTTAAACCTGAATTATCATTCAAATACAAGTAAAAAATGATGTGACTTCTCTATAGCGTATCTGATTACTTTTCCAGTTCATGTTAATGTCTACTATGGACAATAGGTTTGATGGATATAAAGAATTTAAAATGGATCATTCAAAAGACAAAATTCAATATTACATTTTTCAGTTTTTAATTGAAATATTTGGCTATATGGACAGAGGATTAAGGGCATTACTAGCATAGTGTTCCCTTGCACTTCTCACCCTGCTCCAAGCAATATAAACTCAAACTGATATTTTAGAAGCAGTAATAAAAATATTGTTTGAACTAGTATACCTCTATTTTGTTTTGTTATAACCCTGGAGCTTATGCACTTCACCTGTGAGCTGGAAATAGAGTAAAGGGATGAATTTAGCAGCTGCCTTCTCTGTTTAAAATGTCAGCTTCATATTTTCAACAATTGCCATCAATTCTGAGGCACTAGTTAAGCTATTTTTACTTCATGGACTTATGAAAAACATATCAAGGTCAATTTTCTATGTTTGTTTTCTAGGAAGAGCATGAGAACTCTTGCCATGGTTTGCCTGCATATGTTCCTGCGTATGTTAGATTACAGTGGTACTAACAATTGGCTTTACAATTCAAATTCACCAATTAAGTCACCAATTTCTTAAATTTTTTCTAGACTATAATTTCAGGCACTTTTTCTCAGGAAAAAAAAATACTTTGAAAGAGGTTCAGTTATTTTTACTAGCTTGCTGGTGTTTTAATTTATTATTGAAAGTTTGATTTGCCATGCATGTTCCAGACAGAAAAGTTTGTGAGAGTGTAATTACAACTGAACCCAATTTTATTAAAATATTGTTTGTTCTGGAATTATGAGCATGAGGTTTTCATTTTAATGATGAGCATTTTGGTTTCTTGTTTCATTTCTCTTTGTGATGCAAATATTTAAACTGCTGGAATTCACAGCTGTTGCATATAGAGCGTACACCAAAGACTCCTGCTGGTTAGGCTAATCTGTCTGCCTTGATGAGGATCCAGTGATAAACCCTTCTCACTTCAGAGAAAAATTCACATATGCAGACAAGACCAAGGTAGTAGCTTTCCACAGATCATTTGTGATCATCCTGACACACCCTAAATCTCCAGCAGGCTCAAGATTTTCTTTTCCTGCTGCCTCTGATACAGCGAGAACATGAGAAAAAACTGAAGACCATCACGTTCACAACATTATTTAGAAAACCTTTAGAAAAAGGTCCTTCAAGAGAGGAATACCAAAACTATATTCTGTGCATTTTTAATTCTTCATGTTTCTGGAACAAAAAGGTTCTGCGGGGCTTTCTATATCAGCTTGTCTCTACAGGCTGTTATTCACACATACTGACCTCTCACAGCTTTTCAAATTTCTTTTCAACTTTAACTCTCCATTGGAAAAACAGGATTTTCAGAAAATTTCCACATGGTCTGAAATGGCAGCTGCTCTGTGCAACGCATACCAAGATGATGCCATCTGAGAAGCTGCTATGATATTCAGTATGGGTTTGAGACTGATATATTCAGGCAGGAAAAAGTATTCCTAGCACTAGATTTACGTTCCATTGTTCTTATACTTGTGGTCTACCTTAACTTAAAAATGAAAAGAGATTTTCACTTCTTTGTTTGGGGCGGGATTAATCTAAATAACACTTTGTTATTCTCAGACCCCTTACCTCTCATTTTACTAAGTCATTAATGCACATCAATCCTGGTAGGACACTCTGAAGAAAACTGGTAATTAACCTACTTCCATACTGAGGATAAGATATCTATAGCTTCTCTTGTCTTCCCTCATTCAGTTTATACTCTTTAACGTTGTCTCGTTTTGGGCCTGTCTACCTTCACTTCCTTAAAAAAGGGAAAAAGGAAAAAAGGGAAACATCCCTGCCATATTTGTGAAAGGGAGAAAAAAAGACCTGGGGAACTACAAGCCAGTGAGCCTTCTATCTGTGCCTGGGAAGATCATGGAAAAGATCTTCCTGGAAAACATGGTAAGGCACACAAGGAATGAGGAAGTGATCTGAGACAGCCAGCACAGCTTCACTGAGGGCATATTCTGCCTGACCAATCTGGTGGCCTTCAATGATGGAATGAGAGAATCAGTGAACAAAGGAAGGGCATCTGATGTTGTCTACCTTGACTTGTGCAAAGCCTTTGACATAGTCCCATGCTAAGTGTCTGAATTGGAGAGAGATGGATTTGAAGGCTGGAGTGTTAGATGGGTAAAGAACTGGTTGGATGGTAATAGCCAACAGCTCTACGTCCAGGTGAAGGCCAATCATAAGTGATGGCACCCAGGGGTGCATCTTAGGACAAGGGCTCTTCAACACCTTTATTAACAACATGGACAGTGGAAACAAATGTACTCTCAGCAAGTTTGTTGATGACAACAAGCTGAGTGGTGCATTTGACACAACAGAAGGAAGGGATGCCATCCAGAGGGATCTGGACAATCTCAGAAAATGGGCACACATGAACCCAATGAGATTTAACAAGGCCAAGAGCAAGGTGTTGCACTTGGGTTGAGGCAATCCCAGATATAAGTACAGACTGGGATAAAAACTCGTTGAGAACATCCCTGCAGAGAAGGACTTGAAGGTTCTGGTGGTTGCCAGTGAACAACAGCTTGGCCAAGAAGGCCAGTGATATTCTGGAGTGCATTAAAGAGTGTGGTCAGCAGATCGAGAGAGGTGATCCTCTCCCTCTACTATGCCCAGTTGAAGCCACAGAGAAGGCTCTGGGGAGACCTCATTGTGGTTTGCCAGTACTTGAAGGGATCTTGTAAACAGGAGGGGAACCAAATTTTACACAGTCTGATAGTCCTATCATTACAAGACAAGGAGAGATGGCTTTAAACTGAAAGAGGGAAGATTTAGGCTAGATGTTAGGAAGAAATTTTTTATGCAGAGAAGGGCGAGGAGCTGGAACAGGTTGCCCAGAATGGTTATGGATGCATCATTTCTGGAGGCATTCAGCACCAGGCTGGATAGGATCCTGGGCAGCCTGACCCAGTGGTTGGCAACCCTGTCCATGGCAGAGAGGTTGGAACTAGTTGATATCTAAGGTCCACTCCTATCTAAGCAACTCCATGATTATAAATTCCCTTCAAAATCATATCAAGATCTCGGAGGCATAGCAGAACTTTTTCTTTCTTGTTGCAGTAACACTGTGATGATTCTTAAGAAGTCTGAAAAGTCTTAAAAATCTATGTTTTTAAGGTCTGTAGAGAGGAACAAAATCAGGAAAATGTTAAGTCGTGTTACAAGACATGCATATGTTAGGAAAGACCTAACATGGGTTTTGGGTAGGTATGTGAAAGACTTCTGGCTTCTCCTCAACGTGCACTCTCCACAGATTTCTTGCTTATTTCTCTGGCAGTGCTTATCTTCATCCTACCCAGAGAAACTGCTGATATTCCCCTGCTGCCTCCATCCTGACACTGAAGCAAAGAGTCCTGCTCTGTTCTCCTGTCCAGTATCCCCAACCATCCCTTGTGCCTCACACCATGCCAGGGGCTGGGAAGAGGAACTGCAAAGGAAGGCACCTTTTACTGGAAGAGCAGAAATAGGCTGTCTTTTTATTATGGGAAAAGTCATCTGCTGCTCCAAATGGCCTCCTGCCCTAGACAGCCTCCTACAAATAGCAGACACAGCATCCTGTGAGACTCCAGGCAAAGTCATTTAAGAAAAAATTCAGATAACAAACTGACTTTCTGCTATTTTAATGACAGATTTAAAGTCTGAGATAAGGAAGATAAGTTTTTTTTCTTCATAGAATCTGAACTAATTTCCATCTTTTATGTTTAATGATTTATACCTTTTTTTTTTTTTTTGCTAATACTCTCAATCCTAATTTAAGGTCAATGTTTTATACTTCTCAGAATCACATTTCTTATGTTTTTTTAAGAGCAGTATAGTATTTGTAACACTCCAGGACTGTAGGTACAGATTCTGGTATGAGACTACATTTTTATTAGCATCTCTGCCACTTCCTTCTCAAATATCTCTGTAGTTCCTATCTGAATGGTAGCTAGCCATTTTATTCTACTGCTCCATTTTTATTTTTATTTTTTAAACATCTCATCTCCTGTTATGCCTTGTGCCCACTCACAGAAACAAGCGTTGCAGTAGGACTGTACGCATCATCTTCTATGATGGCTACTAATGCATAATTATTATCAAGATTCTTTGAAATTCTACTTCAGGCCTGACTTCCTCTGACTCAGGGCTCTGACTGGCTGCCTGCAGGAACTAAAGAAGAAAGGACCATACTATTTTCCTCTTCCTCTGGATGCATGCAATTATCCTTTGAAGACTGGCACAGCTGAGGCTGGAGATTAGGGTTTTGGGGCAGGAAGAGGTTTCCTCCTAGAGCCAGGAAAGCTCTGTTTCCTGGTTTGTATGACTTGTCCTTGTGATTACAGGTAAAACACTTGCGACCAGATATGAAAGGGGGAAGAAATAAAGGTCAGACTGCAGAACACTGCACCGTGATGGGCAGTGAAGGTGGAAAAAATGCCTCCTGTAGCACAGTCCCAGTCTGCTCTATGGGAATAGCATAGCACTTCTACAAAGTCCATTGCACTGTGGAAATCCAGGATAAACATGTAATGCTCACTTCTCATGACACTGCAATTCTCAGAGGCTTTTGTCTTACCTACAGAAATGCTGGGAAAGAAAGCATTTTGTGGTGGCTGGTGCAGCAAGAGACAGGCTGGATTTTCCTGCGGTTGCTTCTGGACTATTACATCAATTACATGGTTGTCTGTGTTTGCAGGAATCAGACTCAATGATCCATGAACTGTCATGCACTCCTGTGGGGAATAATTGAGGATAGCAGGAACTGCTATTTTATAGAATTTGGGATTCTTGTTCTGTTTCCCCAGTGTGCTGAAAGAGTTGCTGTGAATTCTTTAGTTTATCCCAAGCTTTCAGAGGTGTTAAGAGGTTTGTTGGACTTGCAGATCTGACTGGAACTCAGAATTATTAGAAAATAGTAGCAGAAAGCCTAGATGAAAGAACAACGGGCTGCAAGCCAGAAGGTCATTTAACAATATTTTGCATCGATATAGTATTAGGAATTTGTACTTTGGCCTCTGAAGTAGATACACATCATCAATACTGTTTTACAAAGGGGGAAGCAGAGAATTAAAATGGTACGTTCAGTGCCTACGATGTTGCTAAATGTATGAGTAATGCCAAGAATTTTTACACATAGATTACGCAGAAAAGGTATTAGAAGCTGTAATAGAGATGTTGAGAATAAACTGAGTTCAAAGAAAGCAAAAGAATTTCTCAGCAGAAACATTTGTTTCTGCCCATGCTCCAAACAGACATTAGCTTATTTGTCTATGCTACAAGAAAAAAGAACAAAAAAGTCCATGACCATATTACCCAGGGCTTGGAATTAAGCTTTCCTTAAATCTTACTGTGTAGGTCTAAACAAGGGACTGATGCGTGTGAATGATTTTCCCCTTTTCTAATTATCTAGACAGAGTATACTGACATCTGCCCCAAAATACCAGTCTTTAAATCTTCAATCTGCATCTTTTGCATAGTGATCTCTCAGTAGACTCCAGTTTCATTCTCTTTTGGTAGTGAATGTGATTTTGAAAGCATACAGACCAACACCTTTAAAGAAGCACTCAGTAAGACAGCTGACCAAGAATAAAGCAAAGCGTCTAAATCCAAACCATTCTTCACTTTAGCTCCTTTGTGTTCAATATGATTTGTCTCTCAGCATTCAAGTACAATTTGATGCTTCAATAATGATTTAGGGCAGTGTTTCCGAACCAAAGAAGGACAATGCAGAAGGACAGTGAAAAGAAATAGGTGATGTGAAATACTGTAAATTTTATTATATTGTAAAGAGCCCCTTTTTTCCAGTTCCTTACACATACCCTTGCCACTCAAGGTCAAATATAATCTGTTAATCTCTTCAAACAGACACATGAATGTAAGAGTATATATCCTTCTAGTGAGTACAGACATTCTTCGTTCTTACATTTACAGTAAGTGGAAAAAAGTCAAAATTGATTAAGAAATTGCCAAATTGAAAAGCTTGGAAGGAACACTTGTAATTCATATTTTAAGAACAAAACAAACAAAAAAAAAAAAACAAAAAACCAACCAGGAAGCATGTAATCTGGAAACTGCTGCTGAAAGTGGGGAGTTAACAGAAAAGACTTATTCTTTGAGAAAACAAGCTTAACATGTTTGAGAGAAAAATTGTACATAACAATATATAAAAAATATAAAGTTAATGATCATTTCTAAAACATAGCTTGACAATAGCGATGCTTAAGCGCTGTATATATATATATATATATATATATATATATATATAAAATCATCAGTAGGTACTGCTATGTAACTCATTTTCACAGTAACAGGTACCTCCTAAATACTTGTCCTGATTTCAGCTGGGATAGAATTAATTTTCTTCCTAGTATCTGGTAAAGTCTACATTTTGGATTTAGAATGAGAAACAAAATGATGAAAACACACAGATTGTTGCTGAGCAGTGCTTAACACAAAGCCAAGGACTTTTCTGCTTCTCACTCTGCCCTGCCCAAGGAGCTGGGAGGGGAGAGAACCAGGACAACTGACTCAAAATGACCAAAGTTTACTGACAGATGATACCTTGTACCATATGCTGTCGTGGAACAATAGAAGTGGGGGAGTTGGCCAGGGAGGCCACCTCTGCTTGGGGACTGGATGGACATCAGTTGACTGGTGGTGAGCAATTGTATGTTCTTTATTATCATTATTTTCCCTTCATTTTCTGTCCTATTAAACTGTATCTCAAACCACAATTTTTCTTCTTCCTCTCCCCTTCCCACTGGAAGGGAGTGAGCAAGAGAAAAAACTCTGCTATATGATTAGGAACGAGGTACTAGGAGCAAAGAGGTAAACCTTTCATCATATCATCATAAATAATGCTCTTTTGCTGCTGAATCAGAGGAAATGCTCTGGGTGTGCAGTGGCAGGATGTTTAACACAAACTACTTATACACAGAAAAATTCGGTATCATATAGAGTTTGGCATCTGTTTTTGCAGCTGTCACACCAGCCCTGCAAGGGAGCATTTGGAGCAGCAAAAGAGGCCAAAGGGGACTATATTCCACACAATCATCACCAGGAAAACAGGGAGCCAAGTGGGTATTTAAGTCAAATTTATAAGCCAACGTGCTTTACAGCGGTGCTTCTATTTTTAACATGCAGCAATGAGCCAAGAAACACTGGAGTCATGCATTGCAGATTAGAGACACAGAATTAGCTTAAGTTTCTCCCTCGTGCTCTTAAATATTTGAGCTTGGAGCCTATGTTCAGCTTTGAGGTAAGTAACTGCAGCTTCACTCAGAAAAAGAATAAAATGGAAATTGCTTACAACAATTCCAAATCAGTGCTTTTTTTTTTTTTTTTTTTTTAAAAAAAAGTACCATTCCCTGTCAGAAACTGCTTAGCAATTTATAAATTATTTTGGCAGGCAGTAATGATTAAATGATCCAGGTCTTCACTTGAATAAAATGAGCCCTGCATTTAGTTCAATGTTTCATTGTGCAAACTCATAAGATATTGCCAGAATTATGTTTTCCTACCCAAGACAAACCAAAACCTGACTCATGTCCTACAGGAATCTGTTGAATAAATTTTAAAATTGTAAAAACGTAACAGCTAATCTTCCAAAGACTCCTTTTTTAGATATTCAGTATTTTTTTAATCCCAGATATTTGAAAAGTAGTAGAATTATCTAGATTTATGGATTTTTTTTTTTTTTGGCTTCTGATTAAAAATTCTTAATTGCATTCATAGTCATATATACAGAGCCATTAGTATCACCAATTTAACCAGCCTTTATTTAATGAATTTCTTTAGATACTAAACTTTTTACACAGTGGATTTTTGTGTTTTCAATAAAATGTGTCCATAACACTATCATAACAGTGAATAAAATAATACATTTGCTTGTAGTTATTACGTTATTAAGTCCTATTTGTGAAGTTTTGATCAGTCCTTTCATTTATGACTTTATCCAAAGTTCTAAGAAATTTGTGTGCACAAAACTGCAACATCAGTGGAATATCTTCACATGGAGAGAGCAGCTAACTTCCTAGTGCCTGATAATCAGTGTTACTGATTATTGTTTACCAGGAAAATCAGGTTCATCAAATCTTTCTTTCCCATAGCAGAACTTTTTAACTGGAGCAAAATGATGGGCACAAGCAATCACAACTCTCTTGCACAGTAATTCATACTAAAATGAAGCTGGAAACTAGCACCTGACTTAAAACTATCATGGCACTCATGCTGCATGTTATACCAGGTTAAAATAGTGTCTAAACCCTACTCTGACTTCTGTTTAAGCTGTTAAATCCCCAGCCTCAACCCTTACTCTCTTGATCCTTGGTTTTTCAAGCACACTGCTCTTCCAAGGTCACATCAAGTTTATACAAATACATCAGCAAGGAAAAGGAACTTGGTTTGGTCTTTACACTCTGAAAACAGGCTTGCCTGCAGCAATTCTATTTCAAGTATCCTCATTCCCAGGTCAGTACAGCCTATTTTTGTTGTGAATTTTCCCTGCCACACATATTTACCCTTGGACAACACCTAGTTCTCAACCTCACCAGTATTCATCTGCTACTTCGCAAGTTGTCAAATGACTACTCAGGCGCTAAAAAACCCAACCAAGTCTCTCTAGAGTCTTAATTTAAGTGTTAGCAGGGAGCTGAAAATTAGCAGTAACGTTCCTGCCTGCAGCTACGAAAAAATAGCAAGAACTGACACTTTAATGATTGCTAAGAAAGGCTGGATGGCAAGTTTGTTAGTTGCTCTCCATTCCACCTTTGCTGCCAATGCTGGTGTAAGAATCGAACCTACATTCCTGCAGCCTCTCTCTTGAGGGTAGGAATCTGAGCTACAAATGCAATTGTGGACAATAAATGGCTGTGTCAAGTCAATCAGTGAGGGCCAGCAATCTGCTCAGGCAGCAGACCCCACGCTGCTCATTACTGTGGAAAGTTTTACTCACAGCTGTTCCTGAGTGCAATTGTCCACAAAGCTAGTGTATACTCAATGAATATACAGATGTTATAATTACAAAATATACAAGAGTTTGGTTAAGCAGGTTATTACACCAAAAAAGAATAAATAGAGTGCTTACTCTTGTCCTGGGCTTGCTGGAAAACTCCAAAGGAGGGATCTCCAGAAAGAGATCCTACCCTACTGGTAGTCAACTCTTAAACGGGTCTAGGAGAGGTGGAGCCAAGCTCCACCCCTTCCAGCAGCACAGGTGAATTGCCTTCACCTGTGCTCCCATGGCTGACTCATTGCTCACCTCAGGTGATCAACCAGAGGTTCAGGCCATGATTCAGCAGTTCTCATACAGCTGGTTCTTGGAAATTTCAGCTCAGTTATCTTCAGGGCTCAGTTACAGCACCCACTGTTTGTAATTTCTGCTTCTATGATCTATCTGAAAGTAGATTATATGTTTCCCAAAGCTGATGATTTCTGCTTGGGCACTCATTTGTAGGCCTGTGTTCTCAGGTCTTTGACAACTTATCGTCACTGAGATGCTGACTTCACAGATGTATTAAAGCAGTTGTGCGTGCTTTTCACTTTCAAATAATCTTCCCTCACACTTGAAAGATGACTACTTCCCTGTCAGGCTGACATCCAGTTTACATCCTGCAGACAGTGCCTTCTAACATTCATCTGGATAAGGCTTCTGTGACCACTTGATAAAATTGGCTGCAAAAAATCAATACCAGAAATGCTTCTAGTGTCACATTCGTTAATAGAGTAGTCCAATTGAAAGGGACCTCCAGAGATCATCCAGTCCATCTGCTTGACTACTTCAGAGCTAAACAAAGTAAGTTATAGAAGACGTTGTCCAAAAGCCTCTGGAACACAGACAAGCATTGGGCATCAACCATCTCACTAGGAAGCCTGTGCCAGTTTACTACACTGCTGAGGGATCTAACACTCACACTCCACCAACATTTGCATTGTCTGCTGTTAGCCATCAGAACACCAACCAAGACCTGCTTGTGTTATACTCAAGGTGCAGCTGTATGCAACCATGTTTCCCAGAGACCTCAGCTTGAATCCTACCTCTGTGCTGTCACCACTGAGCAACACTACTCTGCTGCACATTCACCACGAAGATTTATCTGCTTCAAGACCTACATCCCACAACTCGCTGTTGTAGCTTTCTTCTCCCTCTTTCCAAGTCATCTCAAATCCCAGAATCCCTGGTACTATGGCATAACTTATTAGTGGCACAGCAGTGGGACCTTGACACAGGTCCCACTCTCCTTTTGTGTTGAAAGCCTATCATTGAAATAATAGATTTTGATAGATTGCATTACTGTCGGCCTCTCCTAAATTGCTGCTGGCAATGGCCAATACTCAGCCAGCACCCACAGCTGGCTTCCAGGACCATCTATGTTGGCTGTGTTACAATTAACTGCACAGGGAATGATCTGCTGACCATAAAGGCTACAAACATGTTGAACATTGCCGTGGTTGTCATGGCTTGGTTTGGCTGGTTGTGCACAGGCTAAAAATAAAGTGACAGCAGTAGACATCGGGAAAAAGCACTTCACTTGAGACAAAAATCCCTAGTGACAAGCATTAAAATCTTATGTCAAAAAAAAGCAGTTTAGGACATCACAGGTCTAGCTGAACTCTGAGCCCAGGAGCGTGTTCTGGCTCATGGCTCTGCTGATGCACCTGGGCTGCATGTCAGTCCACAGCCTGGGGCGCAGGCATGACAGACAGTCATGGTGAGCCCCTGCGGGTTTGCAGGGCTGAGGGCTCAGGCTTGGGACAGGACAGGGCAATGAACACAACCCTCCTGCAGTTTGGACAGAGTGAGACATAGAACAGACTGCAGGAAGAAAGAAGAGCTGAAGAATTCGTGTCTTGCATATAAACAGCTTTCTCTACACGAACTTTGACATTTTTAAGCGTAGTGTGAAGTTGACAACAACAGAAGAGATGCCAGAGATATTTAGGAGATACTAGAGAGCTACTAAGTTTGGTGGAAAAAATAGGCAACTTCAGAGCTAAAAATGAGCAACAACCCTCAAAATGAGGCATTTGAGAGGTATTGAATTAAGTGCCTAAAGCAGTTTATGAACAGAGTCAGAGATGATGGTTCACAGTTCACCTATAAAACTGTAAACAGTTTTGGAAAAAAGATTAATTTCACAGAACATCTTAGATGTGTTCTGTTCTGCTGTGAGATGATTTCAAAAGAAAAATGTATTTGTATTGCCTAATACAAATGTATCAGGGCAAAAAATCTTTTTCTGGAACGAGTAATCACTATATAGAGTTTAGCCATGTAATCCTCCCTTTAATTGACTGTTCCCTACTGCTGACTGTTTCAGCGATTCAAGAACAAATATCAAAGAATAAATAAAGTGAATGTAAGAGACTTCTTAATGTATGACTAGACTGCACTTCATAGATATCTCAGACAATTCAACAGTTACATAGCCAAAAGGCTCACAGTAATTCTGAAATTACTTTAGGTGGAGGTTTTCTCTCCTATGCCTAATTCTGACTTAAGCTATAGCACCTCACTGGTAACATAGCAGGCATTGATAGTCTCTTCAATACAAAGGAGAACTTCCTCTCTGAAGCACTGCAAAACTGAGTCTAGTAATGCCTGTATTTCAAATATGTGAATACATTTCAAAAAAGAAATCACTATAGTGTCTAAAGAAAACAAATTCTGCCCTCTTTCTGTGTGTACAGCTTCCAGGAAAGCAATAGGATTCTGACTACACATACATCTTACTCCTATTCTTCCCTCCACATATCATATAGTGTCTGAACACGCCGAGCATAAAGGAATGGCTACAAGTACACACTCATTGGAAGCAGGAGTCTTCTATTTATTGTAATATGCCACATGCCATTTTTGTGTGCACTTTAGTGTATGTATTTAAGAAACCCTATTTCCACCACAATTTATACCTAGGTATTGATAACGTAATTTAAAAATAAAACCTAGAATTTAACAGTCCTTAAAAGCCACAAACTGCTCATTAACCTGGCTACAGACATATTTTACAACCTCTGTTCTCAACTAATTTGATCTCCTGAACAGAAGAAGCTAAGAGACTTTCACCCAGCAATCGAGACATTTCCATTTTTACCTCTGGGAGCTGTTTTCCCCTTGTATGTAAGCACAGATATTGAACTCATACTGAATTCAGATTTCATACCATTTTACAAACTACAGCTCTCACAGTGCCTCATCTTTAACAGATGATGGACATGAGGACCACAGTTTGTCTACCATTCAGCAATAAGACAACAGTACAAATGGTAGGAGAGCTCAGTATCCTGTATCAACCCCGAAACTACATCCTAAAACTACCTGAAATAATTGCTCATAATAACCTCAAGAGCCAGTTTATGGAAGGTAACATTCAAAAGTGAGTAGATGTATCAGATTGAGTTTGAAAACCAGAATCAGATAGGGTAGAATATAGCAAAAACTAAAAGAAAAAGGCTGAAGTGTGAGCATACAGACAGTAAAATATATTAAGGATTAAAGGATAAAATAAATACACTATTATTATTGTTGG
>JAOWBP010002052.1:48057297-48094675 GCA_028571105.1 Tragopan temminckii | reverse complement strand
TGAGATTGTGAACTTCTAGTGGTAGACCAGATACTTTTGTTCTCTCTCTGTTTATGATTACACAACAAATGTTTTTTTGTTTTTGTTTTTTCCCCCTGTGACTACTTAATGTACCCATAACCTACATCTTCACATAGATTTCTTTCATAGATAAACTCTGGGTAAAGAAGTTGCAGGAAGATTCAAGGAGACAGTGCAAACAGATACATTTTCATAGGCACCATTCATGTAAAGGAAACTACTTATTTTCTATCTGGTAGCAACGACAGGGCTTGTTAACACCCCACCAACATGCAGGGAAGTGTCTACTCATATTTATTGGGTGATATCTTCCCTTAGAAGTGCCTACCCATATTTGTTTATGTTTTTCTATTAATTAGAATCGAAGACTGGACATATTAACAAAAATCCTCCATCAAATACAGCACACATCACCAAACAATACCACTTTCAGGAATACAGCACTTGAAGAGTGGAAAGCTGGCTCTTAACTGCTAAGAAGGTATTTGATATGACTGAGAAATATGCTTTTCCTTTAAAAAAATTGAACTATCATTTTTTCTATTTTGTGAAGTCACATTGACTGGCAGATTGATCTTTGCTGGAAGAAAGTCAAAAGTCAAACTTTGATATTACTTCAGTCATGCTTTTCAAGTTACTGAGCTTTAATACTAACTAGGTGTCTACAACTAGCATTATTTTAAGATCTTATACAGGATGTAACATTAATGAAAAAAAAAAAAACAAAACCATCAAAATTTTTGTTGGAAATAATCAATAGAAAGGAAAAGAAACGCGTATTTCACACATGCAACATGATGGAAAGAGCAGCAATAACAGCAGAGAAGCAAGGTTCTAAACTGCAACAGGTAAGAATTTGCTCAAACACAACAGCTGTAGACAAAGAAACAAAAGAAAGAAACTGCTTACTTCAGAAGACCTCAGGTTCAAAGAAGGCCTTCAGTGAGATACCCTTGCCTCCACTGCCAACCCTTAAATGAGGTCTGGAAAGGGGTGGATCCTGGCTCCACCCCTTCCAGTCACTTGGGTGCATTGCATTGCACCTGTGCTCCCCTGGGTTGGTCCTGCCTTCCCACCAGGTGCTCAGTCACTGATTCAGGCTGTGACTTAGCATTCCCACTACAACAGGACACTGAAATTTGTTGGTTTTTTTTTTTTTTTTTCCCATTTTTCATTAGCATAGATCTGCCAACAACCTACACTCCAAACGTTGAAATTATGCATAGATTCAAAATATCTGTTTCTTATAAGTTCTGATTTCTATTACTCCATCAGTCAAAGCCTTTCATTAGATGGCTGCTGTTCCTTCTGAGAAAGCCTTAAAGAATTAAGCTGGTTCTTTCGCATGAAGCAGGAGACAGGTAGACATGAAACGCAAGCCTCATGTTGAGCTTCCCTTTGGGACTGCCTTGCAGCCAAATCTCTTTACATCCAAAAACAGTCATCTCCAACCCGCGAAGTGAAGAGCTGGTGAACAAACAGGACTGCTTGATGGTAGAAGAATTTTGTGGTGGTGGTGGTGGTTGTTTTGAATCTCCTTTTGGTCAAAATAGGGACAAAATAAACACAAAAGTTTCAATATTTCCAGGCAGCAAGAATGCCCTTGAGCCTTTCACCTATTTGGTGAGGGTGATTTTTCCTCAGGCTCGCTGCTGATACCATCAGGGAAAGCGCTGCTCCTCTTCTGAACTTTGCTTTGATTCTGCAGAAGAATTTATCAGACAGCCAATTTCGAATAACAGAATTCTGCTCCCAAGAAGAAGCATGTTAGGATGAACATTTAACAGTCATTTCTTATACGTGGTACTCAGAAACAACCAGCTATTGCTCTATCAGATAAAGAGGAAGATTATTCAGTCAACAGATCTCAAATTAAGTATTTGCACATTGTAGGCAAATTAAACTGAGGCATTAATTCTTTCCTGTATTTATTATTGCGGTGTCCTGCTGTTTCCTTCATCAGAAATTTTTAATCTCATCTGGTCACTTTTTAATAAATTATACTGCTTTTCAGCATAATTATGTACTGTATTTGCCAGTTGATTTGACCCTGAAATACTATCAATTCTGAAAAAATGCATAAATAGATGGCAGTCAATTTAAAATGTGAGTTTGCAAAGATGAAACCATTTTCTATCATCGTTTCGCTCTAACACATGCTCTGTTCCTCACTACTAGAAAAATTTCCTTTGCTATCAATGCACTCTTTAACAAGTTATGTACGCGTGACAGTGGCTTTGACAAGAATATTTTTACTCATAACCTGTTGCTTGTGGTCAGTTAAAGTAGATATCTTTCCTGCAGTAAGGTGCATGCACTTGTAATAGCTAGCATTGTAATGGGATCCTTAAATACTACAGAGTCTCCAGAATCCAGCAAGCTGTCACTGACTGTCACCTAATCCAAACCCTCAAATTTAACTCATTCTTAATCAGGGCTTCTCAATTTATTAAGTATTATGTGCTCTCGTTGATTTCATGTAGTAATGTGGAAGTGTTTATGATCAGCAAGGAGTACATTTGCATTGCATGAAGAGCTCTGCTCTTCAGTGTGATTACACTGCACGAGCCTATGCAGCAAGGGCTACATTTCTGCAGTGCCCTTACACAGCAAGGGCTAGACAACATTTAAGAACCTGAAAGTTAAGGGTTGGCACCCAGGTTAGATTACATTTGTTAAATGAAGAGTTTTAGTAAAATCCTGAAAATGTAGGTAGACACAACAAGACCTGTAGAGAGGGGCAATGAAGGAAATGTTGCACTCCTTATGGTTCCTAGTTTAGAAGTTAAAATCAGGTTTATTGAGTCCAAAAAGTGATTTGTTCTGACATTTATCCATCTCTTGTATTTAAGCCAGCAGTACATTAGTGCGGGAAACATCTTCAGATGTAATGAAAACAAGAATGATACTTATTTTATTTATTATTATTTTATTATCTTATTATTTTATACAAGAATGACACTTATTTTATTTCTTCTTACCTCCTTTGCTAGTACAATGCTACCGAACACTGCGTTGGCAGTATGTTGAAGGAAGTGCCCGTCTTTTGGCAATTTAAGATAGAAAATATTCCCTGGGGATTTGTGGGGAAAGCAAACATGAAACAGATCTTTGATTCTGCATACTTCTTCCATCATAAACATAAATCAGATTAACAGTTCCTAGAGTGCAAAATGAGGATGAAAGTACTATGTTCACTCAGACTGGACTATATCCAAAGAGCCCGTAGAATATTTGGAATAAAGCACTTTTGGCCAGTCCACATTAGCATTGCTTTTTGCAGGGAACTGCTTTCTGGGATAAACTTTTCTGGTGTGTGTACATGAACTTAGTTGTGGATCTCTGTAACACAGCAACACTGATTAGGTGTGTCAACAGAACAGTCACAGAAAAGCCTCCCCCAGTGTTATATTCTCCTCCCAGAAAGCACTGGAGATTACTTTCTTTGGAGAGCTTTTGCATAAGTAAAGCAATTGAGAGGAGCATCACACAAGTTTGTCTCTTGCGCTGCGAAGGGGTTTTAAGAAATATCTAGAAAAGAGAATGACAATCCCCTCTCAAGCACAATCAGTTTCTCATGCTTTTATTCCTTTTATGATTGTAGGAATCTGCAGAGATAGATACAGTTTTAAGAATAAGAAGTTCTATCCATTCTGTATGATGATTTAGAATAAGAAGTAAAGTTAATGTTGCATGTACTTTAGAATCTCTTCTAAGCTACTAAATTACACATAAGACTTGCAGAAGAATAACGTTAGCAGTTTTGCCTTTAAAAAAACTTCACTTACAAAGCTTTGCTGCTGAAATCAAAACAGAGTGGAAGAAAAAGAAAGAAAAAAAAAAAGAAGAAAAGAGAGAAAATCAACTTAGATTTATTGAAATTAGACTAAAGTGAAGATCTGGCTAAATTAAATTCCCAACCTCCCATCATTCTTTAGACATACACGAGCATGACATACACTAACCATCATTTGCAATTGAAAATCACTTTATTAATGAAAGCAGCTAAACTCTTGTTGAAGAGCCCTTTGTTTTAACAGCTAACCAGTTCATTTCAATAGGACCTTGACAGGAATACAGTACATACTGTATGTTACTGCACATGTGAATGTGAAAAAGACAAGAAATGTATGATTTCTTGTGAAGACTTTACTGAGTCCGTAGGGTCACTATGGGAATACAGCTAGAAAACTTCAATTGTTTCATTTTTATAATTTGCTCAGGTATTTGACTCTATCTATGAAAAATGCATATGCTCTTATCTCAGCTCCTATACAGGACTGGACGAACTAAATATGCTTTTCTCATCTAACTATAAGAGCTGAAAAACATACACTTTTCTATTATAGAAGCAATACATTATGCTCACCACATCATTTTGTTAACTCTGTGATAGTAGCTAGCTGATGCCCAGGTTATTTAGCATAAGCAATCACAATCTATCCATTATGCTAAATGGATAATGATATCTTCTGGGATATGAAGTGACAGAAATTCATAGTTTCATAGACTTTGGACAGATTTTTGCTGATACAGCAATATGAAGTTCTACGGTTGAATGGACATTAATCTCTAAGTGAACACTAAAACAGAAAATGTAAATGTTCGTCTCCTCCTTCTTTCCCGTCAGGACAAAATGGAATTAAAACAGTGGTCAAAATAATTTCCTGCCAAAATAAAAATGATAGTATAGCCACGCACACATTGTGTATTTGAAACAATAAGTAAAATATCTTCTACCTAAGCCTAAGAAAATATTATTCATGTGATCTAGGGTGTGCTTCTTCACAGAAGGGCCAAATTCCCCCTTCTATCAGGGACAAGCTTGATTGCAATTCTTCATCTAGCTGAAGAAGCTTTTGTGAATACAATATTAAACCTGTCAATTCAGTGATATGATAGAGATGTTGTCATATTTCATTGTCCCTCATTTTACACTCCTCTAACAGTTTCCACAGTGGCAGCAGGAGGTGTCTACTGCCATCAACATTTTGAGACTGGTCACCCTCAGTGGTACAAAAAATTCTCAAGTACGTAGGACTGTAAGAAGCTGAATGGGAATTCTGAACAGACCAGCTGTTCCTGATATGTAAAATGAAATTCAATAACCCCATTAGGGTTCATTTGTAGTAGCTGTTGATAACAACTACTCTGTATTTAATGAGTATTGGCTTCTTTTAAAACATTAATCAAAATCTAGTGAGTCACCCCAGGCAGGAAAATAATGTCAAGTAGCAGCTTTGTAGAGCTACATGTACCAAGACTAGGTCTTTTGAGGTATACACCTTATCTTACTGCCCACAAACTGCAACATAAATAAGAATGGTTATGTATAAAGCATCAAAAAATATTTTCCCTATATTTAGAGATACAGAAAAGAAATTTAGTCACAGCTTGAGTTTGCAGTATTACAAACTGAAGGGCAATTAGACCATTTATATGCAATTTTGATTCTGCTTACAGAAGCTAAGAAGCACAGCTGGAGCCATGTCTCTGCAATTCTTCCACAGGATAGCTACAATACATTAAAGAGAAAAAAAAAACCCTGAATTTCTCAAACTAACACAGAATAGCAAATACTCCTTCTTCCAAGAAGGCACTCAGTAATTTAAAGCCAATGACAGGGCAAATAAATTAAGTTGATCAAGATTATCAGTGGAGACGTTCAGAACTTACAATTCCCATACTGTTCCTAAAGTCAATATTTAAAAAGAAGTTTCACTTCAAATGAAAGGCAGATGTTTCAGGGTAGGGATGTTTTCCCACAGTACTTATCAGGGGAGGGAGAAAGAATGATACACATTAGTCATATTTCTCCAGATGATGATAAAAAAGAGACCCCAGTTATGAAGTGCTGTAAACAATCAATAAATCCTGCAGATTTGTCATTATAGCTCCTTATACAGACTTGTTATTTTAATGAAGCACATGAAGCACTCATCCTAGTAAAAAAAAAAAAAGCTAAAAATCAAGCTTGTACCAGGCTAACATTTCTTGTCCTTCTGCAGCCAGCATGAAACTGACTTAAGGCTATGAAGCTGGCCTCAATTGCGTATCATGTAGTTCTGCCTTATTTAACACATTTGTGCTGCCTCCTGACCCAGCACTGCACAACCCAGGTGCACAGAACCCAGACTGAAAGGGCTTCAGTGCAGCCCTAATTCCCAGATAACTCAAGGGTTTGGCAAAACCCTGCTCCCCTGAGCAACTCTAAGGCTTTGCATAGTCCTCATGCCCAGACCACCTCTGAACAGAGGACCTGAGAAGCAATAGGAAGGGTTTCAGCCAAATAAATCAAGAGGAAGGAACCAGACCCAGCTGTGGCGAAAGCTTGTTTGCAGTTGGTGGGGATGGATGATCTTCAAAACCAACGGACACATCTCTTGAAAAAACTAGGCTTCAGAAAGCCACTTTCCCTTTCTGTTATGCCTCATCTTCAATAGCAAGCAGCATGTTATTGGAAAATCTCTCAACCACATCTGAGAGATCTGCAAAGAGGAGTTGGCTTTCCCACAAACGTTTAACATGATCCCTCTCTGTCAATTTCTTTTATAGAATAAATTAAAAGGTTAAGGATCAAGTGAAATCATGAAGATAATTATTTCAGGGCTTTTAGCAACATCATCAGTTCTTTATTAAAAAAGAAAGAAAGAAAGAAAGTCAAAAAGCAGCAAAATGTTCTTTTAAGTATCTAGAAAAATTATTATTTTAACCAGTAATCAGAAGTTAATTCTACCATCGTAAGTAGATGTTTAAATCTTCAAGACTTGTAAAGTTCAGTCTTGGGCTATATAGTCTGCCCAACCTTATGTTAACAAATGATCAGGAGCAAACAGGAATGTCAAACATTTTATGATAGAAAAGTGCTTTGAAAAGACTGTGACAAAACCTTTAAGTTAATATCCACTGGGGGAAAAAAAAAAAAAAAAAAGTGAGTACAAGAGTGATATGTTATAAAAGTTGAAGTTTCTGTACAGGTTCTTCATAATGTCACATCAAGGCTAAATCTCAAAGAAGACACAGGAACTCCTTGTTAAAGGTTAGAAAAATCGGTCTCCAAAATAAAAGGTATGGACAGATAACCAGTAGTTCTATCATTTATTCTGATTGGAAAATATCCTCACTACAATGGCTTTTTAAGTGTTAGTGTTTATTATATGTTGTAAAGTATAATTAATTTGCATATCCCTTCTAAGGAATAAAAAAATATTGCAGTATAGAGTTAAAGGATTACATAAATGTGCTCACATGGATTGGAATATTATTGTTCAAAGAAACAGGATAAAGTCAGAATATACATGCGTGTATACAAGAGGGCAGTTACTATTCAGATAAATATGGACAAAAAAGATGAATATATTTTTAACAGCACTGAACAATATGTAGATAAAATGAATGCCTATCACTCATTTCCAAGGGACCAAGCTTCTCCTTGGCCTAAGGAAGGTCATCATATTTAATAATTTAAGTGTGATTTGAAGAAAAGTAAAGCAGTATCTGTAAGCTGAACCCAAGGCAGTACATTTGCTGACCCTGGCAAATATTGAAGGACTCTAAAGGAATCTAAACAGGCTTCATTCAGTAGGTCATGATATGCTTTCAGCAAACACTCCTTTGCGAAAAAGCATTTTGTAAAGTCCATGTGGAATTTTTCAAATAGGTCAAATGGAATAAGACTTATACAACTCAATCTCATTGACTAGCTCGGTTAATTAAAATGGAAACAACTAGTTTGATGCTCACTGGGGAAAAACAAAACATTCCCCCACCTCCCAAACACAAACAACTACTCCTTTCTCCTTTTTTTCTAAACATCTCCTAAATATTCAGAGCCATCCTGTGTGTGAGAAGTTCATGTTTTTAAGGAAGTACTTCTCTATATCTCAGGTGAGCTGTTACACATTTATGTTTTTTATATATATAATGTTTTACCACTCATTTAGCAATAATCAAAACAAAAGCACTGCCCTGTGGAGGTGGTGTGATATCTCAAAATGTGGCAGATACAGGTCTTTTGCTGTTTGTCCCTGAATGCTATGATAAACTAGTGACAGAGAAATACAGAAATTGATACGAGTCCCTCAAGATAATCTCCTCTCAAGCTGCACAGCTGAGACTGAACAATACAATAAGAATAGGGCAGAAGGAATAAGTATGCTGCTGCACCTTCTGGATGAAGGAGTTCATGGAGTGTCAGAGAAAAGGTTATACTTGTGACTCCTCCCTCCAGAAATAAAGTTCATTACACAGAATTTCTGCTTGGCAAGGGCAACATGAAATTTTGCCATTTGCGGTATTCGTACCGCAGGAGACTCATGCCATTTTCATTCAACCATCTGGCCACCGAACATTGTTTTTCAAGGTATTATCCAGTCTGTTCAGTTTAGATATTACATCACCTTGGTTGTATGTGTTTGGCGAGACAAGGCAGTTTAGTTTGCCCAGTTTCTCTTCAAATCAATGGAGAGAGTCAGGTACCTTTGAAAATTTACAAAGCTATATCCATTCTTACTTGCTTAAGTATTTCATTCTCTATCCTGCCTATATGTGGTCTACAGACATTTCCAGATGATGTCAATCCAATTTGTTTAAATGAGGAGTTCATCTTATTCACAGAGAACACAGGAAACAAGAAAATTTTGGATGGCTCCACATACTCAGCCTCAGTTACCAACTTCATTTTGATGACAGGTGCCCAATAAAGCCACAGAATGGTGGCGCTGGATCAAAATGCCATAGAATCAAAAATATGTGAAAAAAGTGAATGACAGGCTGTTTTCAACCTGATCAGAGCTGAGGCCATGCCTGAGGAGGGTGCCCCAGTGAATATTCTACCCAAGGGATCTCTAGACACCCTGCCACGGTGCCTATCACATAAGAATGGAAGGAAATACTGGAAGAATTCAATTTCAGTTTATTAGTTAAAACATTCAATTGTGAGAGGACTTACTTATTTACCCGTAGAACCACAGAATCACTCAGGTTGGGAAAAGACCTCTAAGATCATCTAGTTAACAGCCAGCCCACCACCACCATGCCCACTAACCAAGTCCCTCTGTGCCACATCTACATGTCTCTTGAACACCTCCAGATGCAGTGACAACCACTTCCCTGAGCAATCTGTTCTGATGCCTTACCACTCTTTCTGAGAACTTTTTCCTAATATCCAATTTGAACCTCCACTAGCACAACATAAGGCCATTACCTCTTATGGCTCATTTTACATTAATCTATTTCCTTGTCAAACTGCTTATCACCTGGGACAGAAACTTAGGTCCCATCCCTGTCTCCCTTGTGCCATTTTCATATAAGGTGAACCCAGACACAGACTGCACATTCTAACAACTGGGGCTTCTCCAAGGGCTCCGCTACCGTTCTGCCTAAACTTAGATTGCAATATACCTTTTGGGGCACCATTCTCAAGAAGGAAATGTTCCTCTGTACATACAGATGGGCAAAATGTTAGAGCCTACAGAACATTCAGATTACACTGCGGGGGGAGCAGCTAATGAATTTCAGTGCCTTGTGGATTTAACAGCCTTAGTATGTAAGAAGACTGGATCAGTGTCTAGGACTCAGCAGGGTTTAAAGCCTTCTAATTCCATTGTAGGCAGGATTTAGGCAGTCTGGCTCATAACCTCACTTCTTAACATCTTTAAAACAAGCAGAAGCAACAAATGCTACAAATTGCAATTCACAAAGGTACTGTAACATTTCAAAGCTACAAGCTTCATCAGAAGCCAAGTTTCTGACTCCTCATGCATTATTTGCTCAAATTAACAGTAGTCAGTAGAAATCTGATGTAAACTCTGCATAAAATAACCTGACAAGTTTTTAAGGGTTAAGAGGCTCCAGAGCCATCAAACATGAGTAACTTGCTCCCAAACCTCTAGTTATGCTACAGAGCTTGTTTGCCATGGTTAGAAACTTGTATATCAAAAGGATAAAAACAAATGAAAAATTCACCCTATAAAGGCAAGATAGTGGTTATCCAATTGCCTGAGACACAGCGCTTGAGCAGTTAAGCTTTTATAGCATGGAAGAATAAAAGAATGTAACAGATCTATACATGAAGGTCTACCATTCTAGCAAAAATCTGTGATATTATGCCTTGCTCACACTTGTAAAAACAAATGATATTTACAAAGGCATACTGCATTTACTGTTGATCCCATCCTCCCAGAACAAAAGCTGCTGATGTAAATGTCTTTGCTATACATGGCACTGAAGATCTGATCTTGAATTTCTTTCAGTCTATAAGCTCACCCCAAGGAAATGAAGACAACAAGCTTCATATCTAAGTGGTGTGCGCTTTTAAGAGATCAGAAATGCAGCTTGACCTATAACTATGTCAGTCTCACCTGCAGTATTGTAAGCAGAGCTTGTTATTCCTTTCAAAGAGGATATTGCTAAACTAATGGAGATGACCGAGGAAAAGTAATGAGAATGCTTTTCAGAAGAGAAAAAAAAAAAAGCCTTATGTCCACAAATATAATTGGAAAATGCTGGTGTTGTCAGCTCAGTAAAAGTAATGGGAATGACACCAGTACAGAATATGTAAGCAACGGATGATTTGTTTAGCTTGCCGAACAAAGGACTATGTTCATGAGGCTTGAGAAACAAGCAAGGACATATAATTTCAGTTAATTCCTCAATTTCTGCTATTGATACAAACAGCATAATTCAATTCCTATACTGTTCCTTTCCTTCTCAGTACATGTCAAGCTGAGTTTTACAGGAAAGTGTAAGAATTTCCAAGAAGAAAGGCTGAGATAGGCTTTCCAGCATGTCATGGTGGGTAAGGCATTCTTATCCAAAGGTAGGAGGAATGGGTTCAAATCCTTACAGAAGTGTTGAAATTTGAGCCCAGACCTTCAACTCTGATAACTGTACTGCTCTCATTTACTGCATAATGTGGTCCCACTGTTTTGCAAAATATTGGTAAATTAAGCAAAATAATTTTGCAATGGCCCATTTTTACAGTTCATTTCAATTAATACTCATGAAAATAATTCAGGCAGAAGAAAAAGTAGAGTATGAAAACAATCATGAGCATGATGTCAAAAGGTACTCAGTGAAACAGAAAGAATAATATTATTCAATACTGAAAAGAGTTTTATGAAAATGTGTTTTTGGCACGTTGTGAAGTGAAACTATAGAATTCATTTCAATTGTGAATTCTTAAGGTCAGGAATAAGTCAAGCAAAACCATTTATATAGATAATAATTTCTTTTGTACAAGCAGCCAAACTACAATCACAGCTCTGTTTTAGTTTGGAGCCAAGTTCTCTCTTTCATGACCATTAGTTAAAAAGAAAGAAGAAAGAAAGAAAGTAAAAGGTATGACCATTAGGAAGAATGAATAGCTTTCAGGAGAATCTCATGGGAAAGTGGTTTTTCAGAAGCACGCCGGAAAGATTATCCTGGAAAGACTGAAACATTTATTCACGATAGAATAGTCCTTCTCTTTATTCCAGCCATTGAAAACCTGAAATAGATTTGTAGTCAGCACATTGCAAAACGCTTAGGACTGTAGTCAAATTTGTTTTTATCATGTAAGCATATGATCTTGCTTAGCACTTGTTATTCCTCTAAAGTGAATTCAGGTTTCAGTCACAACTTTGGCTTGCTACATATATCAAATAGCCTATTCTGCTTCTGTTTTCAGGCTTGACTGCTATCATGTTGTTTTGCTTTTTACTGCTGTCCCTAAGAGGAGACAGTAATGCTTTTCTATCTTACAGATATGTTCCAAGAGTTAGCATCAATACATTTAAATCCCAAAATGCCACCAATCGTAAGGAAGCAAAACATTTTTCTAAAACAAGAGATTCAGACAGCAGTATCTTTTAAACAGAATGAATTTTCATTCTATGAAAATCTACTGAACCAAAGATAATTAGATGCATGGGAATATACACACTGTGGCAAGTCAAGATAGGCAGAGGCTGGATACAGTGAAAAACACTGAAAAAAGCTTGATTATACACAACCACTGCACACTGGTAACTTGAAATTTCACAAATTTTAGCATTTTCTCCATAAGGCTCTTCAAAGGTAGACACACACTGTAGCTCATGATCTCATAGCCCTCCAAATGGAAAAAGATTGTATGGATCTGTGGTAGACATAATGTTTATATGTATCTGTCACAACCCCCGGTAGACACTCTTCCTGTCTGGCTGAATCTGCTCTTTAAGTGCAAAAAGTTAAGAAACACGACCTTTAACTGAATAGACAAGATCAAGTGACATTAGAGGACTACAAAGCAGTCTGACATTGCAATAATCAGAGGCAAATTTTTCTCATAATGGAGAAATCTACGTTACTCAGAGTAGAAAACTGGAAGATACTCTACCACAGAACAGTTTCTTCTGGTGATTAAAAGCAAATAGTGCTTTGTTCTACAGTTGCTATACAGTTACTCGATAACTGCTTGCTGGAGGTGCTCAGTGCATGTTTCGAAGAAGAATAACTTCACAATGACTAAAATGGGAAACCTCAAAAAAAAAAAAACACAACCACCCACATTTAACCATGATTTTGATTTTAAAACAAAAAAACTCTATTTGGACATAAATATCTCCATAATAATAACAACAACTATATTAATACAGATATATATAATTATATATATTATATATATAGATATATAAATATAGGATATAAATTAATAGAATAGAATAGAATAGAATAGAATAGAATAGAATTAACAATAACAAATTATCATTATTATTATTATCAAATACTGGATTGATAAAAACTGAAGGAAAAAATAACCCTACAATAACTTTGGAATTGAAAGTGGAAAAAAAAAAAGCCAAAAAAATTTCCTGCATCAGAGGGACAAACCTGTAAAAACAAGGAAGGTTTGTTCATGAAATGTTCTGGTGCTGCTGAATCTGCATTTCCTTACTTCATGCTTGGCCCCCAAATCAAGTGTAACTGGAAAAGAATTACGTATTTTATTTCACTCGGAAGAGTGGATATCTGAGGTATGATGAGTTGAGAATATCAGATAAGGTTAACACTGCTTCTATAAGATATGTATGGAAAAAAAAAAAAGAAAAAAAAATCAACTTCCCACACCAATCCCAGTGGTGGGTCGGCAGGACTTTGTAGCATGTGCGAGCATGCTAGGATAGACATACAAAGTAAAGCCCAGCTGTAGTCCCCTGAACAATGACAGCCTTCAGGTGCCTGTCTTGCAGGTCTGCTTGGAACAATACTGGGAAGAGGACTGGGAAAGAGCTGTGGTGCATTTCAGTGCAGAGAGCCATGAAAACAAAAGGGCCAGAAGAGAAATAGGCTCTGCTTTGGAAGCCTCACACTCCCCTCTAGGGAGCGAACCCATCACTCGACACAGTCACTTCCAGAGCATGGCAGCCTCCAAACAAAGAGAAATATAACCCCTCCTTCCACCTCAAGCAGACAACTCTCTGGGGAAGCCAAAGAGCCATTTGAGGAAGGACTGCAAGGAACATCTCTCAGCAGATTTGAATTTTAAACAAGCAGTTTTATTCTGCTATTCCCTGCAGACTAACAAGAAAATTGTTGTGTTACTCAGAGTTGTCCTACATACATTATTCCTCACATGCTAAATTTAACCTGAAGTTCAGGTTGCTGAAATAATTAATACAAGCCTATCTTAAATACAAAAAATACAGCCTTAGTAAAACAAACAAACTTACCTACAACTCCAAGACTGAAAATGATCAGGGATGCTATTGCAGCATTTTTACTTCATTTTTACTTGAAGCAATTTTACTCTAAACGCAGAGCTCTGTCTTTGTGTTTTTTAAATAACAAGGGAGAACTTCCAAAAGAGCAGTCCCTGTGCTCCTGCTTACAGTCAATAATCACGCATTTCAGAGTTGGGCAATGTCAGACACATGGATGCCTGTGCAAAGTTAACCCCGCCCTTTGGGTATAAACGTTGCGATACAGTCTTGTAATTACACGTTCACACACTGTTTTTCCCCTCAGGACCACTGCTGTATTCAGCTCACCAGTAGGAACAGCTTTGCAAAAAAATTGGCTGTTCAAGCTTCTGCTTCTCTTTTGTTTCCCCTTCAGTAGTTGGGATGTAGTTCTGTGCCTCCTATCCAACCTTGCCCCAAAACAGAATTAGCTGCTTTCTGGGCTTCGCAGCAGTGCCTGTCACCATCATACATCAGTGGTCCAAATATGAAAAGATCTATTTTCAGAACTCTCCTCTGACTGAGATAGTACTGCAGCTGTTTTTGTTTGGCACATGAGAAATTTCCACTCACTTTGAGAGGGCACAACCTAAAGAACTCAGCTGAGCACTCAGAAAAGCACGTATAATTAGTGACGATTTGTAAAGGTCCCTTTTAAACGATTTATAGAATCACAAAATCATATTTATCTACTGAATCTATATTTATCTGTAATCTATATTTATCTTTTAGCAGCTATGAAATATATTTTCATGAAGGTAAATTAAACTGCCTTGAACTTGAAACCCCCTGTCTGAGCTCCCTTGAGCCATTCAGAAATTTCTGACTTTCTCAAAAGACCGAAAGACATTTTGGAGAAAAATGAGCTCCATTACTGCATAGTCCAGCTTCATTCCCTTTCCTTCACTCACTGTCAGAAGTTCCAACTGAATTGGTAATCTGATCCTCCAGCATCACTGCTTTGGCTCAATTTCTTTCTCTTTTACTCTTGCTTCTTCCTTATACCTGGATCCACATCACAGACCTGGCTTCAAGCTTTCCCAGTTTCTCCACAAACAACTTATCCTGGATTCATCCTCTCTGCATAACTTGCTCCCATACATTCCCTACTTTTTGTGTCCTACCATTTATTTTTTCACCAGAGTCCCAGCATTGCAGTTCATTCTCTGTCCACTTGTTCCTTTTCTTTGTTTATCAAATCCATCTCAGCCTGAATTTGTTTTTCACAGAGTCAGCCTCTTCCCAAATCCCTTTATACTTTAATCTCTTCATCTACCACCACTTTTGATAATTTTTTTCCAAATGTGCTCAAAAGACTATTAAAATTTCGGAAAGACGTGATATCTATTCACACTGACTCCAAGAATATTGAATTCCTGCGGGTAACTATAGAGTTTTGTATCTGCACAGATAAAGAACATAATTTTAACAGAAATTACATCATTTTAGCGTAAATCCATCTNNNNACTTAATGACACACAAATGAGGAAGAAGCATCATCCTTTTTGGTCCAAAGATCCTTTGAAATAACACTTCTATCTGAGAACAGTCTGATGCCAATATGTCTTGGGGTATGATGAAACAACATACTGGCCTGCGCACTTCTACAGTGAGGGACATCTGTTCAATTTTCTTACATAAATCATATCCGTTCGTGATTTTCAAAGTGTGAATAGCAATGAAGTTGCATTTATGATGCTTAATTTGATTTTTAATTTGGCCTCCGTGGGTCAGTGCCTCAGAGAACTGCTGCTGCTGATAGGCATCATCATGTGAAGAAATCTGCATTCAGGCCAGCTGTGTTTATGTATCACTCACACTGGTACCATACAATGGAGAAAATCACAAATTTGACTCTAATTGTGGCAGCTGTGTTCAGTGAAGTGTCCAAATTAGAAGCGACCTATAAAAGACTGGATTATTTGTAAAAGGAATATGCTCTGGGGAATTTCCAGCACAATGGAATATTTTGGGAGCAAGCTTTCAAAACAAATAGGAGATTATGCATGAATGAAAACCATGAATGATGCGTGTAATCGTGAATGAACTTTCTGAACGTATCATTGTGCCCTTTGATAGAAAATATTTCTCAAAAGACTGAAAACATTTGAGTTTCAAGTCCCAGTAAAAGAAGCTGAAGAAGGAACTGACCCTTCCCCCACCACAAAAAAAATAATTAAACACCATTTTACAAAACAAAAGTACAAATATTCTGCAAGCATTAGCTCTGCAAGCGAAGATAAAGCTCTGCATACACTGAAAGCGAAAATGTAATTTCTGCAGCAGACACTGTGAGAGGATAAAGCATTACCTCATCGAGTGATCTGAATCCAAGAATTCCAGCCAATTTGCTAGTCTACCTGGTGATTTTGTCAGCTGAATGCTGGATTTATTTATAAATTACATCTAAACTGCTCAGTTACACCGCACAGACATCACTGACAGAAGGATTTACTGAACTATGTTGTGCTGCAATCAATGAAACTCACCTTGTAAAATAAAAAACAAGACAATAAAATCTGCATATGTTTTCATACAAACTTTGATTTTATTTTCTGCTCTTTTTTTTATACAAAACATTGGCTTTCCACAAGTTCCATTGTTTTCTATATGCTTAAGAAAGTAAATGTGTGGAGATCTTGGCATTCAATACTTTTTCTATTTTAGTATAGCCTGTACTACAATAATAACCTGGTGCTTGCTTCGCCACCTGCCTAAAATACTTACAGAAGAAAATAAATTTAAAATGACTCAAATCTCTCTCCACTTCTAAAATGATAAAAAATGTTTTTAAATTTCTGAGTGAATCAGACTTTGACAAGGTTTAGAATATGAATGACGAGGGTCTGGGTTACAGGAGATTGGTTGCAGCAAGATTTAAATAGAACACTCCATTTGCGGCTGAGTACTGCAGCACTTTGGGCATCTTTTTGTAACTCCCCAAAACACAATTGAATTCTCCATCTTCTAAGCATAAATTCCACTCTTAAGTAGGTCATTAAGGTTAGCTTCTTGTAAAGGTACCTGTAAGGTAAAGAAGGCTAAATGATATCCCCATAGACTTAGAAAACATGGTCCATATGAAATCTTCATCAAAGAGCACCTTTCTGCTTGAAAAAAGCTCCGTCAAAGACTTCTAAAAAATGTTGTTCAATCAAAATTGTCCTTTAAGAATAGCTTTGTGTAGTTTACTTGAGTCACATCTCAGTTTCTTCCAATGGATGATGGAACAGAAAGAACTGAAGGTGTTCTAGAAGAAGGATCAAAACATAGTGACACTGATAATTTCAAGCCCAAATTCAATGCCATGAAATTCAATATGTATAAGCATGTTTGGATTTAAATGTATCTATATGTGTATACATATAGTAATTACACTAATATATGAGTAATGACAGGAATAAAAGTAGGAACAACAGCAGAATATCAGTGAACAGGAACCAGCAGCATATGCATTTCAGAAGCAAACGTTCTTCTTATGTGCTTAATGATGACACAGATGGAATATTGTGTCTGCTGTTGCCCAAGTCACAGCAAAACGGTGGTAAGCAGATTAGGGAGCATCCAGAAGACAGCACCAGAAATGGCTGAAGGAGGTGTTTGGACACACAGAATGATGAGGAAAAAGCGCAAGACTTGTATTGGTTCAACATGAACTATGGGCAGAAGGGACGTGTACATAGAAAAGCATGTATAAAGATGTTATGAAGAAGGCAGGGAGAGCATTTTAATAAAGGATGGGGAAGAAAAACTATTTCAACACAGCCACTATTAGAGTGTAGTTTCATCAATATGAAACTCACAAATAACACTTTCTTTTTTTTTTTAAAACAACAGTCCTCTCCTCATGACTGAACTTTTGCACTGTTTAATCACTATAACATTGTTGATGTCTACTCCATAACATATTAATATTAACATATTAAACATACAAGTAATATGGATTATGGGTACTCACCAGTATAGTATTTAGGACTTCCAGCAAATTGTTTTTTTCTATACACTGGTTAAAGGTCCAACCACAAAAATTTGGGACTCTGAAATAACTTATTTGTCACATGGATAGGAACACAATTTATATAAACAGCCCTGAGAAGGTTTTCTGAGGTTAAGTGCAACCCTCAGTGTTTGCAGGAGGAAGATGTGCATGCCTAAAAGACATAGGTGCTGAGTGAGTTGAGGCCCATGAATGCACCTTGTATTCAGTCACAGCTTGGGCTGCTGAAGGAGAAAACCGTATTTCTGCTGATGTCTCATATCAACAATTCAGCATCTAGTGGAGCCTCAGTTCCTCTGTCAGGAAGAGTCATGTTTCTGGGGCAGGTCTCCATCACATCCTTATATACATTCCCATCACTTGCACACCTAAAACCCTGCAGCTAATGTGGTACAATTCAGGGAAAATTACCTTAAGCATATTTCTGTAACCTTTCTATTCAAGATGGGACAGGCTTCCACAACGTATACTATACTGTTTGAGGTAGCCTCTGCAGGCAGGAAGATCATGTTTCAGTTTCTGGTGAAGACCTGAGGTACATCCTCCACTGGGATTTTGCAGAGAACAATCTGTGGCTGCAATCCCTCTCAAGAGGGAGATCGGCTGTGTCACATCCTACTACTGACTTCTGGTAAATAAGGACTCCATCACATAAATGATGCACCCTACAGAGAATAAAAGGATAATAGGATCTCCTGTGCCTGAATAAGAGGCTGGAGCTTTTATTCACATTTTAACTTGCTTCATTAAAATATCCTGATTACTTCTGGAGTGTGGTCCTGGCTCCCTAGGGACAAATATGGAACGAGAACAAAATTCATTGTCACTGTGACTCTGTTACCACAAAAGATGTCTTGGGTTTTTTTTGCACCTTGTTTCAATGGGAAAACAGCTTGAGGAGCAAGTGCTAAGAATGCAAGCAGTTTAAATCCAAGAGAAAGCAAATCTCTGTACTGAAAAATGGTCAAAAAAATTGATTTGTGAGAAATATATGCCAATATATAATATTATACAATATAACTTGTTTGGAATGGTTGCAAAATGTTTACGGTATGTTCATATGTTTGAAGAAAGGCTGTATTGCATTGAAATCCTGAAGTGATTGCGGCTTCCTCATGCCTGACAAAAGACAGAGATTTTTTCTTTTTCACTTGCAATGCTGTCATTAGAATAACAATTTTGGGAAAAAATAAAAAAGAGAATAGAAATAAAAAGCCCGTAATTTAGAGAGAAACTAAGAAATCGATAGGTGTACTTCTAACTTCCCTCTTTCAAATCTACAGCGACATCTATTTTTCAAAAATAACAAGCTATTTTTTGCCTTAATTATACGTATAATTATAAAATACTACTGTGAATTTAGCCTCCATTACGTACACTGTGTTTAGTACATAGTTGGTTTTCATGCTGAAACATTACTTCACACCTCCCTGAACTGAAACACAATCTTCTTGGGCTCTTTTTCGCTGCCGTGTAATCATACACCATTCAATCTTTTTAGGCTGCTATCTACTTCTCAATCTGTCCAGTAACTCTAATGGAAGAGCCTTGTCCTAAGTTCATTCATTCCAACTTCACGACATATTGCACCCAATAATACGTGTTTCCATCTGACTAGCAGTAAGCAGCAGAGAAGCAATACAGATGTTTGTAGTACACTCAGCTCACAGCAGTGCAGCTGATCTGATACAATTCTACTTGACATGCATTTATGTGCATTCAATTTGCAATTTGTAGCCGATTTCTGCTTACAAAATTTGTTGTGAAATGTGTTTGTACTTTCTTTTTCTCCAGATTGTTGGAAAATCACAGGTAAAATAAAAATGTAAAAAGAAAATCCATATTTATGTACATAAGAATAACAGGTTTTTTTTCACAGGTTTTGTTTCCTATTAAGATGAAGTAGAGAGAAAAAGAAATGTCTTCATATTCACATAACAATAAGTCAACATTCACATGTTTCAAATCCAGTACAACAATAGAGATTTATAAAAAAACAAAAAACAAAAAAAAAAAACAAAGCTGGGATGTTCTCTCATGAAAAATCTTGATAAGCCAAAACAAAACTTGTAATTACATAACTTAAATCTTTGGAATCATATATTCATTCAAATATGTGTAGAGTGCACTTGAATTCTATCAACAAATCAGCAAACAAATCACAGCAACTCACCAAATGCATTGTGGAGGAGGGAAAAAAATGCTTGCATCACTTCAGTATTTACGTCATATGTGAAAATTACATCATGTACAACTCAATTTGTGTGGTTGTATAATTTTAAAGTACCCAAGACTGACATGGATGAAGGTATCAGGTAACTGAACAAAAACAGTCTTTTCACTGAACAACACCTGGAGCTATTAATTGGAGAATATTGCTACTTGACTATATCTGTTCTTGCAAGTACTTTCTTTCTAGGCCTCTGCTTTGAAAACAGGCAGTGAAATATGAAAGGCTGGAGATGAAGATGAATGAAGCTATCATCAGAAGCTTGAGAGAGAGTTATGAAAGGAAAAATCAAAACATCTGTGGTTTGTGGGTTGTTCATGAAAGTAACTAAGCTGAACAGCATTTCCCAAAGCTTGGGAGAAAAGATTAAGATTTACATAAGAGAAAAGATGGGCTTGGAAGCTTTATTGCTTTTTACCATTTGCTTTTCTGACCCTTAAGCAAGCAACTAAATAACCTGTTTTGAATAAATTACTCTGAATTGCTTTAATTTACTTACAGGTCTGAAAAACAAGACCAAGACATCTGAGGTGGAGTACTGAGGTGAAATATGCATATATCTGAGGTTAAGTCCTTCAAAAGCCACGTGGAAAAAAGATTTCACTCTTCATTAGTCCCTATCCAAAGTGACTGAAGCACATCTAAACTATAGACGAGCAGGAACAGTAATAACAAAAAATGGCACTCTGCCTGCATTTACTGTTGCCATTTAGCACACACACATGAATGGATAGCTTCTATTAGCATTACAGGAGAAATCCATCTATGTTTGATACTGCCCAGTGCACTGTGCAAAGGCCTCAATCTCACATCACTGTTCTGCAGCCTCTCCACTCAATAGCCAATATAAAAATGCAGTATTCAGAAGCCAGCATTAAGGATCCAGGTTTCACATGCAGCGAGTAATACAAGGCAAAACATCTCAACGCAATGGTTCAAAATCCCAGCACCTTTAAACAATGAAGTGCCCAGAGCTTGCTCACCAGAAATCCATAGCTCAGAGGTGGATGTGACATCCCATTTCTCTTCCAAGCGAAAGTAGCTGACTCAGTGCTTCCAGACAAACATCTCAGGCCACTGAGGATGGAGAGATTCATTCTTTGACTGAGAAAAACTGTTTCAAAATCATCCCTCCCTCCCCTCCAGAAGATTCTTTTTCAAATAAGAGAGTAAGATTTATGGTTTGACTTTAAACACAGCTGTGTTTCATTCTCTGCTGAGGCCAGTCTGTAAGATAAAAACCTTGTGAATAGAATAACACTCAGGACATGGGAGACAGCAGATTTTTTTTCTTCTAGTGTGAGGTATTTCAGAACCAAAAGTATGCTGCAATCACCCATTTAAAAGGGATTCAAAATCAACCTCTTCTTATTGAAGTTGAGACTACTGAACTGCAATAAATCCACTGGGATTTCACAGAAATAAGGGTAAAGACCCTAGCACTCCCTCCTCTCAGCGTGGCTTCTGCTTAAATCGCTTGGATGTTACAGAAAAGGCAGGTATGCCATTACTTTTTCTGATGGGTCCATTTATAAGAATGCCTATCCTGTCTCCTGTTAAGGGCTTGAATCCATTATTAATTTAATAGGTATCCTCGCATACTAATAGTATGTGGTAAAACTACTCCAGATACATTACTACTTTGCAACCCTTGACTATTCCTTGGAACCTTCTGAAAAGTACTTTTGACATAATAGGAGTCATTAAAATGTCCCGCTTCTTCATTAAGATGACCTGCTTCTGATATTCATTCTCTGAGAGAATTTAAGGTTGGACTCTCTGAATATAATCATTTTGAATGGTTCCAATGGTAAATTTGATCTTAAACCTTGTCAGCGCTCAATGTGAAAAGAAATAGTTTCAGAGCTGAATGTTGCTAGGCCTTCCATCAGTCCCTCCAAGTGACCTCCTGACGTAGGCTATAATCATTCCCTCAGTTGTATTTTGCCTGTAGAAGGAAGGTAATATCTAAGCAAATCAGTATAGACATGGACTTGCTGCTGCTGTAATTTCTCTTCCCTGTTCCAAGTCACTATCTCTCTGGGTTGCCTCTAAAGTCAAGTAATCTCACCCAGCTGCAAAACTGAATTTGTAGGCACAGTCTGAAAATTCTTTGTTTTTCCCATGGAAAGATGCTTTGGGGAAAAAAAGAAAAGAAAAAAAAGGCTTATCACATACACTTTGGACATTAAAAAAAATGCAATACTCAATTCTTTTGGAAGACAATTAATTGTCTTTTGCCTCTCATGTTACCACACTTCAATACAAAATTTACAACCCTCCCCAGAAGGATGAATATTTTCAGACCTCTCTCATTCAGATTTGTGTTTACTGACATCTACTGGCTGTTCTAATTCATATCTTCATTTGTTCATGGAATTAGAAACGAGTCAGTTTCACACTGCTATAACTCCAATGACTTCAGCATCGCATAAGGGAAAACTGCTACTTCCTGTGTCTGTGTATAATACAGAAAATTTAATTCATGTGTATTACTTCTAAAATTATCTTAATAAATTAAGTATGATAGATTAACAGGCTACCCATTAAAATACTTCAAGTAAAAGGACACAATGAAATACAATTGCCAAATTGAAAATCATCCTTCTTAAATATGTTTCATTTTTGTGAAATCCAATAAGGGCTCCTTTAATGCAGCAACATATACTTTCCAGAAAAAAACAGTACTTGTAGAATACAGCTAATAAAATTATCTATTAACTATTTAGAAAAAGAACACTTTCCTACAGCTAGCACTCTACCAAAAAAATAAAAAAAAATTAGGCAAGCTGAAAATGAACAATGTTGACTGAGAAACTACAGATGACACCTTGATTAAATGTTGAAGATATCAAAGGAATTCTTCCAACTGAAATGGTTTTATCACTCACATGAAATACATCAGTTTTAGAAAATTTTCATTGCACATCCTTCTAATATGTTTGAGCATTGCTTAAATATAACCTGAGAAGCATGACCACCTCTTGACCCAAAATGAACAAATGCTGCCTGAAACACTGTCTGAAGGGATTCAGGATAGCTCTTTGAGTAAGCATAGCTGGTCAATACAAATGGGAAAACTTGATTCACCTTTCAAGAATTTCAGAATCACAAATTTTCTTTGTCATAGCAAAATCTACTAGGATTTTTATTAACCTCCCAACAGAAATATTTAGAAACTTCTCATTTTATACTAAATTAGATGAAGAATTCAAAAAAGCATTGCATGGGAATTTAAAGGAAACATTTTGTGTCTGAGATGAACCTGAGAAAAGTCAACAGCCTATATAGGCTATGTCATTTAGGACATTTCCCTACCAGAACCAACTGCTCTCCTGAAATCAGCAATGCTGTCTGATGCCACCAAAAGCTGAGCAAGTAGCAAGGCCTGTAAACAAATGGCACTCTCCCACCAGCAATGAGAAAACAATTTCAGTTTCCTGAAATTTCAGCTTTTCCTTTCTCTTTCAAAATGACATCTGTCAACGAAAGTATCACAGATTTATGCATTCAAAGTATTTGTCACCATTGCTGTTCTTCGGTAGCTTTTAGAATACAAACATCGAGTGTTGAAAATGTGTCTGATTTAAATTAATAACACTTTCGTGAAGTGAAGTAGAAGTGATTCAGATACCTGGATTATTTTTGTCAATTTGCTAAATTTTAAAGAGGAGGTAGAAAGACCTACTGATATCCTGTGAGTGAAGAGATAAAATTGAATGCTCATTTCTGACGGTCAATACTAAAGAAATACACATCTACCTGAAGGCAGAACATGGGATTTCAGGAAAATATCTTGCAGAAACCAAGGAGAGAAGAAGAGAAGAGCAAAGAATACCTGAACTTAGGAGTTGGACAGTTCATACAACTTTAGTACATACATTCATTGTCTGGAGATGAATCAGAAAAATTCAAATTAATATGCCATTAAACTAAGAAGTATATGTACAGCCTTAGCTATATTCTACACCATATTCTGAGAAGGGATTTCCAATTCTGTTATCACCCTTCTCAGAATATATAGAAAAAACTTTTACGGTGTGAGACAGTACTGAATGCCAGAAAGCTCACGTGGTTCCTTTTGCTCAATTCTGATAGGTGCTACCAAAGTAGGCAAGAGCAAATTAAGAAGCTTAGTAAAATCACAGTTAAATGCTCACTTTAAATATGGAAATACATTCCTCAGTTCCCAAAATAAATTCTCAGATGAACACACATCATCCTGTGAAGTTTAATTAATGGATTCTTTAAAAAGAAAGAAAGAGAAAAAAAGTAAATAGCCTTTTTGAAATAGTATATAGAAGCTTCTTTAGTCGACCGCTGATATGTTCAAGGTCTAATTTCCCCCCTTTAAAAAAGGCACAGTGTTTTCTGAAAACTTCACTGGTCAAATCCTTTAGAATGAGGCTAGGATCAAACTATACATGTTTATTTTCATGAATATATTATTGGCACATAACCATGCTAATAGAATGAGTGGTAATCCACTAACACAACCAGAGAATCAAACATCTTGTATTTATATAAGTACATATCCTAGCATTTGGAAATAACTTTAATTCTTTTGTTTAACCCTTTAGTCATATTGCTAAAACAAAATTGTTGTCCAGAAGATCAAAATTTTATCTGTAAGGGCAAAATGCTGAGATGAGAAGGCCTTTGTCACAATAACTAAGATCAGCTGCTATTCTTATTTATTGATGGAGAGAGACAGAGACCAATGGCTTGACTACATTCTTTCTTGTGGAGAATCTTAGGACTCCAGTACACGAGAGAAGTGCAAATCAGAACTGTAAAGTCTGTCACCTGGATTACAAGCAGCAAAGCATTCATATTTTAAAATGAGAAGCATATTTTTAGCACAATGAACAATGTATGATTATAAACATTATAAATGAGATGACTATAACAGAACTCCACTCACAGTAACAACTTTCTGCTTTCCAATTTCCTACAAATTGACCTAAAGCCATCCTCAGAAACAAGGCGATAAAGCAGAGAGGCTGCATACCTTGAAGATCACCGACACCTTGAAAATGTGTCTATCGACTAGGAAGGAAAGGCATTCTGAAATCAAAGGCCACTACAAATCCCATCTGTAGTGCATCAACACTATCTGAAAACCCAGTCAACATGGCTACTAAATTTCAGCTACAAATTAGCTAATAGTCACTGCAGATCAGGAGGTACTAGATGATTTCCTAAGGTCCCTTCCAACCTCAACCCTTCTGTAATTCTGTGTGGTTCTCCAATAAGCTGCTTAAAGAAACACGTTAAGACAAAACTTCACAAGGTAAAATGAAAATGTATTACCGTAAATGTTTATAAGAACTAAACCAAAATTTACTTACTGGATACCAGAAACAGTATAACATTAACATGGCACACTGCATTGATTAAAATGCCTGAAAGGAGAGCTATTCTGAGTTCCTAACAAAGAATCTTTTCTATTGGGAAAAACCTACTTTAAAGACTCAGACTATATCTTTGCATGATTTTATAGACATCTTTTTTTTTTTTTTTTTTTTTTTTTTTGTAAGCAGATGAAATATATATTTTTAAGCAGAAACAATTATTTCATATAGTTCTAAGAGTTTCATTAAATAAAAGTAGAAAAATTAGCTATTTTTAATCCAGTGATTCTTATATTCTTCAAAATTGGAGACCTGCAGAAAATGTCAGCTAATGCTGAGAAGAAAATGGAGTGATATGTTTGTCCATTATAAGAATAGAATACTCAGCTACCTACCAGTGCTATGATGTTCACCCATTTGCAAATCTGAACAGCATTATTTACAGTCAGACTGAAAATCCAAGTAGTAACAGGCTCATCATGGGTTTCTTGCGACAGGGTGCCTTTAGGAATTACTAGACTAGTTACATGTAAAATTATAGATTATGTTGCTTCCTTACCAGTTAACACCAATATCCCTATTGTTGACTGCTATTATTAAGAAATGTAACCTTGCTTAAGAGTACTTCTCTGTACCAGCATTGTTAACTCTTCATTCCTGAAGACACTGAAGCACAGGAGAAAGTGATTTCTCTGGTAGTAAAGGAGAGAAAGGAAGGGGAAGGGAAAGGGAAAGGAAGAAAGAAAAAAGATGAAGAATGCTAATTGGAAATGTCAGGAAGTAGAGGAGTATTAAAGATGCTATCCAAGTAGCAAGATTTTTTACTTCAATGTCCAAGTTGCACTCTACTCATTTATCCTTAGCAGAAATCTTCTTAGATTTCTCGAAGAAACAAAGAATGCTCTGCCAGATACCTATCTAAAATCATGGAGAACCTTTTAGAACATGTCTACATTATGTTGACAGGACCAGGAATGACATCTAACCTTTTAGCAGTAAGCATATTAAATTCAAAATTGAGCATCAATAATTTAAGACGGGTTTATTATCCTAGTTTATTTCTAGCAATACATGTGACACCTTAGTGGAAACCTGTGGGAATACAAGAAAAACTGTTCAGAGCAGAAGCTGTGAAGCAAGATAAACAGCATGAGAACCAAGGACACCTCTAGAAGAAGAACGTACGTCTCACAGCTCTGATTGGATAAGCGCCTGTGTGAACAGCTGAAGAGTGTTTTGTAGAATGCTCTGTTGACATGTAAAGGTGGATGGGAAAGCTAGAAAAAGAAAACTTGTGAAGGTATATAGGTGATGTGAGAACTTGTAATAAACGAGTTGGATCATCCACATCCGAGTCCATGCTTCAGACGCTGCAGAAACCAGTATTATCCCATCACCTGAAGAACTTACAAAATGAACTCAAATATTTGTTTCATACTTTTAAAATCTTATTCTGTTTCATAAGATGCTTCTTGCCCCATGTACATTGCTTCTCAGTTATCATAGATAAGAATATCAAAGAGAGCCAGCTTTTATTATTAGTCCTGCAAACAAAGTCTAGAGTTTGAAAAACAAGTTGTGCTCATTATGATCATTTATCAGCAAGGATTTGACGTTCACAACTTCATTAAATAGCTTTGCCGATGACACACAACAGGACAACGTTCCTGTTATCCTGCAAAGCATCACTGCTATCAGCACCACTAAAAGAGAAAAAGGGTTTTTTTAAAAATGACTCCTTATTAAATTGAAGAATCTGCAATTTAATTCTGAATATATACATGGAATAGACTGATGAAGAAAAATTCATTTTAAAAAGTACAAAGAAGCCCCTATCACCAGTCTGAGCCCCATTTAAAGACATTTGTTAACCTTACTCCTAACGTAAATAATATCACCAAACTCTATATAGCCTCTTTTGGACTTTATTAGAGACAATTTCCACCCCAAAGAATTTACAACCTAATGTAGACCAAAGAATATAATGAAGAAAAGTTACTATATTAACTAAAAATAATGAAATATATGACTTTCATATCTCATATATTATTAGATGTAAAATGAAGTGACAGTCAAACAGCAAAACTAAAATTTTCATTGGAATATTTTGAGATGGACAAAGTGAGAAGATCTTTTTAGGGCAAGGGAACTGTAGCACATTATATCAAAAAATTTTACATTCACTCTTTGATACTGACTGACTGTCATCAGAATAGGTGACCAAAACCTCAAAAAAGCAGATAACCTATGGCAAAAATCTAATAAAAACTTGTGAATTATTTCAGTTTATGTATACTCAGATATACAAGAGAATGTTAAAAAATTAATAACACTATAATCTTTAGAAAATATACAATTTTTGAAAGGCTGGTAGCATACTGGAGCACCTTCATAAGAGAATTCCACATGCATTCGTAAAATTATAGAATTCTCCCTGTCAAATAGATCTTAAATTCATTTTGAAAGTACTTATCTAATCTGAAGGATACTATATCATTTTTTTTCCAGGTTCAGACATCATATTGGATCACTGAATTTATTTCCAAACACAACACAGAAAATACAATGCAATGACATGACTAATATCTGGATTTAGTACAAATACCTTTTGAGATCAGATTGCTGCTACTGTTCTCAACTTCAAAAAAAGAAAGGTATACTCTTTGTGCTCGGATGCACAGTTGCTACTCCTAATGAGCTTCAAAGGCCTTTAAAAATGAACCAGTGGGAGCTATGTGATTTAAAAAAATAAGGATATCTGTGCATAATCCTTCCCCACCCAAATTATTAGTGAAATGTAAGAATATTTAGATTTAACTTTTCAGGGAACACTGAAAAAAAATGACCATCTCTACTGTGACTAACAGGCTGAGCTTCTCTGCAAATTTTGTCTCTTCCCTGCTCGCAGAGCTCATCTAAACATTTTTACTGGAGGTAAGCACTTATTCTGTAACCTTTCAGTGTTTCTCCAGAGTGACTGAACTAAATATTTAGGAACACTTCCATATGAAATACAGCCAAGTCTTACACAACCTGCATTTAGTATGAGATTCCATCTCTAGTCTCCTGTTTTTCATTGTGGTATTAGCCACCCAGACTGGCATGCTGAGCATGGCTCTATTACTTGTGCCTAGTGTCTGATACTAATACCTAATACCTAGTTCTAATATCTAATTCTTCCTTGGCTCACTGAAGGAACGTATATGCACAACAAAAATTTTCACTGAATTTCACGCTCCACAATACATGTTTTCAGGGGCTGCATGTGCTTGGCAGATGGGTTCTGCCATGCTCCAGGAAAGAGGTGTGATGATGTGCTGAAGCAAAGCACAGTGCTCACTTGCCAGGCTGTGCGCTTAGACAAAAACAATAAGAGTGAGTGAGGGAAAAAGGGAAGGAGAAGGGAAGGAGAAGAGAAGGATTCAGATTTTCATCAGCTGGTCCCTCTTCATCAAGTGACCTTGCACACATGAACTTCATGGAAGCACAGTTGAGTGCATATTTCCACATACATGAGGTCTTGCATGTTGTAAGAGAAGTGGAAATAGATGCTGAAGTTCAGAAATTCTTTTTAGAAAATTCAAAACTATGGAACTGTATAAAATGTTCATAAGCAAGGACTAAATGGAGGTCAACTGCTTTCCCCATGGGGACAAAAATTTATATCAATTTACCCAGAGCCTTGTTCAGTTATTCTTTGAATGTCTCCAAGACTGGAGATCCCACAAGCTCTCTGTGTAATCTGCCTCCAGGTTGAAGAATTTGTTCCTTATGCCTAGCTACAACTTGTGTCCAGTTTGTCATTTTTTCACTGAGCACCTCCAAGTCTGTCCTCTCCTACCTTCTGTCATGAGGTAGTTGGGGTCTTACAGAACAAGTTGCAATTAGATTCTCCATCCTCCTCCATCTCTTTTCATGCATCATATCTTTCAGTACTCAAATGTACATCAAACATACAAAATAAAATGGTTTTAACTGCTGCTTCTGTTTCTTGGTTCTTCTGGCCTCCATGATACAGCTAGAGAGTACAATAAAAGTAAAGGTGTTTTAACAACGCAAATTTAACTGAGATAACTATACATTCCTGCTAGTATATCTATACCACAGAATAAATGTGATCATTAGTGCTCATATTGATACTATATTCATTCAAAGAAGATGTTGAGAATTTTGGTAAGCTGTGTGAATTATTTTCTATTGACTTACAGAACAAGTTGCCTTTCCTTCCTATACATCCATGGAGTCACTGAAAGACAACCGAAAACGACTAGTGGTGGAGTGGAATTAAATGATGTGCACTTCACAGAGGACTATCTTAATGAGCACCAAACACTACTGCCTAGAGTTTCTGCCTGTACTTCCTTATGTGCTCATTACCTTAAATTAGGAAGAGGACAGAGGACATTCAGCTTAGGGGTTTCACCTATGGATGTAACTGTCATGTTAACAGACCCAGATATTAATTTGAAGAAAAGCAAACAATACACACACACACAAATGAGAGTATCCAAAAGTAAACCAAAAGGCTGTGCATATTAATCTTAGCAGTTCTGCTTTCTGGAAACAGTCAGGGATGAGATCTGATTCTCAGAATAGATTTTCAGACTTAGAATTCCCAAGTTTGGTCAGAACAGTTAATTTAGAATCCTCTAGTGTCTAAAATGTAATCCGCAGCTTTCATTTTACAAACTGTTACACAGATTGAATGCTACAATTATTTTTCTTTACAATATATGCTGCTGGCAAGTGAATTCCTTTCTTTAATTGTACAGAACTTGAGAATTGGAATGCTAAAAGACATTTTTAAAACATTCTAAATAAAAATCCACCATTTCAGCCCCATGTCACATCACAGGCACTTAGTACATCTGCGTGGCGAGCAGAGGTACACCGCAGCTGTATTACAATGCATATCAGCTTACTACTGCTAGAGAGGGTACCTACAGTATTCTCACTATTTAATCTCAACATAGAATTACTGCTTCACGAATAAAACAGATACTGTGAGCTGTACATGTAATGTAAGGGGATGGGAATATATACAAGAACAGGATAAAAGTTCTTTTTTTTTTCAGACCCACTCCCCAGCTGAAACCCTCCAAAGACTTGAGGTGTATTTATGATGCTGTTCTTAACAATGTAATATTAAATTACAAAAGAGGGTCATCAGCACCAGCAGCAGACAGGTGAGTGTGTTTTGTTGGATGAAAGAAGTAAAACTATAACTCCATCACACTTTGAATTTGGGTTCTCTCTGCAGCCTAGAGATAGGAGCAGGATGCAAGGCACACACCAATATGAATTTAATATAATTTGCTTTGTTCTAATAGGGAAGCTGGCATGGGTAATTTTCAGATCAATTTTCCTCCCAAAGCAATTTAGGTAACAGGCATTGCACTTGTGGAGAATGGCTGCTTTTCAGAGAGGATTCAGACCTTTATCTCGTTATACATTCTTCAGTCCCCTCAGCTGGGTCACAAGTGCAAGCCAGAATGTCCGACAGAAAGCCTATAGGGTGTCAAGGCTTTTCCCCTAAGAAACAGCTCAGAAAATATATTCCAGAAGGGTCAAGTGACAAGGGGAAAAAGATAAGAAGAAAAGCATATATATAAACTGAACGTTAAAATCTTTTTCCTCCTGGAAATAAAACATGACAGTTTGTGTGAATGGCTCTCACATGATGTTGTCACCCTTCATTCTGTAACTCTGGCTGAATGACGTCTAACAGAAAGCTCTTCTCACCTAACCTTCAGGGATTAGACTTTTGGAGCAGACTGAGGTAACTTCTAATAGATGGATGTTAAAGACATCGCAATCCTTAATGCAAGGAAAATTCTTACTGACAAATGTTTACTGGTTTATTTTCTATGTTGCTAACGCCATGTAGAAGTAACTGTAGGCCTGTAAAACCTCGTTGTGTCAATATGCAATAAATCACTGTCCTTTCTTACTAGTGAGAAAATGTAGAAATGAAATAAGAGGTGCAATCGAGGAAGTAGGTAACTACGTAGATATTATATACACAATAAAAAAGTTCTTGTATATCATACCAAATTACAAGTCATGTCATTTTGTACATTTCAATTTTTCTCTCTTAGTGATTATGTTATCTGGTATTCTATCATTTGCAGTACTACTTACAGCCCATCCCTAACACGTACAAGTACCGTTAAGCATCCTCCTGGTACAGTTGTTATGACTAGGTTCTATATGGTAAGCTCTTTGATGAAGGACAGTATTACACATACAGTGTTGCACTGAATAATACAGCTATAGCTGTTTAAATCCAACAAATAATAACGCATTGAATAATATAGCTATTATCACTTGCTTGAAGCTCCATTCATTTAAAAAGTAATTTTGCTTGTATCTTGTCTTGTACTACATTTAAAAAAGCCCTACAAATCATAACTGTTCAGTGCATGCTAGGTCAACTTCTTGTTACATATTACAACCACATCAGGTAGACACGTTGCTCTGTGTTATTCAGAGAGATGTCAGAAAGGCAGAGCTAGACAACACACCACCACACAGATATACCAGGCTAAGTGATCTAAACCTGAGTTGACTCTATGCAGCCTAATTACATTCACCTGGTACAATTTTATCCTAAAAACCCTACAGCTTGCACAGCTGCTGTGCTTTTTGTAATACTCGGGCTATTCTCTCTATATGCTACAGAGTAATTTTGCACCTGAGAAGTTCACGGCCTGGAAAAACAAAGCCATAAATGGAAAATAAAAGAATAAGAGAAACATACTTGATTTCTCCAGTATGTAGCCTGTCATGAGCACATCTGCATGTATTAGTTCATCAGAGTTAGTAACAGGAGGAAAAAAAGCAAAGTAACAGCAGGCACAGATATTGCTAGGCTCATGCAGTTGTGCTTTTGTGCTTTGTGATTACATTCTATATAACTTGATAGGCAAAGGACATGATTGGAGATGACAGTAGTTGTGAGAACATACGAAAATATCTTCAGTTAGTTATGACTAAGCAGTATCATCATATGATTTCCAAAGTTTTCTGTGTGTTGTAGATACAACTGTTCTGCAGATATTTATTGCATGCTAACCTGATTGTTCAGTAAAAAATATTATTTTTTTCTACTGTATGAAAAGCATGAGTTTTAGGTGGGTGCGTGGACAGTCCTCCAAAAGGTTAGGCAAGAGTCAAGGCCCATATATTAGATAGGAGGATATGTAAATGTATTAGTTAGTTGATGTAAACAAAGCAGTAGCTCAGAACACTTGATTAAATCTCAGTGTGTAAATACTACAAGTATAATTTCTAAAGCAAACATTCAAGCACCTCAGCTGAACTAGCCTTGGTACTTGCCACAAGTAAGAGTAGTATGTTGTAGAAAATACTCACATATATGCCAGGAGACATAGTCTAAAATTAAAAACAAGTTTTGTTTGCTTTGTTTTCTTGTTTGTTTCTGCACAAGTATCTGTACAGATTCTGTAGCTATTTTGTGACTAAATTTCTCACTCCCTTGTAACAAAATTGATGGATTATCCTAAAGCATGATAGCTGGTAAAAAAGCTTTGCAGAGGTCTTGCTTGGAATTTTACTGTGACAAATTTGGAATGATGAAAATCTTGTAAGTGGAGCTTCTCTAAAAGGCCAGGTGTAGAGGAATACATCAAATGCATGAGAAAAGTCCTTTTTCCAGACAGTACAGCACAATGAGACTGAAACCCTAATTTATCACTCACATTAATTCTGTAGATCAGCATGCTATGTGGTATACATTTCTCAGAAACAGAAAGTCACTGCAAATTGTCAAAACAGCTATTCAGATAAGGCAGCTAATTCACACAGACACAAGTATATGTGATCAGAGGAGGACAAATCCCTTCTGAGCAGGATGCTGGACTTGGGAAGAAGGAGCACAGGCGAGACAGAAGCATGATCTTACCAAACCAAGCAGGTCTCCCTAGGGGCAGAGAGAAGGTCACAGTGCTGGAGCGCTGTGGCTCTGATGTCTATCATTGCTGGTGAGGGCTGTGGAGATTTCCTAGTCTAGATAATGGAGCAGGAAGGCTCCTTACCACAAAAAGAACAGCAGAGAAGGGGTGGCAGGCAGCCCTGCTCAGTGTTGTGCAAGTGGAAATGGGAGAAGATAGAAGAAAAAAGTGCATGAAAAGCTCTTGGCAATTATAATGCTTCACCTTGATACCCAGTGCCAATGGAAATCCCCTACCTTTGCTTACATAGGTATTTTTGCACAATGTTGGCAGTAATGCAAAGACAAACACCTCTAAACAATACAAACCTATTTACATAATGTACTACCCATGTACATAGTAGTACTGTGTATCTGTCAAATACATACAACTTAGTTTTTCCCACTTCCAAGCAAAAATTTTAATAAGAATAAAAAAGCATTCTTCTGGGTTCAGTAAAGTAAAACGTTGCACGAGTACAAAAATATAGTGGAAGCATCAAATGAATGCTTGAGATTTAATGTAAATAAAAGAATTTACTGTGAGTGAATAAATCATTTTAACCTGGATTAGTTTCATGTACATCTAATCTTCAGATTTTGGGAAATGATTCTCTGAAGAAACTTTGCGTGGTTCATTATCTAGTACTACTCTTCATTCCATAAAATCTGGGTATATACTTCTGTCCAACAAGGAGATTTGAACTTGTCTACTGATTTACCTTACATTTGCCTCTGAAAGCTTTATCTTGTAATCTGATCCGAGCTAATGACATTTAGGCTCTCATAATCCTGCTGCTGTGCTAGTGCTGCATGTGAGCAGGGAGGCTTTTCTCTGCATTAAACTGCATGAACGAGACACCCAACGTTTAAGCTTATACTTCAGGAAGGGGACTGGGACTAGCATAACCACTACTGACTTGCTGTAACCTTGGGCAAATCACCTCACCCTTGAATGTCTCATTTTAGTCTTCTGTTAAACATGAATAATAATACTGGAGAGCGCTTTAATGTCTTTGGATGAAAGACTTAATATAGTGCAAAGTATTTTTATTTAATATCAGAATATAGCTTTCAAAGTAACATCTTATGTGGAGTGGAAAATTATGATCTTATATAATCTGTTGTATACGGGCACTGACAGTTTATCCTTGAGGGTCTGGCAAGAAATAACTATGAGAAGGTAATGGCTGTGAAGAATATTTTTCTCTACCCATGACACATCCCCTAGGACACAAAGGTATTAGCAATTAGTTTTGTTCCCTTTTGAGAAAAATACATTAAGCAAAAGGGAAATCCTCTACTCACTCGGGGCAAATGCACCTAAAGCCCAATTACTATTCTTTCTGGGCAGATTTTTTTCTCATTCCAGACCTTGAATGGACATATTAGCTCCTAATAGCACAGACATGATGAATGAGAAAATACGTAGGCACTATTTTGCGTAAATTTCCCCACAGACACAGAGAATTAATTCTGGTTGTATTTTAGCCACAACCCAAGCAATAGCTCAAACCCAAACTTAGTATTTCAATGTCAAATTTACAGGAGTCACAGGCAGTCTCCTCCTATTCATACGCTCAAGGCAAACTCTTGGATATTGCTAGGCTGGGAGCTTCAGCCTCTCTATGTAGATTGGAGGAGCCTGCTGAGCCTGGCCCATACACCTCTGCATGTCATGTGGTTGTGCAGGAACATTGCAGGTCTCATTATTCCACCAAAACAGAAGGGTTTTACAGCACTTGAGCTTTAGATGATGATTTAAAAGCATGTTTGCCACCAGCATATTGACAGCCTCCTTCATTAAATATTTGTGTCCAGAACTATACTATACCCTAAACTGTGGGCCTTATAAAATTGGGCCAAACTCCCATCAGCATGGAGAATGTTGAATGGAATTCAGGCTGGAGATATCAACCAAGTACATATTTATGGAAATGGTTAACCTTGCTACTGGGAGACCAAGAGGGCAGCTCACAGGTGGGTATCAAGTAAATATTTGCAGCTGTGAGCTTTAATGACTTGTTTTGTTCAAGTTGTTTTAGAAAATGTCTCTGAAGAGAAGACAGTTTGTATCACAAAGTAACAGAATATTCTTTTTGAATCAGAGGTATTAATAACAGACCTGAAGACAGCAAAAAGCATAAAGAAAGTGCAAGAAAGTGTAAAACTTTCTAAACTAATTGCACTTAGAAAACTTTCAAGTTGAGACTGAGCTCCTCCAGTGTATTTCTAGAAACCCTGAAGAGTCTGTCAGAAAAAAGAAAAAAAAAAAGAAAAAAAAAAGAAAAAAAAAAAAGCATATACAATCAAAATAACCTTTCTGAAAGCATTTTTCTCTAATTTTATAATCAGAAATTGAGCTAGATGAATGGAAAATGATTTCAGAGAACTGTTATTTCAGGAAGAGAATCTTAGAAATACCATTCTATCTTTATTTTATTGGTGCTTTTTTGTTGTGTTTTGGTTACTCATTTTTCACCACCAGCTGACCAAGCTAATAAACTGCATGGGTCACACATGGGAGAGCAGTCTGATAAATGAAGAATTAGAGGGATTTAAATTTAATGCCAGCTTCTCCAGAAAAGAAATATTCAAATGATGGGAACAGAAATGCTGAATGCTGAATCAGAAGTACAGTGACACAGCTGGTGTTCCACAAATAAATAACCTAAGGAAATTTGTATCTACTCAAATGGAGAAGAGATAGTAAATAAAAATTACCTGGAAATAAATTCTGGCAAATCCTTTTATAAAACAAACAAACCTTTTCCAACCTAGTAAATGCAAACATTTATTTGCATGCTGAGGAAACCAAAAATCTTGAATAATTTTGGCTGTTATAGGGTACTTACTTACTTAGCATCTGTATGTCCTTTCCTTTAACAGAAAGCTAATACTCTGTTCTCCCTTGGAGGCTTATTAGAAGACAAAATGCCAAAGGATAAAACAAACACAAATTAAGTGGTGGTAGGAATTCTAAGAAAAGAGTAATTCAATTTACAACTTTGGGGGGTTATTCAGTGGGTGAAATGGCTTGTGCTTTGCATTATAAGCCATTTAAATCTTTTTCAGGAAGGAAGCCAACAGACTACAATGACATATATGTAGAATCAAAGATTTCATAGGATCCACACTGACCACACATTAATTGACCAAAGAGTTCCAAGCATGTACTATGGTTATTAACAGAAAAACAACACAAAACAGATTGCTTCTTATATGTTTATAGCTCATCTGAATACTGCTTGCCCATTATTTACTCAGACACCAGTTTCCATGCAAGAAACGTTCTTTAATAAATTGCTCCTAATCAAAAAAAATCAAAGGAATTAAATCAAGCCTATCCATAAATGTTCACCCTATCTCAGATACACACACACGCTAAAGTTTTGGTTTTCAGAAATTATGGTATAATAAGCCTCCAAAATATCCAAAGGATTTTATATTTGGGATTATTTTTTCTAACTAGTGCTCTTCACTTATACACTGCTGAGATGTCCTGCTCTCTTTCTAGCATGTGGATAGTCCTCCCTTCCTGTACACTTCTATGAGAATTTTCTTCCCCTCCGTCTGATTTACTTTCCTTTATTTCAAATGATCCTGATATTGAAAGGGAAAGATGAGGACAAATGGCTGAACATGGGCACCTTCTCTTTGAATTCACTTCTGAGTGCTAGAAACTGCACCAAGTGTTTCCTCCTGCAAATCAAGTTGTTTGAATGTTCATTAAAAAAAGCCCAAGATAAGATCTGCATAAGATCTATGAATAGCATTTGTAAACATTTTTCAGCTTTTTGTGTAGCTCCACCTTCTATTAGTGAGAAGTAGGTAGGTAGCAAATGGCAGTTTTCCAAGACACGGTCCTGTTTTCTCTCTTAACTTCAGTCACAACTGATTCCTTACATTTTAGGATAAGACTTCACTGCTGTTAATGTAAACTTTCAAAAGTACCAAATACCAACAGCAACGCATAGGTTCTTTCATTAAACATCAAACAAACCACAACATATGACAGCAAGAGGTAGACGGGAGAAAGGTGAAGCTATTTCATTGTGTAGTAGCTCAGGTGATAAACCATCAATAACAGTGGCAAAAGGGAAACAAATGCTTTGTTATTCAAAA
>JAOWBP010002052.1:48043949-48057197 GCA_028571105.1 Tragopan temminckii | reverse complement strand
TTTCATTGTGTAGTAGCTCAGGTGATAAACCATCAATAACAGTGGCAAAAGGGAAACAAATGCTTTGTTATTCAAAAGGGGATTATTCTTGGAACATCTGTGAATTTTAGTATTTTAGTTAGTTTGAGCTGCTGAACCCATGTTATTCAGTGCATATATGACCTATAGCATATAGGTCAAAGAAAATAAATGTTATTAGATCTTGAGTGCCTACCTCTAACTTTTAGAGAAATGTTATAACCAAGGATTGTTTAGAAAAAGATCCATCCTCTGCCACAATGGTGGATCTTACAAAAAGATTTTGTCTTCAGTCTTCTTCTTGATTATTGTTATTCAGAACAAAACTATTGTTAGATAGTAGGCCTTAATCATGTGAGTACTCACAAATATCATGACTCATCCCCCTAATGACAATGAAGTTAAATAAATCAAAGTCACAGGTATTAAACTAAAAACAAAGCTTGTGACAAGGTAAAACTGCTTTGTTCATGGAATCTGTCACAGCTCAGCTCTCACAGCCTCCCAGAGATCAGGGAACAAAAGCATGGAGTAAGCCTTCAGGAACTGAGGTTACTACATTAGATTATGGGTTTTTTTGTTGTGTTTTGTTTTTTTTTCTCTCTGCTACTGTTGCAACTTTTTTTTTCCTTCTTCATTTTAAGTTAACCTACTTTCTCTCTTGGCATAATCATCATCCAGCTCTATGGCCTTGCTAATTCTGATTGGTTTATACACAAATCAGTTTTGACAACGTTTGCTGACCTCAGACATTAAAAACAAGCAACACAAACACAATCCACACCTCTGAGAAGTATTTGTTCTGTTAAATATTGTCTAAATCGATTAAATATATATATATATGAATACTGCAGTGGATTAAATTCCATTGCCCTTTAACCACAGAAGAATTCTTTTTATGCCAGAGCAGTACTTGCTGTTTCACTGGCATTATGAAGAGATGGTAATGTTTATGCTAATTTGCAAGGCACAGGTCTTTTGATCAGAGCTTTTTATTTTCATCACTTTGATTGACTGTCAGCTACGCTAATTATCATAGAACCACTGATCATTTCTTTACTGCTAAATAGGATATGCTGACATGTTTTCTGTGGCATTATTTAGCCTGCTAATATAAGAAGAAATGGTGTTAGACCTAATAGGCAAAATTTTCATGCCCAAATCTTTCAAGGGATGTTCTTTGTCTATTTGAGAAAAAAAATAAAGTTTAACTGGACACAGTTCCTGGAAACAACATATTTTAAGTTAAAGAAATGGAACTGTGGGCAGTATTGAAAGGCTTCCCATTTATTTGCATGCATATTCTTTTAATACCTTTCTTTCTGAAATCCATTCCACATCAAATAAAAGTCCTGAAATAAATAACTCAAGCATTTGATTTCCCCTAAAATTATTTGTAACTAAGAATAAACTCCAAGTTCAGCATAATTTTTTCAAATGGCACTTGTAGACACTGCTCTGAAGTCCCCTTTGCCTTAAAAAATACATCTTAACCAACAAAGTTTTTATCCTTTATCAGTCAATCCTACATCTCAGACAAAATAAAAAATATGTATAATGCTTCAGGGAAGAAGCTAGAAACAATGCTGAGCCATGGTTTCAATGGAAAGACTGCAGACTGTGAAGATGCGTGTACTATAGTAGTGATAAATTTAGCCTCATATCTCTTGACTGGTCTGTAAAAAGTTTGGGCAGTGGGACAGAGACAACACGATGAAGCCCTATTTACTTCTTTGTCAACGTCTTTCTTAAGATCAATTTAAAAATATTACTTAGACTGACTACTTAGTTATTTTAAATCCACTTAAAATTCTCCAGGCTACTATTCCTGTAGTGTTTTCTGCAGTAAACCCCCAAACCTGTGAAGCGCAAAAGGCATTGTGATCAGAAGATTAAGAAGAAGTAAAAATTTGCCATGTTCCTCTTCTACTCTGCCATCCCAAGAAGGTTCTACAAGCATTTCCACTGCTTGCAGTACAAATACTCTTTCACCAGGGAATTAGGATCTAGAATGCTGTAACTTCTGGAGTTGTAGCAAGCAAGATGCAGGAAAAAAAAAATCACAAAGTCAAGATGGAAGCCCATATGCTGCTTTTGTATGGGCAAAACACAGAACAGGGAGCAAACCTTGTTATCCCACTCAGGACCAACACAGGTCAAACTTGTAAATGTGTTTTCAAACAGTGGTAATCAATTAAGATGTACTCTAATAATAATGAAAATGACATCTTGGTAGTTACTTAAGCACCATTACATTGTGTTATAACTGAGCACTGAGTAGGCAATAGCAGAACTTCCAAAATTCCTCTGAGTTTGGGATGCTGATGATACATATTGGCTTCTGCAGTACTGAGCAAACACAGTAGTGTTTGTTATATAATTTTCCGTATTTGGATGATGGAATATTTTGACTACAAATCCAGATGCCTGCAGATAGTATTTTCTTCCCTCCTTGAAGTTCCACTTTTCCTTGCATTGGGTAGACCAGAAGCATTAATAAGCCTCAAAGGTACCCAAACTAGAAAGTTCCTTTGACTTACATAGATCTCTCAATAACAGAAAATGATCACAAGAGCTCTCTTCCCTCAGCTCTTATGTTCTTAAGAGCAGCAATGGATGCTGGGTTGCTGTTGTGTAGCAACAGAAGTAGGATGAGGAGAAAATTTTTCTAACTAAAAGAATGGCTGTCTTGTCCCAGGAATAAAACCTACAAAAAGGATGTAGCCATCTTTGCCTCATGGCTATGAAATATGGTATACACAATGCAGGTACACCTCTGTATGCAGATCATTGATCAAACATTTGTCAGCTTTCAAGATAAGGCAGAAATACATATTAAACTTGCCTTATTGATATGAGCTGCCTTACATCGAGCTGATGGTTTGCTGATCACCACACATTACACTGAGTAAGACATATTTCTGAACTAAAATTTTAACGTCTAGACATTAAAGATCAGTATCAATAAAACACAAAAGCCCAGATCAGTCACACCAATAAAAATTCACTGCGTTGGGATATTTAAAAATGATAATGAGGTTTAGTACTTAAACTAATCACACCACTTCCAGTGAGCATCATTAGTGCTGAATCTCAAAGAACTGTAATCTCAGAAAAAGTTTGAGAGGTGCTGATGATGTACAGTACTTATACAGGAAAGAGCTTTGTTATTCCAAGAATAAAATTTTATCTCTGATAAATTCTGTAGGAGGATCTGAGACACTGTATAGTCTCCTAGTCCTGTTAGAATTTTTGGTAATTTTCAAATATTCATTGCATGCCAGGTAGGTCTCTTTTGACCTCTACATATTACCTGAAGACAAAGAGGGTTTGTATGCATGCTGAGTAAAGAAAGCAGGAAAGGCATTGCAAGAAGAGACAGCAATCTAAATTATAGGCCTCAGGCACTCTTTCCAGTATTTCCCACTCAAACCCATAGTTGGAAGCATGAGAAAAAAGCGATACAAGTTCACACTTTAGAGGATCCCTAACTACACATGGTCTTTATTTCCAGAAAAAATACATAGCTCTGAATAATACGTTTTCTATTTATGGAAATACACACGTATTACAGCCCTAAAGGGGCAAATGCCCCACAGCTCATGCTTCCACTCAAAGTTGTAGAAGTTTGAGAACCACCACAACTGTGTTCCTGTTTGCTTAGCAGCCTCAGCTCTCCTGTTGTGATAGGACAAGGGGAAATGGTTTCAAACTAATAAAGGAAAGATCTAGGAAAAAGGATGATAAAGCACTGGCACAGGTTGTCCAGAGAGGCGGTGGACTCCCTGTTCCTGGAGACACTCAAGGTCAGGCCAAACTGGGCTCTGAGCAACCTGATATACCTGTAAGCATCACACTTTGCTGGGAGTCAGACTAGATGGCCTTTAAGGGTCGCTTCTAACTCAAAGGATTCTACGTTTCTATGATTCCTTACTGATTATCTCAATTCAAGGAGATAAGATAGATGCTAATTTTCAGTTGCATATTGTAATCTGATTTTAACAATATTCATGGAAAGAATTTGTATTACCAGCATGTTTTATGCCTCATAGAAAAGAAGTTTTTTCTGATATCTTTGAAAACAGCATTAAAGACGATTCATTCTGATTACTGTCAACACTGAAATGTCTCTAGTGGTTAGACAACTACAATAGCTTTGAAATCTGGAATTCTTTTTAAATTCCTCCTACTCCTTTAAGAAGAATTCTTCAAAAACATTAAAAATTTCCTTGAAGGCAAGGGGAAAAATGATATACAAGTGTATTTTTTTCTCCTCCCTACATTTTAGAATCCCCTAATTTTCCTAGGCCAAAAGTCTTATGGAGTCATGCAATTAACCTGAGACAGCTATCACTTTTATTCTATATTTAATAGGGAAAAGGTTATTTCTTTCCCTTTAATGGATGACAGTCTTAAAAACTTACCAGCACCAGAGATGCATAACAGAATTTGTTATGCGCTAACTTTGAGGTATCTAGCCCTTTGAAATGCAAGATTAAAAAAAATAAAGAGAAGAATAAAGGACTTTAAAAACATTTGTAAAGATCAACAAATGTAGCAGACTTTGAATAACAATATATGTGCTACTTTCTACAAACCAAATTCTGGCCTTGTAGTTACAAGAGCTGGCTTGATGCTGCATGCAAGTCTGAATGTATAAATTGTTGAAAAAATGGTTTAATGTTTGTAGCAGCTGCCAAGCTGTATCTGCCAGTGGTCTGTATTATTATATTAAATCTCCAGAAACCTTGTGGTTCAGCAAGGAAGCTGAGGAACAGGATGAAGCAAACAGGCAAGAAAAAAAGTTATGTAAATTAAACCTGTAAAAATGCCACATTCTTAACCAGCACATTATTAAACCACTAGATTTTGAATTACAAATGATTATTTTGATAGTAAATTGCATGTGTGAAGACTTATGCCACTATTAACAGAAATGAGTGCTAAATGAGGGGCAGCATCCTATAGCTCTTCTCTGTATATATAGACATGGCCAAAACTAGTTATGTGTCAACCAGTTTATCATACGTTCTGTTAACTGATGCACACAAAAGGGGATATTGTCACTACTTTAGTAATAAGTGCAGGGCAGTGGGAGATTGTTGAGGTTTCACATGGGCAGATACAGAGTTATATCCCAGCATATATTCTTTTGTATCACTCAATTCTTTAAACTGCAAACCATTTTTTAGTCTTCTTTGTACTGACAGACTGACTAGAGTAGCCAAATGGGAACCCAGCTTGCTATAATACATACAAATATACTGCTATTTCTAATATACACATTAGCAGAATTAACAAATTTCTTTTACTTTATCATCAGAGCCTGTTTATGCTGATACAAATAAATAAATAAAAAGAAGGGCAAATTTTTCTTAAGAATCTTTGTTTTACGGAGTTTTACAATAAGAAATTTCTTTAAAGCTGATTAGACAGCACACCTGTATTTAGTGACCTGTACATGAGGTAATAAGTTAAAACATTTAATCATAAAATGACCAAAACTCATCTGGAAGTCACTGACTGACAGCAGCTATAATGGTGTTCTGTGTAATTTCATTTAGATTTTGTTGTAGACAGGGATTTTAAGGGCAAGGTTATTCTTTTGAACAGTTAAAACCTATTCTTGTTGAGATGGCTAAATGGAAGCAGAAGTTGTTCACGAACTTCAGACAGAATTACATTCTTGCACCAAGCCATAATGACATCTAGCCAGATGTCATAGTAGTGATGAAATTTTGCATGTAGGAATAGTGTAGAAAATTGGATTTAAGATACTTAAATAATATTTGTATGTTTATTTTGTTGGTTTTTTTTGGCCATAGTTTGTGAGAAATCCAATCCTCACAGGTGACCGTGGCGGTTTCAGAAGGGACTTGGCAAATAATTTTCTGAACAATTTCACCACTACAGACAAAACTTTTCCCCATCTTTAAGTCTGTCTAACAGCTAAAATGTGCAATTTTCTTTTATATTCTTTTATGCCCTTATATTTTTTCTAACATCAAGATATCTGAACAGGCTGCTGAATCCCTTCAGGATCCTTCAGATAAGCTTTGGTGTTGCATCTGAAGAAACTATATTTTGTATAATACAGCTTTACTCGTGTAGAAAGAAAAGCAAGTGAACTTGCAGTGTTCACCACTGCAGTCACTAACCCAGTCCCTCTTGTAGATTTCCCAGTCTTTTCCTTTCTAAATCTGTCTGTAACTTTGCACAGAACACAAATAGGGACCCAGCTCCCCAATGTTTTTCACAGAATTTTTACAAATTAAATGAAAAAAGAAAGATGCAAAAAATTATGTCTGTGTATGTATGTGAAAGACATATATATATATATATCTACTTTAACTCTCTAATGGATAGAAGGAGATAGTGTTGTCCTGTATGCTGACATAACATTTAGTAATCAGTGAAGAAAAGAAAAAAATTGAGAAGAACACAGTTCACCTTCTAGACAGTGCAGAAAATGATTGAACTGAAGCCCTGCTGTTTAACTGGCCATGCTTACTGTACACTTGACAAGGCAAGAAAAGGTAGAGTTATGGCATGCTGCATAAGCCATCTGCCTTTCAAGAACGCAACTTTATCGTAGATGGCTTGCGGGCAGCTTAAGACTCCCAATCCACTGCTGGCATAGATATGCTAAATCCTCTCACTCGGTCAAAAGTTTGAAGTGGGTATAAGTCAACTGACTTGTTGCTGTTTTGAATTTGTCTAAGAAGGACAATCAGCCTGAATTGAAAAAGCATGGGATGGAAAGGATTAATTGTAAAATGTTGTAACTCCCACTTGATTTTTCCAATAAAATTGATATTCATTGATGGTTAAGATCAATTTTCTGACTGAGCTGTGACCAACCCCCAAATTAATTTTTCCACCAGATGCCACAACACCTTAAATAATGCTGAATAAGACATTTGTGAATTCTGATTAAAGTTTAACATTTGTGAGTACTTTTCAAGGTCAACTTTCCCCACCCTCCCTTGTGTACAATGTCATTATCTATTTGCATCACACCATCTCCAAGAAATACAGCCAAAATCAAGGCTCTCCATATACAAAAACACTGAAATTATTTCTGCTCAAGGAAGTTCAGACTGAGCCAATAAAATGGAGTGTGCAATCAGGTAGAGGGCAGAAAACATGTAAATAGGCAGCCAAAGACATTCCCTTGTCTTGATTCTACGTACTGTGCACATACAAAAATCAACATTACAACGCAGGAATTCCCACATTTCATTTTTCAGCTTGAAAACAGTTTAAGGGATGATCTCTACCCATAGCTCATTTCTTGCTTTTGTGACAGTTTGTTACCTGCTGAGTTTTACCATTACAGCTGTGTATGGTCAACTCTATAAACAGGGTCACAAAACTCAACTGGAGTTAAAAACAATCTTGTTTCAACAACTGCAGAAAGGATATGGCTCAGGAGAAATATTTAAAGTTGCAAATGAAACATCTAAACAAACTTAGACTAGCCATGAGAGAGCTTCTAGAAGGCACCGTAATATATTTTGTGATTATACTGTATATGGATAAAGTTCTGTTCAAGTTATTAAAGTCTCTGACGCTGACTCATTATTTAACCCTTGTGATTTTCAGAATCTAGATGACACAGAGACTTCTCAGGCACCATTAAAAAGGTGGAAATCTCTCTTTCCAAAGTTTTGAAGTTGGTGAACATTTTTATAAAACAGGAACAACTGGCAGATTAATTTCTCATGCAGCTCAGTTCCACTACTGTGTTTATATCTCATTTGATCTAACTCTCTCCATTATTTTAGATTTAATCACAGCCTCCATAATAATATAACTCCTATCAAAATGCATATATTCTGAAGATTATAGGCAACTGACATCGAGAATCTGATAAAAAATACCAAAGGGAACTCTTCCACGGACTAAGAAGAAAAGATGAATGAGATGAATGAGACAGCCCATTAACAGAAATTTAAACTGTAAAAATATTTTCGCCTTGCAAACTCATTCTCCAAGAATTAAGTGCTCATTTGCACCACTCATGACACTACATTTTATTCAGGGTTTTGTTACATTACTTTCCTTCAGTTAAATTTTTTTTTTCTCTCAGAATCCAACTGCTAACATGTTGAAGGAAATTTGATTAGTAATAACTAAGCTACCTGTTATTTCACCACAATGTAGTGCTAATGGGAATAACAAAGGATAATGGAATTAAGAACTTAGTAACAGCTCAAAAAACATCCCTTTACATCAGACTAATTCCAACATGTTTCTGTAGTAATCTGTTCTGCACCACTCCAGTGTGCTTATGCAATCAGAGCAAAGAGCTGTTACCAAGGAAACCAATCAAACCAAGACCCCTTGTGTGTGAAAAATGCAGATATTTAACACCAAAAATCCCATACAAAATAACTTGAAATAGGAAACCAGGCTGGACCTACCCCTGATATTTATAAGTTCATGCAAATCTGGCAATTGATGTTCTGACCTTTCAAGTTAAGTCATTTTGCAACATAAACTGAATAAGTAAATTTCTGTTAAAAAACATACATATGCATGTTGTTCTGACATCTAATATTCTTAAGGTAAACATTCAAACAACAAAATGTGTCCCACAAATAACTCTTAAATTTCTTTAGTCTGTAGCGAAGAACGAAACAAAACAAAACGTCTGCTCTCAGTGTTGGCCATAGTAACAGTTGTCCTACTGCACAGAATGAACTGATAGAAATCCTTGTTATCAATGGACAGGCTAATAATCAAACAATTCTTCATACCTTATGCTAAGAAGCTGTTTTTGTTTTTGTTGTTGTTGTTGTTTTTTCCCAAAGCAGCTAAGCATATTCAGCTAGCTAGCACATAGTAATGCCAAAATTCCTGTAAATGACTATAGGACTGCATACTAGATTGACTGCACTCTCCATTAATGTACAGATCTAGATTCTACACAGGAAGCAGATGAGGAACAAAACCTCTTCTTTGAGGGGCACACACCTAAGCAATGAGTCTAGCAGCTGTGCAGAGACATACACCCCCATGTTGGTGCAGGAGATGGGCTGCCTTTATTGCTCCGCAGCTGCTTTGGGATTGAAGAGGTTGGAACTGGTGGGCCCCAACAGAGACACCTCCATTTCTCCTATCACAAAGAAGCGTAAAAAATAGCTTCACGTTGTGTCAGAGGAGGTTCAGGCTGGATATTAGGAAAGACTTCTCAGAAAGAGTGGTGACGCATTGGAACAGGCTGCCAGGGAGGTGGTGGAGTCACCATCCCTGAAGGTATTAAAGAAATATGAAGACGTAGCACTGAGGAATACGGTTAGTGGGCATGGTGGGGATGGGTTGTTGGTTGGACTAGAAGATCTTAGAGGACATTTCCAACCTTAATGATTCTATGAGTCATCAGGATTTGAGCTCTTAAAATTAACAAGTAATGTTAATATGGCTGACTCCAAATGTTCAGCAATAGTGAACCTGAGTTTATATGCAAATAAATTAAATTTGAATGTATGCTGTTAATTTTAAGTTTTCTTCTATAATCCTTCAGGTTTAGTTTTGGAGATATCATCTGCAACTCTGAGGACTACAGTCAAATAAAATGTTTTCTATGCTATATAGCTCACATAACTGGAGTTTTAAGAAGAGTTATTTTGTAAGACAGAAAGATTTCAACCCATTTGAGTGTTCTCAAATGACAATCAAATCCTCCAGGTGTAATTTAGGAAAACACAGGAATATTACATAAGGTATATGTACAGATTGCACAAAGCTACTTTTTGTTGAAGTAAGTGCCATTAGCTTTGTGGCGCATGATCTTGAAAGGAGTCTGTATTTTAATACAAATAGCACAACTTACTTTCTTCTAATGATCACTAATACTGTTTTGTACCTGCAAAGCACACAGCAGATAGAAAGATTAAATTGGAAATTAATTCCTTACTGAACAACAGACGGTCTAAAATTGAAAGATTTTGAACATATGGAACTAGCAAATACTAATCAAGCTTAACAAAAATTTGTATGCTTCAGGGGATTTAACAATAGCTCTAAATCATTTGTGTTACTAAATATGCACATACTGCTTTACAGAAATCAAACCTATCAGTTAACTTCATTTGTTCTAATAAAAGTCACAAAAGACATGGCTGGCCTGTTCCACTTGCAAAAATCAACGTCAGAACTATAAGCCAGTTAGGAAAGGTCCCAGGTCTCTTTCTTCAGCGTAGCAGCAAATTAGTCTTTAAAAATGTGTCTGTCACATTTGAGAGAAATACGTCATATGTTTGGAAACTGATCCATGTTACCTGAGCTGTTCAAACAGCTTGATATAAATCAACATTGTACGTGGTAATCTTGTGTTACTGCAAAATTTAGTGTAAATAAATATCAATAAAGAGCCTGTCTTTAGGCTTCCTTGAAGATACACTGGCCTCAAATGATTCTAATCTTCTGTCTTCATCAACTCAGAAAGCTGAAGTGGATACCTAGCAATAGAAGATATACAAATGCATTCAAAGGGCCAAAGTTGCTTTTAACTCTTTTTCTTGCACAGGATGTTTTACTTATATATATATCATGTAGAAAACTCTGAAATAGATTAGCATGAAATGCTACTTGTTATAGATTTCTCTCAAAGCCACAGCCTAGCTCTCCTTTCAGAAATGCTCTAACAAAACATTTCTTTTCCGCTCTCACCAACACATGACACAGCACTCTTCTGAAAGAAGTTCAGACCAAACCAGGAGGAAGCTACCTCGTCTGGGTTTGCATCAACTGAATGAATTCCTAACATTAGGAAAGCAGATCTGCCATGGGGCAGAAAGATGGAAATTCATCAGCTGGAGACAATGGCAGGGGTTACTGTGTGGCAGTTTCACTGACTGGGGACTGGAGGGCTGTTTTGTTTTAAGTCAGTGTCAATGCCCAGTGGGGAAATTAAGGTGAGAAAGAAGTAAGTGCGGCCTTCTGTTCTCTTTTTCTTTCTCTTTTTAAGCCAAGATAGTTAACTCAAGAACTTCCACACTGAAACACAGAGTAGCTATCTGTACCTGTAGTTAACAAGGCTGTTAATACTACTTCAGCTAGCACGCAATCCAATGTGCTCCTTTGTAGTTTAGAGCCCTTCCATGATAGAAAAAATGTAGGTTTCTTTCAGTAAAGGAAACAGGTGAGGCCTGCCAGCATCTCAACTAGCAAGTGTATTAGTTCATCTTTATAACATTTTGTGCTTTACGTGTTTTGTTTGGTTTTTTTTCAAAGGAAAAGGCAAAGGCCAAATTACTGTACAAGACGTCACACAGAAGTGATTCAGCAAAACCTGTCTTGCCTATGTGTTCCAATAAACCCATGAATTCAGAGAGTGTCCTCCAGAGCCATTGCATTTTCTCCTCTCTTCAATCTCCTCACTGCAAATAGGAACAGATTCCTATCAAGAACCAAAATCTAGGAACCTGTCATGCTCTGCAATACCTTATTACACAGAAAAAAAAGATAACTACTTAAGTGTGAAGATATTATCAAAAAAGCATGCCCCTCTGTTAGTAAGGATATAATCAGTGTCGACCCAAGTTCAATGAAGGTGTTAATGGAAGACAAAACTACAAGTTTTTTGAGCTACAAGCTTTTTGAGCTCACTATGTTAATAGTGCACACATTTTGGTCCATTAGGAGAAGAAGAGCATTAGCTTCTAGCATGCTGCAAAGGAAATTCCAAAGGGTGAAATTCAACACTTTCCACAAAAACACGCCTTCTCCAGTCAAAAAGTTAATCAAAGTATTTTTGTTAATCTAAGTTATCCAAGTGATTTCAAATAATCTAAGTGCTAATGACTATTCATTCACAAAACCTAGTTTAAGAAACTATCGTTTACTAAAAATAAGAGGAAGTTTGAAATAAAATGAAAGTCCTGCGCATTCATTCTTCTGTGACCAACAGGATTATTATGTGCACTGGAATCATTAAGTAACTTGCAAATTCAGGGATAAGGCTTTTGAAAATAGGCTTGGACAGCCAGTAAAGCTCAAGTTGAAATATTGGATTAGACAACATACATAAAGAAATTTTACCCAATAAATACTCTTGATACAATAAGAGATTGATTCAAAAGAAAAAGTTTGGAAGTATTATTTACTTGCTATCACTTAAGGCCAACATTTAAGGTTTGTATGTGTGAATCAAGCAGCTGAAGAGCACTGAGTTCAAGTCACCGACCACTGTTGATCTGATAAAACTCATTTAGTTAGAGTTGAATTCAGATGTGTAAATGTTCACAGTGCCTACTGAATTACAGACCTGAAAATGACCAAATCATTGAAAGACTGTCATCAGAGCAAGACCTGATTTTTATATGAAATAACAGTAATTGCCATAATATGTACTAGGCCTCTATCAAAGAACCTTGGTATTTTAATAACTGTATTTGAAAACTGATTCATACTTGCAGCTCAATATCTTTAGTAAATAATGCTCCCTGGTAATGTTTAAAATATAAAAATCTTAGTCTTAAAAATGAATTGGGATTTAGCACAGAAAATCAACAGCAACTAGAGACAGATAATAAAATTCCTGTGTAGTTGAAGGAGGACTTTTAATACACATCTGTTCATTACAAGAACTAAAGATGGCTCTGGTAACACAGAGGAAAACAAGACATATTATGACAGTAAATATTTTAGTTGGGATTTGAAAGAGACTGTGTGAAACAACTTAAACAATAAAAATGATTTACGTCAACCTCTGTGTCAGTCTATTTGGAATCAGCAAGTAGATATGCTTGCTAATAGCCTTTTCAGGTCTATTTTAAGTATCCACTCAGGAATTTGCATTTTGTTTCTTAACACATTCAAGGAGAGCTTTCTTCAGCATTAGTCCAATTTTTACACTGCATTGCTTCAAAATGTTTAGTCAGATTCATTAAAAAAAAAAAAGGAATACATTCAGAATATTTTGTCCATATAGATTTTCCACTCTCATATCAAGGTATGCAATCTTTATGCAATTTACATAAGCCAAATTTCTAGTCTTATTTGGCAAAAACAAATCTCTACAACCTTTGAAAATTATGAACTGTATTTTCAAGCAGCCAAGGACCACTTTGCTTCATGTTGGTATTGTCTTTGCAAATCAATTGTAGGGGCATTTCTGGAGTTAAACCCTAGAGATTATTACATAACTTGCGCAGATTACTTAATATGAACTCTGCCTTATACAACAACCACTTTAGTTGACACTGAGATATATGAGGGCGG
>JAOWBP010002052.1:48023077-48035962 GCA_028571105.1 Tragopan temminckii | reverse complement strand
TTCTTTACGGTGAGGATGACGGAGCACTGGAACAGGCTGCCCAGGGAGGTTGTGGAGTCTCCTTCTCTGGAGATATTCAAGACCCGCCTGAATGCCTACTTGTGCGACCTGATGTAGGGAACCTGCTTTGGCAGGACCGTTGGACTCGATCTCTGGAGGTCCCTTCCAACCCCTACGATTCTGTGATTCAAGGATGATTTATGTTTTCAGAGAGCTCATCCTGAATTATAACCTTTCAAATGATAAACTGTATTTATTAATTGAATTGTAACTGACCACTTCAATCAAGATTGAACTAGGGAAGCTTTCTGAGTGTGCTTGCGATCTCGGTGTAAACCTGCAGTATTACCAATTAAAATCACAGGAGTTACCTTGAATTTACAAGGGGGTAAATGCCATCTGAATTTGGTCTCTTACACACCACTGCCTTATTCATTCTAAAACTTGAACAATATATCCATAGAGGCAACAAAACACAGCATATTCTGAAGCCTTAAAACTTTTGATTTACAATCTAAATTCAAACTCAACACATAAAATTAATTTTAAAATATTTTCTCCAAACCTGGTAAGGAAATTTACCTAGTAGCGCCTAGTTTCAGAGTTATGAATGTTATCCTCAGAAGATAACTTCTAGTTTCTTTCTAGAAAGACTTCTGCAAATATTGGACCTGTGTAAAACATGAAGTAAACCTGAAGAATTAACCCTGTTTTCTTCTGTCTGCTCTATATCTGTTATTTTCATCACTTCCCACTAGATTCACATTAGAACGAGAACACAGTGTCACATTATTCTCTATGAGCTTTTATGAAAATTAAAGATATTTAAAGTGTCAGCAGTCAAAGAAGGGGTTTCTCAAGCTATCCCCCCTAGAATAAGGAATTAACACAGCACATTATTCCCCTCACTGCTGTGAAATTAGCATGTGATGCACCACACCATTATACTACTTCAGAGTTGCCAACTCATGCAAATCTCACAATAATTGGTATTTTCCCTAAGGCTGGTGTAATGAGATTACATGGAAATAATGCATCTTTAAAAAGTAATACGATTCTGAGCCATATGCTTTAGAACGATCCTGAAGTAATCTTGTCCTTGATCTTAAAAACGAAACAAGTAGAATGAAACAAATTTTGAAATCCGTTATAGTTTAAATTTTACTTTTTTTAAGCAAATGGAGATCATCTAAAAAAAAATTGGCAACACCCTAGGAATATCAGCATAGTCATGATCCTGTGCCTAAGCCACAACTGTTGTACGCATTTTTTGCATACCTCTCCATCACGTATTATGCGAGGCTTTCTGGATCAGAACCTTGTTACAGAAAATATTTTTAGTAAGTAATTTTAGGGGGAGAAAGAACATGTTATTTAATTTTATCACCAATGGGAAACCACTAGTGCCTAAGCCCCCATACAGGGTTGTATGCCAGTTCCCTCTGTGGTGGCACAGCAAGGATAGCTGGCAAAAGGTTCACACCATACATGAGCTGGGGGCAGCCCTGCTGCCAGCAGATAGTGACTACTGGGTCTGCTTTCAGTCCACCAAATATTGCTAGTGGCAGTCCTGCTTGTGTGCTGCACATTCACCACATAGGATTATTTACTTTTCCCAAAACTGCTCAAGTTACACATAACTACAAGTGTATATCGCTATGCTCATTCCCTACTCAATTACAACAAGCAGAGCAAGGGATGCTGTTAATCTCCTAGAACCCTTTTGACATGGCTGCCCACTTAATTTAAAAACAAAGAACAGCAAGTAACTTATTCTATTTTTGTGGAGTTGTAATGTACTGTGCCTCAAAATCTTTTAGAAACAAAAGCCAGTAAAGCATGGACTTGCCTATAACACACACACACACACACACTGCACATAGTCGTATAAAATCTGGAAACTAAGGAGGTTACTGAAGGACAGAAGGGAAATTATGTACAAAGGTGTGTACAGGTGGTAAGAATCGAGGTTGATATAAAACTGTTTTGTCTCTCTAACTAGAGAATTGACTTCTCCAAATGAATGACCCAGTGTCAGCAGCTGACAGGCTGAATCTGAAAGCGCATCTTTTTTATGAGCTGTACCCTCAGGACCATCTTCCTGTGTGGCTCTGGTTTTCACAATTCTAGTCAACAGCCCTGCTCTACTGAACCCAGGGCGTGCTGCAGGATATTGCTCCTCTTCTCTGAGCTCACTGGAAGAATTCAGAAATGATTATATGCTTTGATCCTGGTTATCTACTTATACTCTGGTAGGCTTTGGTGTGTTACTGTCAGTCCACTCTAATATATAAATTACATGTACTTCAATTCATCAACAAGTTAGATTAAAAGATGAGGTGAGGATGAGAAATGAATATTTCTCTTATATTTTCATTTTACAGGTAACCTGTAAGACTTAGGGATGTAGAGAGCTTCTATTACACATTTTCTAGTGCTAGTCAAGTTGCAGCACAGAAGTAGGCATTCAGAACCTGATGTACTGATGATAATTTACCTGTAGTGTCAGGAATTGTCATGGCATTCATATCATTTACTAAGGTAACTTCAGCAAGATGCATTGCAAAATGAGTCCTACTGACTAATTCTAGATGTTAGCTTCATCTCCCATTTGTCTGTCGTGTTATTTTATTTCTAGTGGTACAGCTCCATGAAGTTGGCCATGCTTCTGTGCTATTTGATGCATAAAAGGGAACTTCATTTATCTATGAAATTCTTTTAAGGAAAAAAAATATATGTATACACACACACCTCTACAATTATTTTCAGTAATACCACCTGCAACAAAATATCTCAAAATCAATTTGTTGTTTTTCATTACTACGCATTTGGAATTGAGTTTTTGTCACAAAACTTACCTGCTTGAAAGGATGGATTATTGTATCTAAATGCCCCTAGTTATTAAATACATAATTTATGGTTAAATAGCACAATGTAAAAAGAATTAGCATGAAATTATAACCGCCTTTTACTACGAAGTAATTAAGAATCATGGCACAATATTTCCTTGCTGTCAGAAGTTGTGTTTCTTTAAACGCTTTCCCATTCATATGCACACAACTTATGTGTTCCAGTCAGATCTGCAGCAGAGACTCACTTTCTTTGATTGTACACAGCTGTTAAAAAAGCAATTGAAGATCACTATACATATATATTTATAAATTATATACTTGTACCAATGTACTAATGTTATGGAGGTTTAAAATATACACAAAAAATAAATATTAAAAAGGATGAGATAAAGAGGAAATAAACAGCATTTTTAAAATATGATGTTCTTTTATGTATTAATACTAAATATTTTCTTCCCACAACCCAGAGGATTGTCTTTAGCACCCCTTTTGAGGTGCACACACTCTACTTTGGAGATCACTGATCTGGACCCCCAAACTGTTTCTAAAGCACAGAATAAATGCACACCGCAACACTCCTGAATCCTTGGCCTCTCTTATCAAGACCAAATGATTTGCTGGAGTGTATTCTGCCTCTCTTTTTGCTCATAAACTCAGGTTTCTTTTCAGAGACACTGGGGTATACGCCATGCCCAGGTTTCATCACAGTGCGATATTAGAATGTGCTTCAAGGGTGCGTACCTAAACAAGACAAGACTCCTAGATTCATCAGTCTTCACTGTACATCAGCCTCCTTTTTTTTTAGTAGATCCTAATGAGTTTGACATCTGCAAGAGGCATCTCTCTGGAGTCATAGCTGGGTAATAAATACAGTAACTCAGAACAGTTTCTTCAGAAGCCATGGGAAAAACCTGAGAAAACACTGACACAAAAGCCAGGTTGCATCTTCTCTTGCATAGTTTCAGCATTTTCCCGTAGGCTCTTGTCTGCTCCTTCTGAGTCTGGCCAGTATTGTTCTTCTCCCTCCCCCAGGGAGTAGGAATGGAGAGTCATGATTGCTCTCACCATTAGCCAGCTTCCTACTTTTTCTTAAATGCCAGCAGAAGGGTTGTGTAAAGCCATTGCTGCATTCCTCTATGTGCAAATTTTCTCAGGTAGAAATTAATTCTTTAAAATAAAGCACAGTTCAATAACCAAAGCAGCTAAGTTGTGGTGGTCACGGGACCTACACAACTCTTGAACAATTTTAACTGTCTCTTGGCTATGACTGGGATTGAGAACACAAGATCTCCAGGAGCTGCAATTCCATCTTGTCCAGGATATATAAAAATTCTGGATTCTGGCTCAGTTCTCTAACCAGATTCACATTTTACTTTACATAACCTTGCAAAAAATCAGCTAATCTTTCAAATGAGTACATTACAATCTTACAACTGGAAAAACATTAGCAAGAAGTTGCTGTTTCTAAGTATTAAAAAAAGATTATGAATGCATAACAACTCAGATATGGTGTATTTGCTCAAAAGCCATCTCATTAGAAATGCTGTGTAAAGCTCTTCATTCCTGGAACACTTCAGAAAGAACACATTATAAAATGTTTTATAATCAAAGATTGCATTTAAGCAGTTTTAATCACAGCAAACACTCTACAGAACTTTCTTAAATTACATAGCATCCTGATGCCTGGATTTTCCAGGTTACTTCAAGTTCCTCAAAACTTTCTTCAGCATTTCTCAGCGTGCTTCTCTCATTATTATGGCCCAGGCCCTCTCTTTGCTCCAGGGGGAGCTGTGCAACTATAAAAAACTGCTCCCCCTGCCTAAAACCCCTCCTTTCACTATCATTTGACACTGGGCAACTGATTATTCTGCAGTTCAGACCACAATGGGCAATGCACAATCTTAGCAGTAATGTAACTATCACGTTTTCCAGTGATATAGGATATGTTTTCTGATAACAATATAGTACCAATTCATCTACACTCTCCTATCTATAGGTATAGTTATGTAAAGAAAAGACTGTAAGAAAACACTTGAGTGGCCGGAGTTCTCTTCGCTTGCTTAAGAGCAACCTTTCTATATCAACAGTAAGCAATCAGCAGACTAACCATGCCAGAAATTCCCTTCACAGGCTCCAAGTAAAAAGCTGTGGATGAGACTTTTTCCTCTGCTCTGTAAACAGATTTCACATACAAATACAAATTTCACATACAAATACAAATTTCACATACAAATCCATTATGTTAGGTCTTCAGATGTGGTCATGTCATTTTCACCTGTGAATCTGTTGGCTTCTGGATTCAGGAATAGAAGCGGCTGAACTGAGATCTTCACTTAGGGATGTCTCATTTTGGACTTTGATGCCTTTTGGATGCTTAAGCTAATTCTGTTACCCATGCTGACAAATTTTCAAGACTTATTCATACCTACCTACATATGCCTGCATGTCCCAAATACCAATTAAATAAACTGCTTGAAATCGAAACAGGTGTGCCTCTGATAACAAACTGTTTGGTCTCCATGCTTTCATTTATCTTGGGTATAAAAGCAAAAGGATGTAGAGCTTGTGCTCTTTTGCTCCTGTGCACTCTAATCTGTAAATCATTCTCATTCTACTACAGTACTCACTCACATCCTTTTGAGAAAGCCACCTCCTGATTATTCTGAATATATCTAACAGATACATAGAGTCAAAAAAGACCTTAAAACATTCAGGTCTTAGATCAACTAGTCTTTAAAGGGGAGTATAAACTGAGGAAATACTCAGTTTGAAGAGTCAGTAGGTCTTCTTTCAAGGATTAGTACTTGAATTTCCGTTCAGAAAATACTTGGGTACAAGTTACTGTTCGTGATCTGGATCAGAGTCTTTGAGTAGGATGATGTTTGTATATTCAAGCCTCTAAGATTACCTGTGTAGATGACCATTTGTATGTTTTTTATCTGTATTTGGTTCAGAAAGTGATAAGCTGTTCGTGCAGCAGCATTTACTTCTGCTGTGAATGGGTGCTCAAGATGGGAAGAGCGCAGTCATTTACCAGTATGCAAGTTCTTCCAAATTACAGATATCTAAAAGATAAAAGCTCAGATTTACCCCACAATGCACAAAGAGCCATCTGTAAAGCTGCCAACATAATTGCTCAAAGAGCTCCCCAAAGAGCCAGATGCCACCACTTGAACACAATCCCAACTTAGTCATCTGAGTACTGAAGACAAGAGGGAATAGCAGGAAGTTGAAGGGTCAATGGTATGCCATTTATATTCTGAAAAGATGAAACGGATTTCTGGAGAAAATTAAACTGAAAGGACGTCATGCCAAACAGAATGTGCTTTAGCAGCACAATTTAGTACTAGAAATAAATGTGTGTGTCATTCTGGAGTTTTTAGAATATGAAAGGCATGAAAATTGTGCTCTGATAATAATACAGAACAAAAACGTGGCAAAATTTCCTCGTAATTAAAAGATGTGGCGAAGACACTCATGCAACTTGTTTTTGATTCTCTGCACTTTTCCAATCAAGGCTTTGTTTCCAGAGTTTATCCTTGCAGTAAAATTAAAGCAGGCATTTAAAATCTCATTTTCTTATGCACCTGTTTCTCTGTTAGTAGCACTAGCTGCTGAAATTTCTTAAGTGCGTGAAGCTGATATCTGATCTAAAAAGTTCTTGTAATGGACATAGTATAACAAAAGTGCATTAATAGAATGACAAATTATCAAAGCTTGCTTAAAGCATACGTTTGATATTTGCTGAACTCTACAGCTACCCTGCCTCACATTAACCATTACATAGCACTAAGTCCTGAAGTCTTAAAAAATGGCCCAAAATTACTTACCACAAAAACAGTAATAAAATATCAATCAAGAAAAAAGGTATTGATCAAGTTAAATATGTTAGCTACTGGGTCGATAGAAAAAATTCTATTTCTGCCAGACAGCAGATCAGTCCTTACCCTTCGTCCCTGATATCCTTCCCATCTCATTCCAATGGGTCGCATTGCCTTCTGCCCTTTCCTTGGTATTAATTTGGTCTCGTACTGAACCGACTCCTCCTTATGTGTTACCCTTTATATTCCACTAAAGGAAGAGGAAACACGTCCCTCTGCTTCTCCTCAGTTGATACAGAACAAACAAGTGCCATTTATGTCAGTTGTGCCAGGAAGCATGAGACAGATGAACACGATGGCACCAGTGCTCTGAGTACAGGTTGGCTTTCTAACTCTTCACCTCAGCTTTGACCTTGCCAGGTTCAACATAGGCCTCACACTTCATCCAGGAGGCATGTGGCCCAAGTGGTGTAGAACCAGCAGCCAAATGTTTTGCAAAGAAATCCCCTCCTTTTCTTTCCTTTTCTCCACTGTCCTGGCCGTTGTTACACAAATTCCAAGTCACAGCCACTTTCTCTTCTCCCTCCCTTGACTGATAGTTATTGTAACCATTCTTCACTCACAATATTTTACCATGCAAAGCTACTGATGGATTTGTTCTTCCTTATACTAGAGCAGTACTCTCCCTCATTCCAGTGATTCCTTTCCCACATCAATTGTGGAGTAAATCTGTGGCGCTCTATTATCTTTTTCCAAATAAAATTATTGAAAATTAACTAGAGTTCTCTCTTCTGTTCACCGCTTGAGAAATAATGCAATTTTGTTCTATTCTGGTATGGAAATACATGGGATCTCCCTGCCCTGACACTCAGAATTGTAACTTATATAGCAATCTCTTGTGCCAATAATGAAAGCATCATCAAGTGCATTTTATTTTTGAGGCTGCATGGCTATTCCCCCTTTATATATATATATATGTATATATTCAGAAGCATAATTCCTGGCCCAAGTAATAAAGCTGCTTCTTGATTGTACAAAGCTCCAAGGCAAAATGCAATTCTGACTTACAAACCATGATTACAGTCTTCATTTTGAGCACTACCTTTTCAGCATTTCTCATTTCAACCTTTTAACAAGTTACTGAGGATTTGTCAATGCAAGGGTCACACGAGAGTTAATCTGAATTAATTTTTAAAGTGGATTAGTCAAAACATATTAAACTTCAGTGTAGACACTTTCATTCAGAATTTCAGCACACTTAATCTAACTAATTTGCCCCGAAAATTAAGGTAAATTGAATCAAGACACTTTTAATTCTGATTCAGAGTATCCACATGAGAGTTTAATATCATTTAATTAATCCACTGTGGATTCACACTTCTGTTTAATTTGGATTACCTTTTCGGAGGAGTTCAGTACACAAAAAATTCTGATGATGGATTTGGGCCAGAATTTTCAGAAAACAATCTTCCACTTCAAAAATAAAACCTGGGACACGGGATTTAATTAGAGTCTCATGACCGAAAGCTATTCTCATTTAATTTCCTTCTGTAATTAGCAAAATATTAAGCTTGATTTCTTAAAACAATAGTAATCATTTTATAGACATTCTCACTGGATAAGCATTTTCTTCCTAAATACTATATTTAAAAGTTGAAATTCAATTGACATTCTAATCATAGAATTACAGATTTTTGGGGGTTGGAAGGGACCTTAAAGCCCACCGAATTCCAACCCCCTGTCATGGGCAGGGCTGCCCCCCACCAGCTCAGGCTGCCCAGGGCCTCACCCAACATGGTCCTTAAACATCCAGGGATGGGGCACCCACAGCTTCTCTGGGCAGGCTGTGGCAGCACCTCACTGCACTCTGAGTGAAAAATTATTCTATTTGTTACTAATATCAGCAATAACCAATGCCATTAACAGAGCTAGATAAGATTAAACATTTTTTTCCTCCCTCCTTTTCTTGATTGTTCATCTTTTTGTCTCATCATTTTTAACCATGTTATTGGGGGTTCAAGTTCTCATTTGAATATTTTTTTTGTGATGGAAATATTCAGAGAACCTAGTGAATATGTCAATCCCAATAAACTCTACAGCCACCAGCAGAGGCCACCCATCTTCCTACTCCAAAGATAGGTCCCAGTGAGTTTTTGTACCAAACAGCAGGAGGAAAGACCAAGTTTATCTACAGAAGGTGTTGCTCAGCTTTATGGCCTCAAGAGGTGTTGTACACTGCATTCCGAGACTACAAACATATATATTATACCTTTTAATATACATTCAAGCAGGACTACAAGGTTTAATAGAATCATAGAATCACCAAGGTTGGAAAAGACCCACAGGATCACCCAGTCCAACCATCCATCCATCCCCAATAGCTCTCACTAAACCACGTCCCTCAACACAACGTCCAAACGTTCCTTGAACACCAGCAGGGTTGGTGACTCCACCACCTCCCTGGGCAGCCCATTCCAGTGCCTGACCACTTTTTCAGACAAGTAGTATTTCCTAACGTCCAGCCTGAATCTCCCCTGGTGCAGCTTGAAGCCATTCCTTCTCATCCTATCACTAGTTACGTGAGAGAAGAGGCCAATCCCTAGCTCACTACAACCTCACTTCAGGTAGTTACAGAGAGCAATAAGGTTCATGCTGAGACTTTCCAATATCCATTTCATCAACAGAAAGGATATACAATTTTAGTAAATTCTTACCGTCTTTGCCATTGTTGCTGAAAAACTGCACATATGTCTTAAGTCATCACTAGGTCAAAATCTATACCAGCAATGAATTGGCTCAAGTGTAAAGGAACAGCATCAGAGATAGTGTCTGCAAGTGGGTTGTTGTGAAGCACCAGACAAGTACTATACATGAGGAAGGGAAAATAATGGATCCAAATATAGCTAATACTACCATTTGTACGTCTGTGGACAAATCCTTATGTTTATGTAACCTCTGACTCCAATCAAATAGTTTGCAAGAATACAGATGTGTAGACTGCCTTTCTACAAAACCTTGTTGTGGGGATTTTTTTTTAATCTAGCTAAAATTATCCCTTTGTATACATATATATAAATATAAAATTTACATTGCTTTCAAAAACAGAAATAGTATTGCCTATTGGCATTATTCAAATGTCCCTTATAAGTAAAAATTTTGCCCTGACAGCAGTAAAGTTCAAGTAATGCAAGAAAGCACTGACAGAAGAGATTTAAAGGATGCAGAAGAAGAGAAACAAAACAAAACCCCACAACTATTTTAATCAAAGGCTATTACAAAATTCTACTGCATTTAGCTGAATGGCTTTAAAAAATGAATTTTCCTTCAAGTAGGGCTATTAAAGATTTTTTCATGTTTTCTAAGTACTGCAATAAAAATTGTTTCAAAATGGAAATTTAATCATTAATGTCACTTCCTAGCAACAAAAATATAATAAGTATTAAAAAAAGCCATGGCCAGTCTCAGCAAATTTAGCAGTTTACAATTTTAGATGTACAGACTGTAGCAGAATACTTTTTGCTTTGCAGATATTCACTGACATCTGTCAATAAGAAAACGGGTTCTTATTTTTAGTTGACTTACAATTATGCTCTTTCTGACTTCAGCATATGAAAGAAATATTCTTTCAGGAAACTGTCACTTCTGCTTTTTTAACACTGGCAGCAGAGCTGATACAAAATAAATAAATTGTTCAACTAGCACTGTCACTTGCCTGCAGTTTTGCCAACTGACCAGAAAAAAAAAGGTGGACATTTTCCCTTATGAATGAAGCGTGCGTACAAAAAGGCAAACCTGACTCCCAGATTTACTATACCTTCCCTTCAGAAATTGCATAGGGAGGACTGCTACATGCATCATATCTTACACACTTAACACTCACCCCTGCATCCCTGCAGTACCTTCAGCCCTTGGCTATGTTTCAGGTCACTGTCAGTTCACAGCCACAACTCACTCCCGTGCAGCCATCATGATTCTGCCTTAGAAATTAATGTGGTAGTGCTGCTTTAGGCACAATGGCTTCAGGATAAAAGGGAAGGCGGCCTGGTTGAAGGGAAAATCTCTCTTATTAATCTTGCTGATACAGCTACGAAAAGCATCCATCCAGTCAAGAGGATATGCTGTCCCTTCACCAAACCTCACAGAATTCCCATGCAAAAGGCAGATCTGACTAAAGAAACAGGCATCTCTCCCACTGGGGCAGAGATGCTCTACGTGAATGCATCAGTTTCCTGAAGATCTCCTCATTAGATACTGCTGTTATTTTCTCATTCCAGACATATTAGCCATTATTGCTGAGGTACAAATTCTATAAGCACTTTAGTTATGGTCGGTGCTTGAGGACGTTTACAGGTTAAAGGTCCAGCCCTGCTCAGTAGGCTTTCAAATGGGGGTACTTAGCATAATTACTCGCAGAAACATGCAATAAGGTCAGGCTCTTAAAGTAAATGTAACAATGGCATAAAGAAAGAATATTTGCTGAGAAGGGCTAAATTTCAAATATGATGGGAGCTGACAACACACTGCTCTGCCTTATGCATTCGATACAAAATACTAGGATTTTATTTGTGTACCAAGTTTTATTTTACAGTACTAAATTCATCTGACCAACACAGAGACCCCAAACACTTTAGGATGGATTGGCTTCAGAATTAATATGTTAAGGGTAAGAAACAGTGATCACAACTCTGCCTATGAGAGTTCAATCAACTCACATCTTGTTTACTGAGTTAAAAAACCTATTCCATCAAAATCTTCAACTGTATACATGAAAGAAACAAATAGGAGCTAAATAATTTTTTGCTTAACAAAGAACAGACAGTAATCGTGTCTGACTGTAGACTGACAGTTTTCAACTATGACCACCTAATATTAATATCCATGTATTCAGAACACTACATTAGCTATGAAAGTTAAAAAAAAAATCTAATTAGATATTCTAGAACGAAAAAACCTTCATTGATACTGCAGTTTATATTTATGAAGCCTACCAATTAATTGGTATAAAAGGCATTTATCTCTGTGCAGGCTAATGAGATATCATGTCAATTTTTTTTCGACTTTGCAGAAAGAGAACAATGACTTTTGCAAAAAGGCTTAAATATTTCACTTACCACTGAAAATTGTATGTTCTAGGAAAAAAAAAAAAAAAATCCTTGTCATCCTCTGCAAAACCAAAAAGCTACCTATACTGCAAAACAAATATCCTTCTTGACAAAAATATCATAGGCAAACAGATATAAGCATCAGAGACAGGCCGGTGTTATGCAGGAGACATTTCTGAACAGAATAGGTAGTGTTCCTTGCCAAGACCCAAACCAAGAGCAAGAACAATGGGGTAGGCAGGGGTAATACCACTGAAAGTGGAACATGTTCAGCAAGCACAGTTCAGAGCTGTGAAGATAGAAACAGGTGGAACAGGAGGGAAAGCCACTTGGGAACGTGTCTACAGGGGCTAACATCTTCCCAGGCTGGCTGGGGTCCATACTCTATGTTCATAGAATCATTTGAGTTGGAAGGGACCTTTAAAGGTCATCTAGCCCAACTCCCCTGCAATGAACAGGGACATCTATAGCTCTTCCAGGGTGATAATTCAAAGCATTAAGCAGCTGTCACCAGTCTTCTGCTGTCAACTCCCCTTCTGGGAGTAACTCCCTCCTTTAAGCCCAATGCAAGTATAGGTTTCCCAGAATAAATTTGGTTTTTGTGAAACCTCATACTGAAGATTTGCAAAAATGTCAATCTGCTAATTCTCTTTTGAAAGGCTCTAGTAACAATTTTCATTGGCTTTTGTGACAATATACTTTGGTTGATGCTGGTACCCACAAACATCCTATCCTAAGTCCTTCTGCGAACAGAGAGAAAAGACAATCACAGGATGATCAGCATCAGGCTGCACAAAGCCAAGAGGTACTGTGTAGGTATGCTAGCACCAGACCTGAAAGCAACATAATATCTGAGCTAATAAATCCAGTTTCTGAAACTTTGACCCCAGATATGTTCATCAGCAGACTTAGAGATTGCCTGTCTCCACGAATCCTCACAATCCATGCAGAATGCAGTGTTTGGATCCCAGGTGCAGACAGGTCTGACACAGACAACAACCTGACCAGCTACATTAACATTATATACTACATATCAGAATCACAGAATCACAGAATCACAGAATTGTAGGGGTTGGAAGGGACCTCAGAGATCATCGAGTCCAACCCCCC
>JAOWBP010002052.1:47971328-47985698 GCA_028571105.1 Tragopan temminckii | reverse complement strand
ATATATGTATATATAATGAACGATTCTCATGTTCACATTTCCCAGGTAGCAGTGATTCAGAAAAGCATCTCCATTAAGGCCAACGTTTGTATCTGTTCTGACTTTAAGAAAGTATTTAACACTCTAGTATAGCCAACTATTTTGTTGGTTGAAGAAATACCATCATTCTTGTGCTAAAGCTTTTTATTTCATGCAATATTTAAATACGATGTTTTTTTAAATAAAGTTTTATTATACTGAAATGCAGAGATTATGCTGATGCCTTTAGTTGTGTTTGCCAATGCAAATGCTTAATAACAACATTTAAAAAACTAATTAGAATCACACTGATATTGCTAGCAGCTGAAAACACTCTGGTATTCTTTGCGTATCCTAGAGATTTTGATATTCACATATTTAGAGAAAAATTCATATAGGCTAACAACCAAACTAATTTTATTTCTAAGTAAGCTAAAAATGTAATGTAAAAATATTTTCATAGTGTACCAACTTAGATAAACATAAAGGCTTAGCAACATTTCTCAATTTCCCTGGACTTTTTCAAACAACTATCTAGAATAACTAGGTCATAAAGGTGCCCAGGTTTTTTATCTTCAATTCACAGGAGTCATTTATTGAAATTGTGAAGTATTTTCGGAACTTCTTTAATGAAATTTTGAGAATGCTTTAATATATCATGGACTCTACTTGGAATATATGACCTTTCATGAAATCTCCATAATTCAGAGTCAAGATTATTAGCAATAAAATTTTACAGTCTCTCAGATTTACACAGCACTTTATAAACAAATATTAAGCTATGTTTGCTCTCTTGAAAAGTTTATAAGCTTATGCTTTAGCCTGTATTGACAAAACTCCAGCAGACTTCACTGAAAGCTCCAGGTATGAAGAAATCCAGAAGCAGATAGGAAAGATTAGCAAACACACATAACATTTCAAAGAGTTGCTACCTTTGCGGAAGCTTCTGCAGATAACAGCTGATGTGACAAAGGATATTTGGAGACAATTTCAGAGAAGAAAACAGAGGAAGGAAGAAATGGATTTAACATGAATTACCACACACCTGTTAGGAAGGCAGTCTTTACAACTATACTATGTTTATCAAGATATAGGGAGGAAAGGTAACATGGATGGTTTGGGACCCAGGAAATAGAGTTTAACCTGCATTTACTGTACAGACTTCTGTGCAACTCTCAGAGCACCAAAAGCCTGCTGATGTAGAATTCCCCAGTGTTAAACTGAATTGTATACAGCAGCTAATAGTAATAAAATGAAAGTCAGCAGGTCGATTTTATTTCAATAGATTATATACTTTTTGTGTTTTCGTACCATCACACGTGTGACATGATTGGGTAGTAAGAAAAGTCCTGTTCAACTTTTGCATAGATTTGTCACTTACAGAATTTTGCTTAGTTCATCCTAGGTATGATAAACTCTTGCCACTTTATAAATAAGGGTGTTGGTCTTTTTTAAACCTAAATACATTTCTTTTTATCAGATAAGTTTAGTTCACTTGACTAGAATATCTCAATACCATGAGACTTTTCTGACTCAAGCTGTACAGTAACTAGAAATTCTACTCAAATACTTGTATCTCCATAGTTTGTTCACAGTTTTGTTTGTTTGTTTTCCATAACTCCCCTAAGTGTTCAAAATATTTCATGCTGTAGTGTCCTATCTTATGTTTTGATAAAATTCAGGCATTAGGTATTATATGGAATACAGTGTATCTGGAAACAGTTTTTGTCATCCTGATTTGGTTTGTACATTGTTTGATTTGATGCGCTACAGTGTTTTCCTTATAGTTTAACTTTCACAAGAAGAAAAACCATGTGTCAAGGCAGTCTTATGTTATTCAACACACCTAATGAAAACTTTGGCTGAGCAATGATTGAAGTATAAAATCTTCAGAGTTATGTACTAACTAGATCTCTGATAGAAAAAAGCAAAGATAAAATCCAGGGAAATCTGATAGGAACAGGGGTAGTGTAACCAAGAGAAGTCAAACTGACCTCGTTTGTATACAGATTCATATTAACTAGCAGTAGCAGTAGCATGACTTCAAAGGCCTGTCCAAATATCAGGCAAGTCTTTAAGCAGAATATTTTTACAAGCTTATAGAATACACGTAGTATACTTATGTAGTATACTTACCAAATCCTTTTCCATCATGACCAATTTCAATCAAACGTAGGCTTCCTAATTTTTTAGTTTTAATCTTGAATGTATCAACCTTTAATATTGAAAAACAGTTACTAAAAATAATATATAATTTTTTGGAAATTTATATCTTCATTCAGGTCAGTTTCAAATCTAAATCAAATGCAAAAATATCAGTTCAAAATAGATGGATGACACCTGATATGGTTTATTTTCCTTAGTGAAGACTTTTGGCAGAGATTTGCTCCTACTAGTTCTCAGTTTAAACCTGAAAGATCTGCTTTTCAACTTAAGTAGGGGAATCATTACCTCTTTCCTGACTTCCATATATCAGAAAAGTATTTTTGCTAGATGTCATGAATTCTCAACTGATGCAATATCTTCTATAATCTTTTCAGTTTACAGTACCTAAGTATATGTTCAAGAATGCAAAAAATAAAGGCTTTTACACAATGTAGCATTATATCTACCAGATATTTCATTCAAAATATTCCCTTGTTTCGTATTACAGATTTTAAAAAAGAAAAATAGTAAGATTCCTTTTTCATAAGGCATTCCTTAAAAATGTCACTGGCTCACATTGGCTTAGCTAAATTGCTAATTAGGTAACAATGCAATTTCTGTGTATCTAATCTTTTTTCAAAGGGTAGTGATACTTTCAGTGTGCTACTAGACAAGATGTTCTTTTGCTCGCTCCTGTCTATAGGTAACTAGCTTTATAATCTTCTCAGTATGAAAAACAATACATGATAAATATATTTTAGATGATATCCACAGACATTCTAGCTGAAAAAAAACCTGAACCAAATTGCAAGTAAAAAGATGCTCAGTATTGTTGGAAATAACAAAGTAGATCTAACAAGGAAGATATCGTAATGGAAGTTTTAATTATTCAGTTATTACCTTCCAAGAAATTTAAAGGAGAAAGGTATGGGAAATATATTTGTTTCTTGCTACATAAGGGTAACCATCATTATACTGCATTGCACAGATGATGAGGAAATGGAGGAATTCCTTTGCCAAATTAATACGTTTATCAAAAAGAGGAGAGCATTCTGTTGAGGAACTAGGATGTCTTGCAGAGAATCAGCACTCTTGTGGATATATTTGCATCTGAACTATGAGTCTCTGAATATTCTAAGCAAGATGGATATCAACATCAGATTGGCGTGCGTGGTTCCATTTTGTCTGGCTGTAGGCTTATGCAGTCAGCAAGGCTCACTGCATCAGTTTCCATGGCAAAGTAAAATGATGGGATGCAAGAGACTGATATATTCTCAAGCATAATATTCAAAGTTTGTGTAACAGCAAGGAATATTTCACATATATGTGCTCGTGCACAGGCAATGCATGTTGTGCATTTCAGAACAAGGAAACATAACTGGGCAGATAAGTGGAATCAATATGAGGACGTGTATAGGACTATGAGAACAGCAATACAGTCAGCTAGACACAAAAGAGTTCAGTGTTCCTTGGTTACTCTGGAGAAAAGGCTAAACATAGAGATAGCTGAGACTATATCTCATGTAGTGATGAGAAAACCAGGATAAATGCTTGAAGTTTGGTAAAGCTCTTGCACAGATTTCATATTTACTTTCCCAATCTATAAACTGATAGAAACCTATATGCTCACCATTCCTTTTTCAAAGGGATCTTGATGCTCCAGTGACTCAGAGAGGTGAAACACTTCAGATTTGTCTTCATTCCCAAATAAAATAATATGCACATTGGCGTCAGTTCCTGCCCCCATTTTGTCACCTGTGTATACTTTTATAGTATACTCTGTCTGATTTCCTTCTTGACTTTCTTCTTTATTTAAGTCATTTACGCCATTCTTTTGTTTGTCTCCTCCAATAACAAAAGATACTGGGATTTCTCTCTGTATTTCTGGCTTATTTGGATCCATAGAAAATGCTCTGCAAAACAAAACCCATACTTTTTTGTAGTAAGTAAGCCATATGTTAAATAAAAACCCTATGAGTTTATATGGAACAGTTGAAGATGGACTCTCAAAATACTATACATTGACTCACTCACTTCATGATGGTAATTTTAATCCAGTGCCTCCTCACTGTTTTCAAATATTATGCTATAAAATGATTAGCTTTACATATGATACTTACTCATTCACTTCAAACACGTAGATAGGATGATCCCTTACAGATTCTTTCAAATGCAATTTTTTAATATCCAGTTTGCAGTCTACAAAGAAGCAAATAAAATATAGCTATAATGTTTTACTGCACATCTTGGAATTAGACACTCCGATGATGATGAAACAGTGTCTTTCATACTACATTAAAATATAATTTGTTAATTTATTTATAATAACGATTGTCTATAGGATCCTGGTATTGTCCCAACATCCCTTATTTTGTTCCTATTTAAAATGTCTACTTTGAAACTTAGGAGCAAGCATTTTCTTTGTCTTTGTGAAGTAAAGGATTGATGTCCTCACCACACTTGGAAGGGTATGTAGAACAGATTCAGCATGACTCAGGTTCACTAGAAGAGGGAGAGCAGGAATATGTGTCTGATGTTTCCTCCTTGGCTAACAAGAGTTGGAACTCTGTTCCACAAGCAGCACAAAGATTTACTGAATGACAAGTATGAAGGAAGTTCAACTTTTCATATATCTCTGGTATATGAGAAAAACTGCTCTTTGAATTGCAATTTTGAACTTTCTGCTGAGGGCTAGTTGTGAAGACTACTTGCTTTCTCTTTTTTTTATATTATTTGTCCATGCAGCACTCTTAAGCAAACTGAATCCCAATGTCTTCTGGTGCAGACCAAGTAGGAGTCTAATAGTATCAGGCTCTCTGAGAGGAATTTAGGACATGGTGTAGCACTCATGACCTGGCCAGATAGACCATGGAGACAATCAGAAGCTCAGGGATCTCAGAACATGCATGTAGTGAGAAAAGAGCCATCTGATCTGAAAAACTAGCTCAGATTGTGAAAGTGGCATAACTAAATAAAACCAACACACCATCTGAGCTGACCAGTCCTGCAGGGCACATCTGAATTCATACACTAAAGAGCTTTTGGACTTGAGGATTTTTTGTTCAAAGGGGCTATCCCCATCCTTCCCCTTCCCACTGTAATACCTCTAGCTTCACATCATGCCTCTACTGAAGCCTCCAGAGGCTGAGCAGATCATGCTGTGGTGCAGAACACGTTGACTACCCAACCAGTATGTATACACTTACTGCCCAAATCTCTTTGATGATTATATATATTTTTCAAATTTGGTTGAAACTGGGTGGTGAGTTTAAAATATTACTATGAGGAGCTAAAGGATAGGCTAACAAGACAGAGAAAATAGAAATGTATAACCCTCGCTTTTCAGGAAAGCCATCTGAAAATGGTCCACTGTAATAAATAGCAAGTAACGATTTGCAATTATATAGCAATTTTCATTAATGGACTTGAAAATATTTTACAGGAATACTTCAAAACATTTATAAAAAATACTTCTTAATGGCATGATTACCATCATACAAATGAGGCACAGAGGAGTGAAAGTTTTGGCAATTTTAAAGGAATTTGGTGACAAAACTGCTGTATGCCTAAAAGAGGTAAAATCCCCTTCATGATATTAAAGCAAGAAAACAGAACAGCTGAGGAAAACAACAAAAATAACTATCGCAGGACAACTGAACAATACGTTTCTTAAGTTAGAATTATTTTCTTATACCATGCATTAATAGCAGAATATAATTATTTATCATCTGTTTTTCTTTCTTGTATGTAAGGGAGTAGTTTACTTTCTTAATGACTAATGGTACAGGTTTCAGAACCAAGGATTTTAATGCATCAAAATGTAAAATTTTTCACTATAAAATATTATTATTTTTAAAACACAGCAAAAGTAAATTAATCGCAGTGATTGTGTTGCCTTTAACAGGAGGTAAGCTGTGTGATTCACATCACTAACTTTAGAGAGCAAGAAAAGTATGTTACCTTTCTTACTGCTGATTACAAGAACAACTTTGTCCACTTCTCCCAGTTCAACAGCATCCATGATAACAAGAAATGACTAAAATAAAAGCATTCAATGTTACAATCTTAAACTATATTGTATTAAGTGTATAAGACCTGAAAAGCATTTATAGGAAGTACAAGAACAAATTAAATGCTAAATTTTAGAGTAATTTAAGGTAGAGTACCTCATTGTCATCTCCCTGCTGGACATTCTGCAATGACCAGAGAAGGGATCTGTCCCCTGTGTCACCATGAGTACCATATATACACGCAGTCATATGCACTACACTTCTGTCAGTCAAAATATTTCTAGAAAATACTGTTAGATGATACGTAACCACTGCAATATCAAGCAGAAAGAGTCATGTTAATACCATTCCACAACCTTGCCCAGCTATTTTACAACATCGCAATGTGCAGTCAGGTGAAATTAAAAATGACACTTGACAATTATAATAAAAATCAATTTTTTCCATATTTTTCCGTAATTTTGTCCTTTAAATGTCTTGAACACTAGTGGTTCTAACACCTTTAAATGAGAGACAAAGAATAAATTAAGTTATTTACCTGTTTCTTTTAAATGGCAAATGCCTAATAGATAAAATCTTAATGAGTTCCAAACTCATAAATCACTTTGGGGATCTTTGCAAAGACAAAACTTAGCTGGGGAGACAAGTTCATCAGAGTTCATCATCTAAGAGATGAGGAGAAAAGCCTCTTGCATGTAGTTCACAACATCTGAATTCCTACTTTGAATTTCACTGTAGAGGAGCACATCCTCTGACAACAGAATGAGCCCAAAAAGACAAATCTATCTTGACAGAAGTTGGCACTCATGAGTTTGGGCAGTTTATGATTTATGCAGTGGTTATAATTGAGGACAGGATAAGAACATCTGAACACCTTTAGAAGCAAATACATTCACAGAGCATCTCTTTATGTTTATTTGCATTTTATTCACAGAATCAAATTATGTGAGCTTTCTGAATCTTTTAATCATATATCTATCTTCTCCTTTGTATTCCTATAGACACCTTGGTAGAAGGAGATGAATCTTGGCCTTGCAGAAGGTTTCTGCAAAAAATGGCTAAAAGCTTAGATAAAGGCAGTGAATATTTGCAGACTACTTGCACCTTTTGGAAGTCAAGAAGACAAAGTACAGGTACAGCAAATAGGAGTATGTTGTTATCAGCTAATGATCATCTAAATACTGAGTACAGAACAAGAACCAGCTCTTGTCTTGATTCCTCAGCATCAGTAATAGGGGAGAAAACAGACTCTTGATGCACGCATACTGTAATTGAGCAAGTGCATGGAAATAAATCCAAAGTGCCAAAGAGGTATACAGTTTTATCTGGAAAGGTAAAGCTTACAAAAAGCCCAGGATAGAGCTAAGTTTAAAATGGAAATAAAAAATTGATGCTGCCTAAGTAATAATAAATCATGGCATGGTAGGATATTGGAGAAAAGATGAAATACAACGACTGAATGGGATATGGTACTGTTTCAAACAAGATGAAGAATGAGGAAAAGAAAAACTATGCTTGGGGAGGGATGCAACGCAATGCAATCACTAGGTCACAACACAGAAGAAAGAAATCTGGATAATATTATTTTTGGCTGTATCTCTGATTTTATAAGTGATCTATTATTATTATACTTGACCTCTGTTTTGATACAAACTCCCAGATTTCAAACCTGAGATGTGAAGCTAAGATGGCATTCAAGAGACTCACTTTGAGGGTCAGTGTTAGGGACAAACAAGTGAGACTACTTCATTAGGGAGGACGAGACTGGATCTGGGAGTGACCCCAGCTAAGCAGTGCCCTTTGTGTCCAGGAAACAGTCCTACAATGTCTGCACATGGCAGGCAGTGCCATTAACAGTTTCAAACATGGCAAAAGATGAAACAGACCCAGAAATCATCTTGATGGTCCAATTGGGAACAACAGGAGAAAGGGATGGAGAAAGGGCCAGAGATAGAACTGAACACAAGGCCATAACGTAAGTTTTAAATCCATTCAGGATACAGGGCCAGAGACAGGAATAAAAGCAAGTGTACGCCTACCATAGCTCAGGTATGACTTTAAGTGATTGTCCTATGCTCATGTGCAGAAGGAGGTGGCTGGAGGCCTCAGGTGAGGCTGGTCAGGGCAAATAAGATCTATTAGCTTATGATGGCCTTGACAGTCTGTAGCTGACTGAAAGTTGAGTTGAACCACACTGAGAAGACTAAAGAGTGGATAGAACTGATAGATAAATTGTACAAAGAGGGACAACAAAAGGAAACCAACGAAGGAAAGGGTAGAGGGTTAAAATGCTTTAAAAGTGTCTTTGTTCTGGTAGTGGGATCAAACAATCATATAAGTGGGCAAATGAGCTTTTATACCTGTAGTGAATATAATAGACTGGAAGGAGGAGAAATGAAAGGAAATCTCTGAAAAGAAATTACATTCAGTGGGACAAATTAATTTTATAAATTTCTTATGATTTCATCTCTGTGTGAATTATAGCTCTATTTTAATTTTGTGGAAAAAAAGTCTGCTGTTTCTAAGTAGCAGAATATGTTTTTATTAAATCTTTTCACTAGTTCATTGTTTTGCCTTAAAAGGTACAGTAGTGCAAAGTTCATTCACCTTTTGTACAACCACATGAGTAAGGAAGAGAGCATGTCTTCTTCTCTGGAGATTCTTGAGGTGTAAGCAATCTCAAAGGAAGGTACGCTACAGAGGAACTATTTTGTATATACTCTCCCCACTAATGCACCCAAAAGGCACATTTAAGCTGGTACACAGCCAGTTCTCAAGGGTTTGCACTGTGTTTTATCAGCTGCATTTTGATAGCTTAAAATTAGCCATTGGGATACGCTTCATCACAGTCCCAAGTACAGAATAAAAAAAAAGAACAACCAAGAAATGAAATTCTAAGGCACTATAAGAATGATGGTATACTGAGCTGCATCTGAAATTAAACAGCACACAGCTTTTAGTTAAGGTGATTATGATCAGCTGCTTTTCATTCCTATTAATGCATTACTGGTTTTCTTTCAAAAAGAAAACCAAGGAGAAAATAAATTAGATTTAGAAATCTGGCAGAGAAGCAGATCTGTTTTGCACCATAAATTTCAAGTAGGTTTGTTTCTAAAAGATCGCTTTGAACTCCATGCAGGCCACCTGCTGTGGAGCTGCTTAAGGCTCTTGGACATAAAATGGCAAAGATCTGGGGGAATGTATTTCACATTGTCCTAGTTTTTTTCTTCCTTGTGTTTACAAATCCCTCAATGAGGACTTCTAAAGCATATGTGGAAGGAAACACATGCAACAACGATGAACTTTTAATTTGTTTTCTTTTACTTAAACACATAGATAATATAATACCTATACCTTTTCTGTTTTTTTTTGTTTTTTTTTTTTTTTTACCAACCCAGAGAGAATAGAGAAGTGACTTTCTTTCAACCAAGAAGTTAGTGATGGAGCTGGAGTAACAACCGAAGTAATTAGGGCTCCAGTATCTCTGCCTGTTTATCTTCCATACTGCATCTTACTGCCTGTGTTTCCGTGTGCATGTACATCTACCTTCAGTACAGCTGCATGAGAGTGATCTGTCTTTTGCAAGGGGCAGTCTTGTGCTTGTGTTAATCTGAAGGACATTTTTTTTCAAACCTACTTGTAGGAGACAAAAGCCATGACACCCTACTCTGTATCTATACTGTGCAAGTCTTTTCTTCAAGTGAAAATCACAACTCTAAGCTATACAAAATATGAAATTTATATTTTCATTTGCATTAATAATATGAAAAAAAGAAAAGAATCACCATTAATTCTACTGTTTGTATGCGTATAGCTAGACATTTATAAACATCTCACTAAAATTGGGTCATAAGTTTAGTCCAATGTGTATTGGAGTCATTCATTTTACACCTTATCCAGATCACTGAATAAGTCAGAATAACTGACTTATTCTTTACTCATTTGTTTTCTGCATAAAACTCAGACAGAAATTATTTTAACATTAAATATCATTATTTGATATGTTTATTGAGAATTATTCTCTCCAATGGTAGCATTTAATGAGAATCACATTAGAAAAGTATGGAAGATATGGTAGTTTTTAGGTGAAAGGATTTCTTTTATGTTGCTTAATAAAGATAACATGAAAGACAGTTGTTGGGCTAATTTTAACAGACATAAGTATTTGGAATGCATAAGAGTAATGATAAAACTTATGTTTATATGTCATTTTGAACTGTTTTTCTTTTATTTTAATTATTTCACCAAGAATATTGGTTGGAACATACAAAAAAAAAAAAATCAGTTAATAGGAAGATAAAAAAATAGTAATGCTATAAAAATCATGCTGTTAGTGTCAGTAATATGAACAGCTGAGGACTAAACACAGAATAGAAATATTATGATGCTACAAGAAAGAAATATACCTTAACATTATTCCATATAGCTTTTAATAACAGTTCTGTACAAGAAAGTAAGGATTGCACTTCGCACTTTACGATACACAGGAATTAAGCTGAGTTGATAGTATTTTCCTTAACACATTTTAAATTCTTATCCAGACTTTATGAATCATTAAATAAGGTCAATAAAATTTTCTGGTTTGATAAACTGTAATATCAAGACATGTTAACTTCCGGGACCACTCTACTACCTTTATGTATGTTCTTACCTACCAGAAAGTGCTTCTTTTAATGGCCACTCTACAGGGAATTCAATCCATCTGTCTCCATTAAGAGAAAGAGGAAGTGTTTTATTTATAGTGAGACTAAAGGTATCCAGGGTTGATGTGTTCTGCATTTTAAAGTGATGAAGAGACAACTGTGATATGTTGCTTTCCAATCTCTGGAGTCCAAGTCTGACTTTATAAACCATACCCAAATCAGATGGTAAATTTATCTAGGAAGTAAAAAAAAAAAGCCCTGTAAGTTACAAATGAAGATACATAGACACATGCATAACTAATTTTAAGGAAGAGGGAAAATTTCTCCTAAGGGATCAGCAATGATGTAGAATCATAGAATCATAGAATTGCTCAAGTTGGAAAAGACCTTAAAGATCATTGAGTACAACCATGACCTAACCATACTACCCTAACTCTAACAACCCTCCGCTAAATCATGTCCCTGAGAACCACATCCAAATGGTTTTTAAACACATCCAGGGATGATGACTCAACCACCTCCCTGAGAAGCCTATTCCAGTGCTTAACAACCCTTTCTGTAGAGAAGTTTTTCCTGATATCTAACCTAAACTTACCCTGGTGCAACTTGAGGCCATTTCCCCTCGCCCTGTCACCTGTCACCAGTGTGTAAGCACCTTTCAGATACTGGAGGAGAGCAATAAGGTCTCCCCTCAGCCTTCTTTTTCCCAGACTAAACAACCCCAGTTCCTTCTCACTTTATAGCCCAATTAGCATCAGTCTTGATGCAAAAATTCAATAGGTTCAAATGCAGTAGAACCAGGCTGACTGTAGACACTTACAGAAAAACTATCTTTGTACTCCAGGGGCATTCATTGTAATTATTCTATCAAATTCAAATTACATACTGCACTGATTTCTAAATGTAAATACTTAATGTCATGTAAATTGAGATGCATTATTAACTATGACTATTTGTTGACAGAAAAAAAGAATATACTTGATCAATGTGAACTTGAAAATTAAAAAAAAAAAAAAATCTGGAACGCAATTCAAAATTTCACATATTTGAATATTTAAAGAATAATATCTGCAATATTTACATTATATACATTATTATCTCTCTGCATAAGGAAACTTAAAGAAAATGCAAATACAGACAAGTCTATGTACTATTTTACATCGTATGTTATTTGGTTCTTAGCTTGATGTTCCAGTTTGTTTTCCATGGAAACTGGATTTGACTTGCCGTTGCTTCCATAAAAAACCATAACCAACTTGGATATATTTTCTGACAACTTTTCAAAGTCTTTTTTTGTTTCATCTTGATGTTTTGTGAAATAAATCCTCCATCTGCCTTCTGAGAATTAAAATAGAGAAAATAAAATGGGAAAATAAAGATTAAAAGGTATTCCTGATTTCATATGTTAATCAAAGAACCTGAAATAAAATTCATAAGCTGTATCTTAGTGTACATTATTATATAAGCATTATTACATAAGCATTTCATTTGTATGTAGATCAGCTTCCTAATATATTGGTATTTCCCACTATTACAAAAGGGCAAATAGTGTCACTATCATTAAATATAATGCCATATTGTGATGAAAACATTCTCCCATTATTACTTCAAAACTGATGAATAAGACAGTGGATGCAATCCCGGAAGCTGTACCTGAATTCATTTGCTCTTTTCCTACAGGATAGGCAGAAGTGCTCTTCCGCTCTTGAATTTCTAATTAAAAAAAAGATTGAAGACCAAATTAATAATTTTGTAAAACAGTATCCAAGTAATAATAAATGTGTGCATTCATGCCTAGTGAGGCAATCGATTAAGTATTGTATCATTTAGATCAAAGATTTAATAGGAAGTGTACAACGTGATTTTCCACCTAAGTAACATCTATACATCACCTACTTAATGAAGCGACTCTAGAGTTACCTCTTTACTGTGAAGTCGTTTTAACCTGAAGATTCAAGTGTTTTTCACTTGAAACATTTATACAATTCATGCTGCAGACAAATCAGAACTAATGGGATATTTGTACTGTCCTTTTTCAGGGTTGATATTCCTCCTGTTGGTTTCAGTGGGTCTTAGTATAGATCAAAACTTCTCGTACACATTAGATAGAGGCCTGAACCAAAGATGGAAAGTCTTCTTTGAACTAGGTTTGAATTTGCCATTTATTATATACAATTAAATAAAACAAACAAACAAAAAACCTTGAAAACTTTTTTCTACCAAATCACAAAATTACTGGAGCACAGAGGTTGGAAGGGATGACTGGAGAACATCTAGTCCAACCTCCTGCTAAAGCAGATTCCCTTTTAAGGTTGAGGTTGCACAGGATAGCGTCCAGGAGGCTTTTGAATATCTCCAGAGATGAGAGTCCAGAACCCCTCCCCAACCTGTTTCATTGCTCTGTCACCCTCACAGTAAAGAAGTTCTTCCTCATGTTTGGATGAGGCTGTGTTCCAGTTTGTTCCTGTTGCTCCTTGTCCTGTTGCTGGACACCATCAAAAAGAGCCTGGCCTCACCCACTTGGCACTTGGCACTCTCCATTTAGATATTTATAAGCATTATTAAGATCCTCTCTCAGTCTTTTCTGCTCCAGCCTGAACAAACCCTGATCTCCCAGCCTTTCCTCACAAGGGACATGCTCCAGGTCCCTAATCATCTCTATATCCCTCTGCTGGACTCTCTCCAGTAGTTCCCTGTCTTTCTTTAACTGAGGAGCCCAGAACTGGACACAGTAGTCCAGATGTGACCTCACCAGGGCAGAATAGAGGAGAAGAATCACCTCCCTTGACCTGCTGGCCCAGGATACCACGAATCTTGGCCAAGAAGGTAAACTGCCTGGATCATGATGGCTCATGACCACCCTGTTGACCACTAGGACACCCAGGCCCATCATAGCTCCTTTCCAGCAAATCAGCCCCTAACCTGTACTGATCCGTGTGGTTATTCTTCCCCAGGTGTAGGACTCTACACTTGCTCTTGTTGAATCTCATCAGGTTCCCCTCCACTCAACTCTCCAGCCTATCCCAGTCTTGCTGGATGGCAGCACAGGCTCCTGGTGCTTTGACAACTCCTTCCAGCTTTGTATCACCAGCTTGCTGAGGGTCCCTCATCCCTTCATCAGGTCATTGAAGAAGATGTTCATTAAGACCAGACTGAAATCAGTGTATTCTTGTAGAAATAGTAAAAAAAGTTCAGGTTTTTTGTTTTTTGTTTGTTTTAAATTTTGAGTAAAACCATATTATATTATCTTATATACACTAAATACGTGTTACATACACACAGTGGGAACACAAGGGGTTGTATCTAAACATTAGGAAACTCTTCTTTACTGCTAAGTTGACTGGGCACTGGTACAGATGCCCATAACATGGTGTTGTCTTCCTCCTTGGAGACTTTCAGTGGTTGTCTAGACACGTTCTGGGCAATCTTCTCTGGCTGGTCCCACTTGACAGCAGCCCAAAGTATGTTTTCTTTCTGGCAAATGCTACCTTAACACTGTGGCACAGAAAATGTAAAACATTCCTCTTGGTGACCTTTTCTCCATTGCTTATACA
>JAOWBP010002052.1:47947773-47958046 GCA_028571105.1 Tragopan temminckii | reverse complement strand
AAAAAAAAAAAAAAAAAAGGCAAGGAATACATAGATTGCTTGGGATACTGATCTAATCCCTTTACTTCATGGGAAATATGGGAAATGCATAGAAGTGATTGATTGTGATATTGTCATGGTAGAATATCCATTCAGAACAAAAGCTTATGCATTCTTCGCTAACTTTGGCATCAAATCCCCAAAGAAACACAAAACTAATGAAAGCAATTTAGTCTTGAGATGACCAAGGCATAATTCACATAAAGGAATTTCATGATGTATAAATAGAAGGTCACAGAAGAATGCGTGATCAACTTCTGCTGTGAGGGGCAATGACTTCCTTATTTGACATTACAGTACAAGTTATTTTCTCTGGATTTCCTGTACTTCCTTTGAGAGAGCGCCAGATAATATTACTGAGAAAAAGCAGAACCCTGCGCACTGTTTAAAACATTTAAACTTTTTAATGCTGCATACTTTCTCTTCTACATGTCCAAACTGATCTCAGTCTTGGAATGCAAAAAGCACATCTAACTATGGGAACTCAGATTCTTTTTAAAAAATGAATACAAATTATCTGCTAAATCCTTTGGCCTGCATTGAAAATCTTAGCCACCATAACTGGCCATATCTTTTCCATTGTTTCTGATTTGTAACAAACCTGCTGGAAAAGGAGAATTGACTGTGAGAACTGGAAGCTCAGCCACTCTTTTCCCTTCGTCATCTGCAAAGTTGCGGCAAAATGGAAATTCCAGAAGATTTTTACTTACTCTGTGTTGAAGCTTTACCTTAACAAAAAAAAGAAGAAATAAATTCAACACTTCTCTTGCTCTAGAGCAAACTGTAGCAAGACATACTATTGTAAAGTACAGAGAATAAACATGCAGTCTCAATTCTAAAGAAGAGGAAATAAATTTGTCTAAAATGTTTGGTTTTTTTTCCCAAAGCAACCTTTTAAAAGAAAAGAAAAAGATTTTTCCCAATTAAAAATAATTAAGACGTTGTCAGCATTCTTGCTGTAGAGTTTGTGGTACTACAGAAAAAAAAAACAAAATAATTTTGAATAGTTCAAAAAGCTTCCTTTATGCATCTATTCACACAGCATATGGAAGAAAATAAGTGTTGTTATGCCCATTTCAGCTTGTGATAAATGTCGATAAGTTCTAACATGTTTTTATGGCAGAATGTTTTCTCATTCTGAGCAATTGGAGAAGGAAAATGTGTTTCTGGGAAAAGCTGAAAAAATGAAATCAAGCACCTTTATGGCCTGCATGTGTCTGTATGAATGCATCATATGAAATATATATTACTGAATATTTTGAACGTCTGTGAAATATGTGTAAGTGTACATAAAGAAATCAAAGGGTGATACTGAGCTAAGCAGATTAGTCCTATTACAAGGAAAGAGATTTTAATAATGAGCTTCTTATGCTATTACACTATCAGTGACACAAAGAGATAAAAGTTCATTATTCTAAACTATTTAAACATAGAACCAAGAAAATATTTGTAAACATGTCTCAGATAGTAACCTGACTTTGAACAGAACACAGAAAATTCACTCATTGAAGAGATTTTTTTTTACTGAAATGTAAAATATAACTATATTCCTTTTGTACTAAATCTATATTCCTGAGCAGTTTCTCAAAAATCAAGTTTCCTTTACTGTGCTTTATTTCTTCAAGAGTTGAAAGGCAAGAATAAAGATGCACTTCTTCGGAAACAAAGCATATATTTTTGTTTATTATTTATTTATTTATTTATTCCCAGACATTATTTTATAATGATTTTATCTTCCTCCAAAAATTCAAGGGAATTACTTTGCAGATATAGTTCTAATATGAATGCTGATTCTAAGTACGGAATTCAACCATCTGAAGCACCTGCTTGTGATAGAAGGTGGAAATCTCAGCTTCTCTGTGAGAAAAGACTTGTATAATCAAAATAAAATGGCATAGAAATGACCATCCTGCAGTGTAAATCTAACTGGCAGTGCAAATAGATTGATAACTTGTTTTTAATACTAATTATTATTCACAATCTCTTATAGGTAGTACCTAGTAATTTCATACAAGGATTGAACCTGTTCTGCAAAGGAGTCCATGGAGTAACAGGAAATGCCTTCCTAAAACTCCTGTAAGTTTATATTTTCTTTCTCTTTCTTGTCCTATCTGATAAAAATTAACCTATTTTCTTTTTCTATATAAATTATGTTGATATGTTTTTCTAAATCTTCTTTGAGCCCTTGTTATGAGCTAATGAAGTAAAGGAGATTAATAGATATCATTGCAACTGCAAAATTTCTGTTCTGATTTTTTTTTCAGTGATCCACCATCTCCAAAAAGTAGTTTTAATTTTATTGATGTATTTGTTAGATAATTATTTCATCTGGCTATGAAGATGAAATTAACTACCTGACTACCAGTTAAATGTCAGGGGGATCAGTTCTCTATTTAATAGCATGTAATCAAGATTAAAATATTTTTTTCTCCATTTTCTAATGAGAACAAAATGCAAGTATTAATGGGGTAAAGTGTGGCTGCAGTTTGAAAGATGACTCCTTCCCTTAAACTTGTATCTATTTTCCCAGTTTAAAAGGGTAAAGATATTTCTTGCATAGGAAAATGCCACAGTAATTTCAGTATGATGTCAGATTTTAGCTTCAGCATCCTAGACATCAGAAGAAAGATTGTCACTTTTTGCTATTCACTTCTCTTTTTCTATGTGTCAACATAAATGGCAGATGTTTTCATCAGAAGGCATTTCTGGTGTCTCGCTTAATTGTTTGCTTTGGATCACTGGGTTCACAACATGTAACACTCAGTTTGGAATTACGTAAATACTGCAATGCATGCCAGTGGCTCCAGTTCAAAAGTGAGATTGCAAGATGTGGTAATGGCAAATCTGTATATGTATCATCCAGAAATCCTCTTAAGTTTACAAGCTTTTTGTTATCCAAAGCTATTCTAATAAATATTTATCACTCTACAAGCATTAAGTGTTACCAGATCTGATTATTCTTGTTACAAAAAAAAAAAAAAAAAAAAAAAAGAGTAAGTTCAAAAGGAACTGGAAACTTGAATAAATACAGAATAAAAAAAGTAGAATAACCACAGAATAATTAAAAAAAAAAAAATCCTGAACTACTACTGACCCTGCCTGTGGCAGGGGTTTGGAACTTTATGATCCTTGGGGTCCCTTCCAAGTCAAACCACTTTATGATTCTATTTTTGCTTTAGTTTTTATTTTTTACCTCATGGCAATGCCAAGACTCTCCTTCTCCTGCTTCTTCAATTTCTAGGCGAACTTTAAATATAGTAGTGAATTTCTTATTTAATTCAATTGAAGTCTCATAAATTTGCTTTTTTTTAAGGGATCCTTTTGGGAGTATGATTGAAGTACAGATACCTTTTCCGCCACAAACAGTTAGAGACATTTTAGGATTTGTGGAACTAGAAGAAGTATCACTAGTTGTGACGAAGACATCCCAAGTCCCTGTTGAAGAAAAACATTAAAAAATAATTAATGGGTTTGCTGAATATCAAAAATATTACATCAATTTGTAACAGGGTGCTATTGAATGACTAGCAAGCCATTCTCATCTTTGCACTGAGCTAGTCGTGAAACATAACAGATTCAGTTATTATCACTGATATATTGTACATACCGAGAAACAAATCAGCCTTTCTACAGTGATAGTTGATTCTTTAGAGATGGAACAATCCAGCAGAACTAGGCAAATAAGGCTGCCAGCTCCCTATTAGAGACTGAAGAGCCTTGCCAGTTCATTGACATTTTTCAGCCTGTAATTGTTTCTTCTGATAATTTTAATCTTTTTCTCACTAACTGCCGCTCAAAAGCACCACATTTTCTACTACGTAGTACTGGATATCAGGTTTGCCTTTGATCCAGGATAGTAACTGTTTGCATTTAAACTTTGAGGAGCTACTTAAACTAGATTATTAAAATTTGCTACATATAAACAAGATGCTGATAAGATAAACTGGTTCAGTGCTTGAAATTTGATATTAAAGTTATCATGACAACAAAGCATAAAACCTTATGGATTTCCTTTATAAAGAAGTAATGTTTGCTTAGACTAAAAATAGTCCCATGTAACAGTATAGGGCTTTGCCAACTTTAGGTACACAGAAAACACTCAAACCTAGTAATTTTACATTAGGAAAAATATTGAAAAATTATCTTAACAGAAACAAAAAATGTTTAAGATTAGAAGGAATCTCTGAAGTTCATCTGGTACAACCTCTGCTCAAGCAGGGACACTCAGAACAGGGTGCCTGGGCCCATGTCTAGGCATCTTCTGAAGATCGCCAACAAGGTGATTCCACAGCCTCTCTGAGCAACCTGTGCCCATACAGAAAAGAAGTGCTTTCTGATGCTCAGAGGGAAACTCCTGTGTTTCAGTTTGTGCCCATTTCTTCTTCTCCTTCTCCTTCATTGTCCTATAAACACTTGCTTTCTAACCACAGCCGGCAAAACATTATCTCTCCTAGTACAAATTAATTTAAATAAAACTGTAAATTTACAGCAGATGAGAATCTATGCCATGAATTCAAGACACTGTGAAGGTACAAAAACAGCACTCATCTAAAATAAATTCAGAAATTATGATTTTAATGTTAATCATAAAAAGCTACCAGCTTCAGGTTTGTGAACATTAAATACAAATGGAAACAATAACATCTATGAAAAAAATGGAAGTGAAATGAAAATTTACTGTATCACCCGTGACATAACCCACAGCCCTGGAGCCCTGAAAATTTTTATCCCTGGAGCACTGAAATATTAAGACTTTAAGCTATCAGAGTATAGCTGCCTATGAACAATGAGCAGAACGCCTATCTCTATTGGATCATACACCTTACTCTGCTATTACAACTATATTGTACAGTCTCTTTGATACATTTGTCAAGATCCAATTTAAAAACAGCTTCATTAAGCTTCTTTTATTCTCAGTAGTTAATTCTAAAAGAGAACTAAGCTAAAAAATTTCTTCTCCAAAAGAGTGATCAGGCACTGGAACGGGCTCCTCAGGGAGGTGGTGCAGTCACCATCCGTGGAGGCATTCAATAAATGTTTTGATGTTGTACTAAGGGATGTAGTTTAGTTGGGAAATACAGGTGGTAGGTGGATTCTTGGACTGGATGATCTTGGAGATCTTTTCCAACCTTAGTGATTCTATGATTCTATGATTTATTTTTATGATAACTTTATCCCTTAGTTTAAATAACTCTTTTTCTCATCTTGATATGAAAGCCCTTATTACTGTGATAGATCACAACAGTGTCCATTTTCAACCTTAAATTTGCTAGTCTGAATACATCAAGTTTTTTTCAGTACCCTGTCACAACAAAGCCTTGCCATATCCCCAGACGTCTTTACACCTGTTCAATTTTTTTTCTGGAGATAGGTGGGCATAATTGTACATGGCATTCCAAGAAGAAACACTGCTCCATTGTACAGTGGCATTAATTCTTCTTGGCCTTTATTGAGAATGCTTCCATACATTATAAGGTTACAATGACTACACTCAGAGCCATGTCATATTGTTTTCTCAAAATTATTCTGTGATCATATAACAAAACCAGATATTTCCCCTATTGATGTCCCATTGAAGTATTCTTGTAGCGGAAATAATTACAAGATGTACCAATCTGATATGGTTTTTGCACTCTTAGCTACTACTTATTTCATAATTTCCAGTAAAATTAATGGAAATTAGGAATCTGTACCACAATTAAGAGCTTAAATACTTAGTTGGATTTGAACCTAATTGTGTTCAAGATTTGTGTTATTTCATTCCATTGCTTTCCTCCAGTTCTCAAAGTTTACCCTTCAGCCTCTTCATCCTCCTGTCAACACTCACAGCTTTATAGCGTGAACAGATATTATTAGCATATTTACTCTCCCTTATCCACCTCTTTACAATTATTTCTTTTACTATATCTTTCCACTTTCTAATTTCTAATTACCTAATAATTTCTCATAAATCAAATACAATTCAGTACTGACATTTACACAGATTAAATGTCATTATATTTCTTACTGGGGAAGATTTCTTAAAAGTATCAACTTTGTCTTACAATTTATCATTTGTTAATTCATTTCTTTTATTTCCTATTTGCCTCTGCTATCCTAACTACTTAAAGTTTTTCATATGGAGATATTACCTTTGTTATTTACAAGTTGTGCTTCTCATTGCCATAGGATTATTTTATAGCCTCCCACTTCTGCCTCTTCTTTTCTCTGTTCTTTCAGTATTTCAGACTAAAGACTGCTTATGTTGTCATTGACTGCATGAAACTCAAACTATATTTGCATTTCACGTTTGGTGATTTGCAATAACTTCATTCCCACTAATTTTGATTTTGCTTCCCTTCCTCACACTATGGGTAATTAATGAAATCAGACATAAAATATTCAATTTGTTTAGGGATTCTACCTACATCATCTTTAGTTCCACTTTATTATTTATTATTCCTGCATAGTCATCTATCTTTCCTTTTTTTTTTTTTTTAAGTAAATGGTTGAAGAACCTTTACTATTTGTTTTAATTCCTTTATAAAATCTGTGTCAGTTTGACATTTAGTTAAGTTCTGTTGTATCCGTATACTTTCTGACCCCTAAGGTACAGTGCTCTTTGCTGATCAGCCTTATTTCTAAATTCCTTGTAGGCTCTCTGCTTATCTGTAATATTCTTCCTAGAAGTATTATACACACCGACCAGAACTGATGTTGAATAGATTCACGATTGAATATAAATAATCACAGACTAAAAAATATTAGTCAATCTACACTCAAATTTTTGAAGACTATGGCTGTGTGAGAAGCATAGGATGGTGGAAGCTTTTTACATATCTACATTCAGACACTAGAAAAGGGTGCAAGATTTCTCACACCTTTTAAATTGTCAGTGAAGAGAGAGCTGACAGACCCTGATCAGCCCTGGGCTTCTGCTCTAAATAACCCTTAGGAGAAGCCTGCCTCGCTCTGTGGATTATGTAGGGCACCTATGGAATTCTTGCAGTATTGTAGTACAGTATTTCTTATTTTGAAATAGACATTACTCTAGCTGTTCATCTAGCTTAACTTTCCACATTATTCTGTCCTGTTGTCTCAGTAAAATGATAAAAAATATCTGTTACTGGACAAGGTACAGGCAGCTAAATATAAAAATATATACTACAGCCATGTCTGCAACAATATAGAACTCTAAACATAAAATGGAGTAACCATGAATATAGAAATCAATAATGGTCAATGTACAAAATTATTGATTTAGAATACAAATTCACATCTTCAGATTAGTTAAACTTTACATAATTTGGTCTAGCACTTCTGAGTCAAACTGCATAAATGGACCCAAAACAACATTTAACACCTCTTCAAAAAATGACAAGATGTGTCAGAGAGCTAAGAAATCCAGTCCCATGGCAAAATGTAAAACACTTATCAGGTTTTTGGTGTTTACATTATGTCTGAATTTCAATCCTTTTTTCATTAAATTGAAAAGGATATTGGGTCCAGGTCAACTAACTTTGCAACAACTCATGCCATTTAAGTAAAAACAAAAACTGCAAAAAAAAGCAAATGCTTTTTGCAAACATATGAACACACAGGAAAATCTCATTCTGCTATATGAGTTTCTGTATCTCTTCCTGAGATTTCACTACTGTTGTAGGAGCCTTCTGCTCTGCACTGATTGCCATACGGAACAACCTACCTCTTTCTGCTTCAGCTTTTTTCAAGGCTCAACTAAACACACACTTCATTGCTCCCATTCACGTCATCTCTCCCTTCTGCTAATTATAATTCTACCTACCAGGTTTGGAAAGTGTTTGGAGAAATAGTTTGAGAGATACAACTTACATTTAAGCTATATTATTTTTCTATTTCAGTTTTAGTCTTAAAAATAACCTGAAAAATAATATGAATTATCATTAAAACAAAAACCAGAAGGAAATTTGATGATTTTGAGTCTTACCGTGAATCTTTTCTGTCAGCATTTCATTCCTGACTTTTCCGAGTAGTCTCAACATTCGTTCCATCTGTGCATCACCAACTCCACTGTCTAACCATTGCTGGCAAAGAAATATATATTGGCTATCAGTCTTGCCTGATTCATGGATGACAATTCGGTCCAAGTACCATCCAGCTCCATAACCGACATTACTGTGCTCAACAAGAACTTTGCTTAATTGTCCAAGGTCTACTGCTCTCACCTCGGAGACACTGACCTGAGAAGGTAAAGATAAAATGAATTGCATTAAACTGATTAAACCACATATTTCATCTTTTATCTATAAGAGCATGTTTGGAAAGACATATTCTTTTCAATACTGAAGTATCTTTTGATTTCTGACAGAAAAGAAAGATATTCTGATATTTTGGAATTTATATTTGGAGATCTAAGAAAATATGTGGATCCTTGAATGTATACATCATTTCCTTTTTCATGATTACTGTATCCCAAGCTGTATTAGGAAAAGTATCCCACTAGTACACTCACAGGAAAGAAATCTCAGATCTTCTGTATGATCTCACAAAACTTCAACCTGTTCCTTGTAACTGAATCAAAGGGAGTCCTCGAAACTTCAGGATTGGTCTTGTAAATTGAACTTGGTTTAAATAAGGCATTTTATTAAACAAAAAATGTCAAATTACTTTATATTCTAAGTTATCCGATTTGAAAAAATCCTGTAGTATTCAAGTCTGAACTGAAATACTGACAGTGTTGATGACTATGCAAACAAAAGGATGATACTGACATTAGAAACTATAAGCAAGGCTGTGCATGCATACAAGCAAGAATTTATGTGCTCTTTGGATGTAAATAGACATCTGTTTAAATATTGCTACAGCTACTAGCAAACAAAAGCTAAATGGCAACTGCACTAGTGCATGTTGGGATGAATAAATTATATGAGTGAGAGAATGAATGTGTTCTGTGCAAGAAATAATACAAGTGGGTGGGTAGATACATGGGCATGAGTGTGGGTGACATTAAAAAAAAATGCAGATGGATAGTAGAAACAGATGCTGTAATTTTTATTTGTTGCCAACCAATTTGCCACCAGGCAGGAAAAATCATGACAACCAGAAAGCAACAAAAAAGAGATGATTTTTAAAAATTATCGTGTCATCTGGTCCATTCCCTTGGCAGTGTGGAACTACTTTCTACAGTGTGCTCAGAAAAAGAAAACATCAGAGTTATTCTTCATATCACAGCCTTAGAGCTTCCATCATTACCTCATTATATCCTTGAATGCGTATACAGCCCAAAATAAGATATAGCTGGGAGAAACATCTTGTAAATAACTTTTTTGTAACACTCATTGCTTTTTAATTTTATTCTTTATAATTCCAAGCCAAATATAATTTTTGTGTCAGTCTACATGACCCTTGACTTAGAGGAAATAGCCTGTATTGCTAATATTCATGTTCTTTCACAGCTAACTCTGTCTGAAAAAAGAACCTATCATTAGTCTCATTCTTTGTGATAATAATTAACAGTCATTAGACAACAGTGGTCATAATCACTCATTGTTATCAGTGAATTCTTGTAATAATACATTAAATTGCCTACTCCTTCAGTATTAGCAAGAATGTACTTTTGGTAGATGCTATTATATTCCTTTTTTTTTTTTTACTCAATATAGGCATTTGGAAATCCATTAAACACAATACTGGGAATGTAATTAACGAATGCCAACAGGATTTTATTTAAATTGACTTACTTTAGATGGAGAGTTATCTAGGCAAAATCACAATGCCCACTTATTTAACCCATTAAACTGGTGAAAAAGTTAAGACATGATTACTTGAATGAATACAAACTAGCTGTCTTTTCCACAGTCGTGTATTTGCTTATACTTTGTGATATTTTTCTGTCTTACTAGTTTTTCCTTATATTCCAGTCTTTATCAATCAAGAGAAACCCTTTCTCTTATATTTCAATTTTCCTTAACTTTGTCTTCTTTGCTTTTCCTCTCAACATCCCTTTTCCAGGTTAAACAGCACTTGCTTGCTTAATCGCTCCTCATATGAAAGATGCTTTCATAGAATCATAGAATGGCCTGGGTTCAAAAGGACCTCAAAGCTCATCTAGTTTCAAGCCCCCTGCCATGGACAGGATTGCCAACCACTAGACCAGGCTGCCCAGAGCCACATCCAGCCTTGCCGTGAATGGCTCCAGAGATGGGGCATCCACAACCTCCTTGGGCAACCTGTTCCAGTGTGTCACCACACTCTGAGTGAAAAACTTCCTCCTAAT
>JAOWBP010002052.1:47902285-47933558 GCA_028571105.1 Tragopan temminckii | reverse complement strand
GTGCTCCAGATGGGGCCTCACAAGAGCAGAGTAGAGGGGGACAATCACCTCCCTGTCCCTGCTGGCCACCCCTCTTCCAATGGAAGGGAGGGAACTATCTGACGGGAGGTCATAGTGAGCTGGGGGTCAGCCTCTTCACTTATGTAACTAGTGACAGGACTAGAGGGAATGGCCTCAAGTTGCACCAAGGGAGATTCAGGTTGGATGTTAGGAAATACTACTTCTCAGAAGGAGTGGTCAGACACTGGAATGGACTGCCCAGGGAGGTGGTGGAGTCACCGACCATGGAGGTGTTCAAGAAATGTTTAGACATTATGCTGAGGGACATGGTTTAGTGAGAACTATTGGTGATTGGCAGATGATTAGACTGGATGACCTTGTATGTCTTTTCCAACCTTGGTGATTCTATGATTCTATGATTCTATTGGAATAAGGATTTTCTGTGGAAGCCATTTATATGATAGATGTTTCTGGGCAGCCTGATCTAGTATTAAATGTGGAGGTTGGTGGCCCTGCATGTGGCAGGGGGGTTGGAGATTCGTGATCCTTGAGGTCCCTTCAAACCCTGGCCATTCTGTGATTCTGTGATTCTCTCTTCCACGATGAACAGACTTGATGGAATCTTCCCTTTTTCCCTTCAGCAAATATTTGCAATGATTTTATCATTTGCTTAAGACAAACAAACAAAAAAATATTCCAAATCTGAACACAACGGGAGTCTAATAAAGTGTCAGCAAGATATTCCCTTTCAATCTGAAACAGATATTTCTATTTGATCTGAAATTTGTTTTAGCTACTTTATTTTTATGCCCACAACTACTTAAGGAACTACTCTACTAGAAAAAGCTCTTGAACCCTTAAAATGCAAGAAAGTATGAGGAAAAAGAATGAAAACATGAAAAAATAAATTACTGCTTAGAATACAGTTATTACTATTCGGGAAGGTTAATCAAGAGAAGGTTGCGGTATAGAGGAAATTATTCTACAGAAATTTTATCAGATCTACCAGGTATATCTAAACAAAGATAACTCCATTGCCTTAAAAGTCTGGAATATTAGAGAAGAAATTTCAGAGTATATTTAGTTCAACTCAACTTCATCAACTTAATTGCTTTACTATTGTTTAATGCTAATGATGCTTAATACATTACCTATGAAAATTACATCTTAGTTAATAGAAAAAATTATACCCACATAGAATGCAAAAGTTAGTGAAGTATTTTTGATGCTTTGTACATGAAAAGTTCTATATCAATGTAAGAAATAACGAAAAGATACTTGCAGATTCAGTTATGTTTTTCCTCATTGTTTTACCTGTCCCCTAGCAAAAGTAATCAGGCTGTTTCTTGAGTTAAGCCATCGTTTCCCTGAGTCAGTCCTTTCTCCTTGAATACACAGATAAGCCTCACCAGTGGCATCTGCTTTCTTCAAGTCTCCCGTGTGCAAATTGATTGAATATTCCACAACTTCAGAAAAAAAATTTACAAAAAATGTCATCATGAGAAAATTGTGCTTATCTACTTGCATAACACCTATATTATCTAATAATTCCTAGTAGAAACCATTGCAAACTCCATCTGAATCCCACACAGTGCCACAGTACAAGTAGCACAGATCTGTTTCCTGGTAATGTCCTAACTAAAACACATTCCTACAGCATAACACTCTGTTTGGCAATTCACAGAATACAATTTTGTTTTACTTAGACACCACTCCCACAAAATCAGCACTACTGGCTGCTGCTTGAGGCAAAGAGTCTCAAAAATAATTCCTCCTCCTCCTTAAAAGTAAATCCCTAAAAATATTTAGACTTTGAAAAGTCTAAATTCTGTTCTTTAAGACAATTCACTCATATTTCTTTGCTCCTTCTCTCCAAGTGTGCAATATCATAGAGCCATAGGATAGCTTGGGTTGGAAGGAACCTTAAAGATCATCTAGTTCCAACTCCCCTACCATGGGCAAGGGTTGCCACCTACTCAGTCAGCCTGCTCAGAGCCCCATCCAACCTGGTCTTGAATGCCTCCAAGGATGGAGCCTCCATAGCTTCTCTGGGCAAACTGCTTCAATATTTACTTCTTTAAATGAAACTAGAGCTTATCACTTACAAAATTGTTTAAAAGAAAGCTGGAATTTGATTGTCTTAAGATTTAAACTCGTGTAATTAACTCCCTGTGACTGAACAGATCAGGACTATCAATCTTTATCACTTCTAAGCCCATAAACCTATCAGAATGAATTTGGAGCTAAAACAAGTTAATAATGAATAATGAACCCAAAATCCTTTCAATATCAACTTTAACACATAAATGCAGTTTATAATAGAAGTAAGGAACAAGGAAACAAACAGAATAAGGTCACAATGTTATTCATGGTTATCTGCAACACCATAACAAAAAGGATGTCATGAAAAAAAATGAGAAGCTTTTTTGTTTGTTTGTGGTATACTGTGTAAAATTTGCTCTTATTTAAATTACAATAATAAATGTGTGCTCACTGGTATATTGGAGGTACAGTGCAAACTCCTCTGGTCTGACTCTGCTACTTGCCCATATCTGAGACCTATGTGGTTGCACAACATCTGCTTTCCCAGGAAATGTGTTTGTACAAAGAAAAGAAATAGTGCTTTAGACGGACGCTGAACCAAGGTGCATTTTCAGTCTCACAACTCATAATTCAAGCCAGAAAGCACTGAAATACTCATTATTCAAGACAAGTCTAAAATATATCACAGGATACAGAAATATCTCAGTATAAATCCTGGAAACTTCTGATATTTTCACTACAGTTTACTTCTTGAATCAAATATACTCCAAGACAGAAATGGCCCTATTTAACCAAACTACAGCCTTTAAAAAGATATAATTAGGAGAAATTTCTGGTAGGTTTGAGAGTGATTGTTAAGATCCCAGAAGCTAAGGCTGTCATTTATTTTCATGCGTAGGTGATAAGAAAACAGGGAGAAAAAAAAATATGTGTTCTGAGGATATTTATTTTTAAGCTTTTCTTACAGCTCTTTTCACAAGTTGGTGCTATTCATATTGAGTGTTATAATCAAAAGGCCTTAATTCAAATATTGTGACATATTATGTAGCTATTTCTTCATATGTCTAAAATAAAAAGGTCGCATCAGTGGAATGAGAGAGCTTTTGCTTACTGGGTGGTTTTGCACACTGATTGAAAAATGAATATCTAAAATGATTCATTAAATAATAAGGGCTGCATCAGTCTGCTAATAAAGGTGCGTTCTTTGCACTACACTGAAATGTTTTTGTTTTTTTTCATCTTTATACCATGTCGGGATGACAACTGAGAAAATGAGTTTTCTGAAAAGTAATTTTATTTCACTGTGTCATTATTTACTTCAGGACTTCCCTTGGGAATTTGCTTTTTTAAATATTTAAACCATGGTCTGAGAAAGTGCTTGTAATCAATGACATCACTCATGTTTGATGGCAAGTAGTAGACAAGGAGTTTTTCTAGACTGACACTTTAATTTATGTCAGGTTTTACTTAAAGGAAGGTAAATATGCACTGTCAGATGAATGACAACATAGCTGCAAATGACTGTAGGCACATAGAGTTGCTCCTGATGGAAATCCAGATATTAAAAGTATGTGTGCTGTCCAGTTGACTTTTTTTTTTTTTTTTTTTTTCTTTTTAGGCATTTTTAGGCATTTTTGCTTTTTAGGGGAGCTAGAATATGAAGGTAAGACAATGAGTTATTCATCCAGACTGGTGATTCACCTGTGTACTCTATACTGCTCATATGAGCAGATCCATTGAAGTCAAAAGGCTGCTTGTGTGAATGTGTGAATAAGAGCTTGGGCCACAGACTTGATCACTCATGTACAGTTGATTGGAAATCGGAGGGCTTACTTACAGTGACTTTTACTGCTTTGGTCTGTGTTCATTAATATACTTAATAATGATCTCAACTCTAGCCACATAGGTAGTTACTTCATAATATCTGGATTCAAATGAGATACATGCTGAAAAGTAGAAACATTTCTAATGTCTTTGCTGAGTCAGAATTTCCTTGAGAATCTGCTGAATCTGTTAATGCATAATTCAAAGATCACTGTAGTCACAGCAAATATTTCCCATTAATTTTCAGATTTTGAATCAGAGGAAGGACTCCTGCTATGTAAGCAAAACAAAAATACACAAAGCAACTCTTATGAATGAAAATTTTGGGACCATTCTCACAATGAAATGAACTACATTCCTCTAGCAATAATCTACTAAAATAATCTACTAAAATAAGATGTTCTGTTCAACCTTGGCACTCTTGGCCTCTGACAAATCCTATTTATAAAAGCTCTGTTTCAAATGTAAGCCAACATAGTTGAGATGTGAAAGTGATCACCTAGTGCTCAGTAAAAAGGAGAAAAAGAACAACCGTGAACTAGAGATAGGACAGAAGCAAGCTCTCCACCAAAATATAGTGATGTTAATATGGAAGGGACAGGGTAAGGTGCTGAATTTCAAAGGTGCTGAAGATTTCTGACAGGGACAATTTTCGATAGGTTTCTGCAAAAATTCTGCTGTACAAAATAGTATAATAAATAGAAGTTGTCAATATGGGGAATGAGTATTCCAGAGGTTATTGTCAGATGAATTCCCAGATGAAAGTTGTGAGTTTAAAGTGATGTTAGACAACTAAAATTATCAAAGATAATTTTGCAGACAGGGATATTTTTTAAAGTTCATTTTGTACTATGCAAAAAAAAAAAAAAAAAGTTGAGGCCTAACCCTGATAATTTATTACATAGGAAATCTCAAAAATTTAAATCAACCTTCTGGTGGAATTAAAGGCTGGGAGCAAGATTAAGATCCACAGTTTCTATAGCCACACAGTTAATTTGCTCAAGACCGTGGAGCAACCCATCTTGTACAGATTTTAAGAATCTAGTCCAAGGTACAGGGTTCACCAATCTTACTCAGCAGTGGGTGGTAAAAGAGGACTGAGTTAGCCAGAACAGGAATCAGCCACATTAAGCAGAATAATGATTCACCTCACCAGCTCAATGCCCAAACCAGACTGATTCATGTTAGATTGGTGCTATGCTTGAATTAACAAGGCTTAACTAATAAGCCTAATAAAAATACATTAGCTAGAATATTTCTGAACTACTTTCATTTTGGAAATTAACGTAGGACTTACTATTGCTTCTAATAATAATGTAATCATTTGATAAACATAAGCTACTGGACTTAAATTGTGTCTAGAAGAATGAAGAAGCAAGTAGAAAGCTAATTCTTATCCATATCTGAATATATCATATTACACTACTCCAAGACAAAGACCTATTGTGTTTAAAAAAGAAGTGGAAAAGTTTTCCTTTATCTATAAACTGTAAAAATTCAAAGCTGGGTAATATTTTAATAAAGACATATGTTTGTTAAAACATATTGGCATACACTAAGCACTTAAACTCTTCATGCTCTTGTGTTAACAAGCTTGGTGTGCGGCTTGGAATTTGGGTTCACGTTGTGACAAAAATACACTGTTTACATCACAGAAGTCTGATGTGAGCCAGAACAACCCAGATCATAACTGGTGTTAAAAATATTCTCATAAAGATTGGTAACACTCATTTTCAATAGTTACTCTGAAAATCACATATTGCAAAATTCTAACTTCAGGTAACATTGAGGTTGTGGTATATATTGCTGTATAACTTCTGCTACATGCCTTCAACTGCAGTCACTAAAAATGACATTTTAAAAATCATCAAGAAATTATCTAGAAAGCTTCAAGAAATACAGAAGCTAAGAACCAAAAATACTAACATTTTAATTGTAACTGAAAATATTTTCTTCAAAAGTAATACGATTTAATTATATAATGAATTTGTTTCACTGTGTTAACATGCACATTAGTGCCCTTCACAGAATTGCCACAGAATTTAGAAGGAAAATAAAAAATTAATTAGTGTCTTTTATTCTGAAAGCCACAAAGATACATGAGTAATAATTTGGACTGTGATACTGATTGAGTAAAATTACACTTATAAATACTAGGATAATAAGTGAAAGTAAATAAAACAGACAAAGTAGTAGCTTTTAGGATAGTAGGTAATATCCAGAAGGCAAATTCAGCTCTGAAGTAATGCTGCAGAATCTAATGAAGTTATGCAAAAGAATCATTTGATCTTGTTTATTTAATATAATTGTACCTAGGGAGCTACCTGTACGGTGATCTTGGGTGCAGACTTCTAAGAAAAAGGTATTTTTACAGATGGAAGAAAAAGTAATTTCAGAGAATCAATTTTCAATTTTGTTAGTCTGTTGTGCTTTTTGTTTGTTTGCTTGTTTGTTTGTTTTTTACATTACTAACAATATACCCAAATGCAGTTGATATCTCTGGTTTACTGGGCATAAAGTTATCCTCACCTCCCATTGGGCAAGGTTGGATATGAAGGATACATCGACAGAATGCATGAGTTTCTCAATGCTCAGAAAGAGGTACAAAACTATTTTTGTAAAGGCCTTGTAGATGCAGGAAAAAAACTGGGAGTGACCACCGGTTTTAAAGAAGGAATTATGATTTTCGTGAAGATTATAAAGGAACACAGATACATATTTTTGCTTTACTAAATCTCACAGGACCACTTAGTTTAAAAGATCAGTAGTTACATTAATGTAGCCTTTGTTACAATCAAGCAGTTCACATAACTAATGAAAGATACTATTTATTTCAATAATTTTTACTTTTACTTTGCTCCCTATAGAGTTATCTACTTGTTTGATTTGTCTGGAGATAGCAGTGATTGATAACTTTCAACATTTTCCTTTTGTCTTTATTTAAATCTATATTACCAAGAGATTTATTAAAGACATCTCCAAAAACTGATATTTCTCTTGAAGCAATAATGAGTGCAAATGCCTAGAACTGAATACTTTTGCCTCCTGTAAGCAAATTAGAATGCAAGGAAGAAGCTGACGCTTAGAAATTTTAGACTGAATTAGTGTTGGATCCACAAAGAATAAAACTGATATTAACATATTTCATTAACATTATTTCATCTGCGGACATGTATCTGAGTTTCAAAAGGACAGCTCACAGACTCAAAATGAGTAACATCTGGAAGAAAGAACATTATATTTCCCTTAGATGTTCACAAAATGGTTTATGTGAAACTTTCTAGTTTGGTAGATATTACACAAGTATGGCATAATTTGGAGCAGAAAATATGCACGTATCTTCCAAGAAATTTTCCAAGGAAACTGTCTCAGCCTTCTTATTTTACCTCAAATTAATTGCTCTACTAATCAGGATAATGCTCTTGGACACCATCTCTGTTTCTTAGCATAACTAAGACTTTGTAGGACATATTCTAGAATTGAACTTTAATACTTAGTTTAACATTTAGCAATTACAAATTCTGAAAATAAATACCAATAAAGGTAATTACAATAGAGAGGTAACAGAGATTTTAACAAGCACTAGAGTTATTATACTTAGCATTTTTTATCCTGCATATATTACATGCAACATCCGATTTTGAACCTGGTGGATCAGAAACATAAAATCATAAGATTTTTTCAGTAAATGATTACAAGGCTACTAATTTCTTAAAGCTATGAAAACCCACATAAAACCAGATATTTAAAAGGTCTTCATTGTTTAATTTGTTCAGATTTCAATTTTAAATGGAATAAAATAGTTAGGAAAATCCCTCTAGAGAACAGTGTGCAAAAGTTCACATAGAATATTTTATTTCTTTTTCTGGGCAGCTTCCATCTTTTTCTATTAGTTTCTGCTGAAGCAGAATACTCTTTGTACTATAGCCTCTGGCAATAAACCTCTTAACTGTCACCAAAAGCTCCAATACATGATCTTTACTATCCCCATCAATCTTCTTTATTCTAATGAGCTGGATAGATGGGAAGTCTGTTCTTAAATAGCTAGTGATCAAGTCATCAGCATGCAGTTGTTGTCTGCCATATTCCTGGGGGACTGGGGGTTATCACTTTATTATATTTCTGCCATTGTCATATACACATGTGTTACTAGAAGCAGAAAAAAGTGCAACTTAATCTATTTTGCTGGAATAATACTTGCTCTACTATAAATTTCTCATCAATATCAATAAAACTCTACAGCAATTTAAATTCTTGGCTATCCCTTTGCTGATGTAACATGTTTTTTAAATTATATCTCTGTTTTGTAGGGGGTCTTTGCAATTCTTTCTTCTTTAAAACACTGCCTACTTTTCTAGGTCACACACATTTCTTTATGAATAGGAAGATTCAGGTGATATTGCACTAGATAATATTTTGTACATGTCTTCAGCTGACATGGCATTAATTTGAAGATATAGCAAATAATCAAGAGCTAAAACTGGAAAACTGCCTCACATAAAAGAAGTTGCATTCTACCTTTGGTATCAGCAGTTACAACATCTGTCATAATCTTAATAATGGTGATTTCTCTTTCCTCAGCTTTCTTTTGTGATAAATGCATGCACAAAACATCGTATTTCATAATATTCAGCCCAGAAGAGATATCGGTATTCCAGTGACAGCAATCCTGACCCCAGTAACAAAAACAGACTTAGCTTACCAGGCAAAGGCTCCTGATCTGCATAGAGAGCTGGCAGTTCCACACATTTGTCTTCATTAGGGTTAAACAAGCAGTCAAAAGCTAAATACATCTCTTCCTTTGTGCCTGTGTGCTTCATATGCAGTAAATCTAAGTGCCACGGTTGTTTTAGCTCGCTATGTGGGCCAGTTACCTGAACTTTGTATAGTGAGCCAATATCTGCCAGTTCATCCTATGCAAGAAAAAGAGAAGATGAATGGATCTCTTTCTAATTGTGCCAGTGCATACATAGTTGACAGCTCTATGCAACAGTTGAACAAAATTTAATAGGTGAAGAATTGGAGCAGGTTTATAACAATTATTATTTTTCCCTTTTCTAATCATATTATTTCCTTTGCACTCGCTGCAAATAGTTCCAGTTTCATACTATTTCTTCATACTTAGCATAGATTCTTTAGCACAGAAAAACTTCCTAAGGACTATTCATTTTTTATCCTGTTTATAATTTAACTTAGTGTGCTTAGTTTCTCTTCCATTAAAGAATTAAAAAAAAAAAAAAAAAAGCCAATTATTTCTTTAGTGTAATCATTAACTCTTCTTTACATGACTAGCAGGAATAAGAACCAGGAACAGTTTCTTTACTCACAACTTCTAGGCTGCGTTCTGATGAAACTCAGAATCAAAAGATATTTTCATTCATTTTTGGGCTTTGTGCCAGGAGTCTTTTCATTCCTATTTTCCTGATTTGCCCCTGCTACCTCCTTCTGCTGTTCCTCAATCCTCAAGAAACCTCTTCTAGGACACAACTTCACAGACGCACTTCCATGCTGTAAAGCTGGCTTAGAAACTTTCACGGCCTTGTCTGTCCACTTATCCTTTTTCACTTAGTCCTGCCATATAGCTGTTTTTACAGATGAAGGAGGAACTGATCAAGGTCAAATTTAAGCTAATGAACTAGCTGGGGATAATGCAACCACTTTTCTCATAGGGATCAGTAGTTTCCTCAAAACCCCAAAGGCCAATAGTAAGATGGAACAAGAATTACAAGAAATGAACAAGTAATTGTCATGATTCCCTTATATATTCTCTTACTTTTTTGCGCTTCATGATTAGAGATTTCTTAAGACAGAGGAGAGGTCTGAAGGATTTGCTTTCAGGTCAGTTCCAAATTCTGCTGTATTGGTCATTCAGAGAGAGCAAAATTGGAAAAGCATAAAAGTACTACAGCACTGATACCGAGCAAGGAATTGTAGTTGTAAGAGGGAAGAGCCATGGGAATAGAAGCAGGCCACCTTTCAATAAACTAAATTTCATTCATTCATCCGATTAAAAGCCTCTTAATATTTCATTTGATAAGTAACTGGAGAAACTGAAAACAAAGAATAAAGGAGTAAACTTAGGGACTAAAAGGAGCTAATCGTGAGAGAAAAAAAAAGTGATAATGACAAGCAGAAATAAAAGAGGGAAACAGTGGAAGAAAATGCAATTATCCTGGAAAAAAACATGATGGCAGAGATGAACAAATTAATTAAATAGAAAATTAGCTCTGTAAGTTTTATCTCATTTATGTTTCTTCCTTCTCCATCATCTGCCCACAAATCTCTATAGTATCCCACAAATTGTATGTTTACAAATTACTTACTTTTGTGAGATCAACAAGAACTGTAAATCACTACCTGCAGTCTGGTATATCTTGTGATAAGCACCTAGAGACCAATTTGCTTACTTAAACATTCTCAGAATGAAACCCTGGGAGAAGGTTCACTCCTGCTCATTCAAAAGCTGCCTCTTAAGTGATAGTCTTACTGCCTACAAGGAAAAAAATTATAATCCATGCCAAACTACACAGAGAACTTAAAAATCAATTTAGTAGTTTAGTTTAAAGAAACAATTTATCATCTCAGAATTAAGAGGGTTATCAGTTACATGGTTCTTAGATTATTTTTTTTTAGTAGATAAAGATTGAAGTACTTTGATTTGAATTTCTTTTCCTGTAACTTGAAGTAGCAACTTCTTATGATTCTGATTGCCAAAGAAGATGAAAGAGAGGTGTAATGGATCCTGTTCATTGCTCCAGTCAGATCCAGTGATGTCCATTATCCAGAGACCAGATGACTGCATGAAGACTTTAGGCAGTTTAGGACGAGAAATCAATCTTCTACCTTTAAAAATGATCAAAGAGAAAGAGGAAAGACGACAGTATGACAGACTGGCATAATATAACAGGACCACAGCCTTTACAATACACAAAGCAAGCTCTATTTGCAGGTTATGTTGTATCTATGGCAACAGATCACTAAGAATAACACATCAATACTTTTATTACTTTTTTTGCCAAGAATTTAACAACTGAATGTTTCTTCCGTGTTTAAATTTTTGTTTCACAGGTATTTTCTTAATAAAATGTTCTTGTCATGTTTGGAAGCAATTACTAAGAGAGCATCTAGTCACCTTGTAGAGGTCTAATCAACTATTCTTAAAAAAAAGAAATCAATGTTACTAAAACCACCTTATCATTCAGAAGCACCAGACACACCTGTAGCCTGTAGACATCTAATATAAAATTAATAACAGTGAACTTCACATGACACTATATCATATTTAGCTATATTATATGGTATAATAGTGTAAGACTGACATATAGTAAACATGCAAAAATATTTGCCAGATCCTCAGTAAATCAATACGACCTTCTCCTCTTTTTCTCCATTAATTGCCACTATCTTTCATTTCCATTTGGATTTGAACAACTTGCAATGTAGTAGGCTTGGAATGAGTATATATAAACAAAGCACAGCAGAACTGTATTTCTTTGCACAGTGAAATAATACCACAGGTGACTTAATACACAGATTGACTAAAGTAACTTTTCTCTGGATTTCAAATTAGATCCTAATCAACCTGAAAAGTAGTGCATAAGACTCAAGCTATTTATCCCCACAAGGCATACATTTCAAACTCTTTACCTGCTTTAAATCTTTTCCTGTAATGTGATAAATTTTAACTTAGATGGTGAGAGTTTTATATACAACATATTTACAGGATGGAATTTTATTATCTTTGACATTACCAGATGTGGTATTGTTATAATAACCAAATCAAACTGAAAATTCACATTTTCAATTTAAAAAATCACTTTAGAGACCTGCAGTCAAATTCAAAAGATGCAGAGAGCCAGGCCAGATTACAGAAGAGCTTACCAACTGTAAATATCTCACAAACAGTCTCACATAATCCCAGATGAGTATCAAGCCAGTTCCAGCATGGAAAGACCCACTCATTGTCTGAGTCTTGTGATTCCCTGACTGTTATCATCTTGAGGTACATGCCAGCCCCATATCCTTGCCCATCATGTCCTATGATCACTTTTTGCAAATGACTCAGGGAAACAGCTTCCACCAAAAATGAATCCACCTGCAAAGAAAATTGGAAATGCTTAATAAGATATCTTGGACCTGAATGTGCTTGAACTCTAGGGAAAACAACCTGGATTCAGCAGAGGTTATATGTTTGTCTGTTTTGTATGGGGGGGTTATTTTGGTAACATTTAACATAACATCTCCCCTCTGCATCTAAGAAAGCACACACTAATTATATCTAACCTTAAATCCCACATTCATAATCAACGATGTATTGTAACTTCATCTGATCTTTGGAAAATATGTATTTTGTCAATCATTTTATGTTTAAAATACATATACATCAACATTCTGGCAGGCTAAAAGTTATGACAATTTTGGTTATAATCAAATTATTTTCAGGGCACTTCCAGTATCAAAAGTGTAACATATAAATTTAGATTTTAAGGATCATTTAGAGTTTACTTATGTTAATAGTCTAACGGAAACGTAATCTAAACATTTTTTTTGTCTTTTTGTTTTTCTTACAAAATGAAAATTACTGCACTAACAGAAAACTGAAAGACTAAGCAAGACAAAATGGATAGAGTTGAGTAAAAGACCATAAACAGGAACTGAAGCAGAATGGAGAAAATAGAGTAAGAAAAAGAGCATCAGGGGGTGAAAAACAGGATAAATGTGAAACAAAACAGGTTTTCTGTACACAGTCCAGCCTAGGGTCAGATGGACTTGACTGCAGCTTCTAATGGTCAGCAAGGTTATGAACAACTGGAATTTAAACAACATCTAGAATTATAATTAACACCATCATCCCAATAAAACATTGACTTAATAGCAGGAACTTACTAAACCAGATGTAGGAGCAATTAAAAAGAAGATAATTGCAAATTGATCTCTAAAAAAGTGTAGTACGTTCAAAAGTCCTCTATGTTGCTTGTGCTACTTTTAAAATAAAAATATTGGAGAAGTAGCTTTTCTGTTGCTAACATTAAAATTACCTTTGCATGACAAAAATACCAATTTTCTTTTTAACAATAGTCAGGATTTGACAACCAGATTGTAAGTGGAAATCATTAAATTTTTTAATTAATACATTTTAGGAAATAAATCAGAGAATGAAAGTAAAATAAAATAACTGTTGTAGAGTGCTATTTCTGTACATAGCCATAGCCCTAATATGTTGCAAAAAATTATTTTTAGAAATTCTCTCAGTTTATACTGAATCCAGTTTTTCCTCACCCTATCAAATCATTCCACAGAAATCTAAGACTCTCTAGAAGCAAAATTGTTATGTGCATTCTCTTTTTTTCTCTTGTCTGAAGTCAGTGAGTAAACTTCAGTTAGTGTTTAACGTGGGATTGAGATTACAGAAAGCACTGAACTTGTAAGTCTCACAGCAATTTCCTTAACTATTTTTCTATCCATAATTTTTAATTCTTTGTTACTCATGCTGTCCTCAGAAATCTGCTTTGTGTTTGCTCATACAGCACTGGAAATGTGCTTGTCCAGGAAGGAAATAGCACTGACATTGGTCTGCTGTGAATAATTGGATAATAAATTCTATTTCCATCTGGTGGCCTTTTACAAAGGAGTGACAGCATTTGTGGATGACACCAGGCCGAGTGGTGCAGTTGATACAATAAGAAGGAAGGGATGCTATCTGGAGGGACTAGGACAAGCTTGAGAAGTGTGCCCACGTGAATGTATCGAGGTTCAACAAGGCGTTGCACCCAGGTCAGGGCAATCCCAGATATGTGTACAGACAGGGAGGAGAACTCATTGAAAGTAGCCCTGCAAAGAAGAATTTTGAAGTCTTGTCAGATGAAAAGCTCAACATGAATCTGCTGTGTTCACTTATAGACCGGAAGGTCAACTACATCCTGGGCTGCTCCAAAAAGGGAGGGGGAGTTGGCAGCAAGGAGAGCGAGGTGATTATCTCCTTCTGCTCAGCCCTTGTGAGGCCTCACATGGTGTACTGAGTCCAGGCCTGGGGTCCCCAGCACAAGAAAGACATGGAATTGATGTAACAGATGATCAAAGGGCTGAAGCACCTCTTCTATGAAGAAAGGCTGAAGGAACTGGGCTTGTTCAGCCTGGAGAAGAGAAGGCTCCAAGAAGACCTCACTGCAGCCTTCCATATTTAAAGGGAGATTATAAACAGGAAGGAAGATAACTTGAGCAGGCATTAAGGGATGCAGTGGAGTCAGTGGTAGGTCCTGCACATGTAAGACAGCATTTTTGTGCCATTACCTTATTCCTTTGGAATTTCCTTTCTGTTGTTAAAGGTGTATGAAGATTCCTTACACCTGTGTCACCTCTTTTGCCATAAAGGGTGATATAAACGTTTGCAAAGGTTTCTGCTCCCCAGCGGTCACCAATATGTACAGAGACAACATATTTATGGACTGTACCAAAAAAAAAAAAAAAAAAGTACAAATGAAACACTTGACTTATAAAAGTGTTCTTAAAGAAAAAAATCAATGTATATTGTTTAGTAAGACTACTGCTTGTTTTCACTTCTGGAACTGCCAAAAAATCTGCTGTACAGTGATTAAAATGGGTTACTCTTTGTGAATGTGATCTCTTCAAGCAAAGTGTAATGAAGTCTTTCCATTACTTCCTTAGAAATCCAGTGAAATTGGATTCAGGCAACTTAGACTTCTGCAACTTAGACTTACTAATATCCAGACAAACTCTATCTAAATCTATTTTACCGCTCAAGTCTTGAAAAATAAGAAGTCATCTGAGGTTTTTTTTACTGTTAAAAACTACATAATCTTTGCAGTAGTTAATAATCATCACAGGTCAAAGAATAAACTGCTATGTCAAGTTTATGCAAATTAGGGAGCAGAGACTGATGTAGCATAACCTCTTGATGCATGATGTAAGTATAAAAATTTATCACATGCACATATTAATGTAAGGTGCACGACAGCAACAGCAAAACATTTTTGCCTCTGTAGTGCTCCTGTATAAACACATCTTCTTATTTCAACTGATACAGCTAGAATGGATTTTCTTCTGAGAAATATCACTGAGTTGCAGATGTATTCATACTTCAACAAAGAGAATAACCAAAATTTTTCAAATGTCATTTTTAACATACTGTCCTCCCGAGCTAACATTCAACTAACTTAATGCCATGGTTTCTTTTAAGGTTGTGAAAAGGTTTGAGATATTCAGGAACTAGAATTTCTGGAACTTCAGTTTTGAAAAGCAGTCATGTCTCATATTACTTTCATCTCATGTGTAACTTCCAACTTTTCCGAACAAATGCAGTGCTTCTGCAGGCCTTCACATTCCAAGAGTATTTCTGAATATTCTCTGAAACTTTCAGCATGTCAGAAAAAATGCCTTAGGGAAAAACAATACAAAACTTTTTTGTACAATACAATTCTTCCCATTAGTAACTGAACTTATTATAAACCAAGTAATTCAACAGCAAATCTATGATAGATCATTTCCATACCTTTGAACATGTGCTTTAACTTTAAAAAGTATAATTATTTTCTTCAGTTTTGTACACAGAATCAAGCAGAAGATTTAGCAACTGTGAAGCCCAATTTGCCACTTAAATGGAAAATTAAAATTTCTTAAATGGTCAACAGTTTTGCAGTGTATGTATGAAGACTGTGGGCATTGATCCACTGAAGGTATCAAACGCTCAACAAATGTTATATTCTATGTGACATTTATTTATTTTCAAGAGGTTTGCAGTGTTCATATCTGCTTGTTGTTTTCACCTGGTAAAGTTTTCTGGTCCTCACTGACTACAGGGAATTCTTTCACCAGCTCCTTGTCTTCTCTGCTAAGAGACAGCCAGCAGTTGCAGTCAAAGTCCAACTCTTGTTTTGTATATAGCTCTTCTAAGTGGAAAGACTTCAAGTGCCAACCCTCAAAGCCTGGCACATCATCACAGCTGATCCGAATCTTATACACATCTCCCACATCTCCAGTCTCAACCTGCAGAAAACATCAAGAGTAAGAGCATACTGTCAGGACCGCTTCACTCACAGCAATTTTCTCAGCAGCGTGGAATCCTTTAACTTAACCAATGGAGAAACTGCTAGAGGGTAGGATGAGAGTAATAACGGAATCTCTCCTTCTCTTCTCCATGGATGAGACTGCCTCCTTTATTTTCTTTTTCTGCCTCTTCTATTTTCTTTTCAGTAATGTATAAAACTTAAACACTGTGGTGAGTTGAGATTCAAATTAGTATCACGTACACATTCAAGTTCATAAACCAAATGTAACATGTTAGGATATGACCCTACTGGATAAGGAGAGTGTTAGCTTACAATTAAAGTTTCTAATATCAGAAGTCACATTAGATATTAAAATTAATGATAATTATCACAAGCTGAGAACATTTTAACTGAATTCTCACTTGCAAAATGATTGGATTTAAAACATGAAATTATTTTATAACCACTCCTGAGGAAAAGAGGGATATTTCTGCATAAACTCAAATCATGAATCATGCAGAAATAAACCTGTAGAACATCACAGCCATTGCTCCTATACAACCTGTGGGAAAACCAATATCCGGATGCAAATTCTGGACTTTTGTGAGATCTGTTTAAACCATCCAAAATAGCACTACGGGAATTGGGATTTACAAACTGCATTGAATGATCTAATGATCTGCATGACATTAGCAGCTGTACAATAAGACTTTTTAGTCCAGGAAATAGAGTGCTGCAGCCTTTCACCAAGCAACTGCAAGACAGACATGGTAGGAAATAAATTTCAAGTAAAACAAAAGACAGAACTATTCTAAAAAGACATTTATTTATTTATTTATTTATTTATTTATTTATTTTAAAGGGATCAAAACTGAAATTGTAGCCTTGTTCTTCCTTTCTACTGCATTTTATTCTCCCAGACCAGTTATAATCTAATCTTTGGTGACTGTTGTCAGGAAGTAAGTTCTTTATGCATTCAGTAGAATTTACGCATCACAGTAGAATTAGAATTAGCCTTATGCAACCGTGCTATGGAACCACCAGCCGACTGATCCCTAATACACAGCACGGAGCTCCTAACAGCTTAATTAATTCTGCTACTCAGCATAGCTTGTTCTTGACAGTTTGTAACTGCTGACCCACCTTTCTTAGAGCTAGTTCATCTGACTTTGCACACTGGAGACACACATGTAGGGAAATATTAGTTACATTATTCTTATTAGGAAAGAACAGTTAAAAGGCATGGTTTTGTGTTTGCTGGAGAGCATTGGCCACCCTCATTAATAAATGTTATGAATGGAAAAAATGGTAAAACAGCAGTGTATGAAGAGGAACAGTTAATTAAAAAGAAATAGCAACCTGTCAAAATCATTTTACAGAAGCTTGAACTGTTTATGAAGTAGAACTTAAAAAATGTAATAAAGAATTGCACTTGAAAACTTAAAAGTTCCCTTCCAATATCAATTTCTTAAGGCAAGCATCATAAGGTTTTACTACATCACCCCAAAAGGTGAAGATTCGAGGCACTGTTCTGTAAGAACCAGTAGCACAACTCTGTGATGGTCTGGTATCCCCAGTGCTGCAGGGAATCTCACAGCTCTCAAACTCCACAGCATGCACAATAGCCACCACGGCAAAAATTCTGCATCAAAAAGGGCACCAGATTTGTCCTCTCTCAGAGCCTGGCTTGCTCTGCTTGCCTGCACACTGTCATACATAATTTAAAGACATCCTTTGCTGATACGTACATGTGAGGAGTTACACACAATGGATTTACCACATCTTTACATCCTGACTTGATCTCCATCATTGCTCCAGAAACAGGGAAATATGTGGAGAGAATATTTTATCAAGAGTTTTTCAGTCATGCTATGTATGCTGCAGATGATATCATTAGCTATGGCATGGTAAGTGGCCTAATTCCTCTTAAAATATGCATTCATCTCTTATTAAACATAATGGGTACTATCTAGGATTATCAAGATGACAGTGCACAGCTTCTTCACCCATCTAAACTGTGGTCCCTTCACTGGTAACAAAATTACTGTTTCTGCTCTTTCACTTTCAGAATCAGACTGATTTGTAAAATGATTGCAGATTTTCTTTCTTGCAGATGGATTTCATGACTGTATCATACAGCTACTCTAAATGCCACACACCACTCCATGTGTTTGAAGCAGAAAGCACTAGCAGTCATAATGTCCATGATAATCTGTTGAGACAAAAAGCATCAAATATTTTCAACTGAACTTATTAGGTATTCCTCCTCTTTTCATATTTATTTGTTAGGGATTTTTTTCGACGGCTCTGGCTACACTATCCTTTCTGTTTTGCTCCATTATTTTCAGATCATTCTTATTATATCATAATAATCATGGTCCTTTTTTGAGCAATTTAATATGGTCAGTTTCCCTTTGGAATATTATATACTATCTTTGATCCCATAATTGGCTTTTCCTTCCATCAATGCCCATTACTTGATGCAAAATGACCTTCAATGCAGAGAGAGAGAGAAAGAGAATCCATCACAAAGTATACCTCAATGAATTTCCTCTTTGTAAGTTGGCCAAATGTTTGCAAGAGGACATTAACCTCATTTTTATTCATGATTAAAATTTCCTAATTAATTTATCCACATTTATTCCTTCTGAACAGTTTTACACAATACTCACTACTTGAAATCTGAGCTGAGTTGAATGTGATTTGTCATATACTAAATAGCAGTGTTCTTCCATTGCACCTTTGAAGGAGAATAGTTCTTACAATCATGAGGATCCCTTTGGAAAGCCACCGGGGATTTAAACCCCTCAGAGAAAGTTAACTGATGAAAATGATTATAAAATTTCTTAATATTTTAAAACTTTTCCTTTTTGAATCAAACAAGGCTTGTCCAAAGTCATAATTCCTAAAGTAATTAAAGTTATGTAAAATTTACTGTTTGGGTGCACACTTAAATTAAATTCTTTATTGCTCCTCTGTAAATAATAATAATAATAATAATTTTTTAAAAAAAGAAGAAAAAAAGAGAAGAAAAAGTAAAATCTACGCATAAATGATTCTGGTTATAGTTATAAAGTATGCTGTCAAAGCACCCTAAATTCAGCTGAACAGTTTTCTGTCAGAAACTCCAGAAGTCCTGCTTCTGTCTAGAGCATCATCCCACACCGTGGAGAAAACACAACACATTGCATTATGTGATCTAAAATTTTCTATCATCCTCATAGTCATTAAATGAAAACACATTCCACATTCATTGTGTATTTATGAACAGTCCTCCTTGCAGAGCTTTCTGCATACAGCACTGTCACTCATCCCATACTGCATGTTCAAGTGCTTCAGAGAATTACTGAATAGTTTTAAGGATTCAAATCCCATGATCTGTCAGTCAGTGTAACTTTGCATTTTATGATTACCTGTATAATAGAAAGTGCAGAGTACAGCAGCACTCTCCAAAGGCATGCTCTGACAAGCTTGCTCCGTAAGCAACCAAGAACCATGCTGAGGAGTGGGGGAAATATATGTTTACATACTTCACAGATTTTTTCATTCCATTAGAGATCAACAACTGATTTCTGTCAACACTGAAATATCAAGGAAAGTAAAAATCTGGGTTTGTACTGTCAATTTATTTACATTTTGCCAATTATTTTTTGATACGTTTGTTCATTGCAGCTGGCAAGGTTTCTTGCCACGCTATGGGTCTTCAGTGCCAGAACATCCAAACAGTTCAACAACATAGACAAACTCACATATTTCTCAATTAATTTATTATAACTACTTTGTTCTATTTAAATTTATTCTTATTTAAGCAGATCACCCATGCTACTGCTGCTACCTGAGGTCACCGAAACTCAACAACTGCACATACTACCATGCTGCTATTTTATCTCTTTTAACAAATTATTCTTTGCTCCTGCTACATGCAATTAAACTACACCTGTTCTTTCACAGGAGTTGGGATGAAAAATTTTGGATCAAATAATCATTCTGAATACGATACACATCTGTGCACATATTTGTATGAGAGCACCTGGAAAATCAGAAATTTACATGCCTTCCTGTCCTCTGCGTGCAGTAAATGAATCTCTGAGATCAAAATTATGCCTATTGTTTCAAAACAAGCATGAGCTGCTTATAGCACATAACCTGTTGTTCTTCTTACTGCACTAAGGACATTTCACTAAGACCAGGTTTCTGGGGAGGTTGAAAAGTTCGTTTACTGCTGCTTGTTGGAAAAATGAATTCACAGCTTGTCCTCCTGGAGATATCATGCTCATGTCTCCTGCCTGCTGTTACAGTGGGAGAACATAAGCAAAGCTTCTGAGAGCCTTAGTAAAAACAAAGGAAAGGAAAGGAAAAAGAAACTGGATTTATTAGCTGAAAAACATGGAGGAGATATTTATGAAGATGTCTGAATACCTGGATACATCAGGCCTGCTACTTTGACTTCCTTAGAATGCCACAAAAACTGGAAAACACTGTAAGCAATGTGAAAAAGAGAAATTTTCACATCCAGTAAACAATGCTCAAACACTTTCATACAAAGCAACAAAATCAGGGCATAAATAGCTAAGGGAAATATACAGACACAAACCCAAAGCCAATCCAAAGTATGATGAAGCATTTAGAAAAACATTAGATTGGAATTCTAGCATGATTGATATGGTGTTATGGTACCAAAAACAGAAGAGTAGCAGGGGCAATCAGAACGGTCGCATAACAATACTGGTTTCTCCTGGCATGGCACTCAGTGAAATTAGGCAATCTTAACAAGCACTACATGCCTTTTGGGAAATTACTGACAAGTTGAATGCAGCAGAGATCTGCTTTGTGCAGTGATGCTTTCCAAAACTCAGCCAACTGGTGGGGTACCTCCATAGATAGAATGCTACTATTGACCTTCAGTCTGCACCAATAGCTTGTGAAGCTTATTTTGTTGTTCGGTGAATTTCTTGCTTTCTGATAAGCAATAGCTTTCTTGTCTTTAACAAGTGTTATTTATCTTTTCATTTACTCTCTGCAAAATTTCTAAATTCCTTTAGCTTGTTATTTAAATTCAAAAAAATCAGCTTGGATCTGCTCATTCTGAGGAAGCCTTCACAACATTTTCTAAATGTAGCTTTGTCATTGTTTTCAGAATGTTTATTGCAGCCATTGAAAAGCATTTCTGAGCTTTATAAAACTGTCATGAATTGCAAGCTAGTTCTCTCATCTGACTAACTAGAAGCTGTACTTCAGGCCAATGAACAGAATTTGCAATGATATAGCCTAGCAAGCCAGGACATAATTTGAACATTAAAAAGATGCCTCAGCTGAATGCTCTCAGAGCAGCAGGATGTATGTGAGGTATACAGGTAGTCAGGACTGTGCTGAGGTTGATTTTAATAGTGAACATGTATATGTTGTTGCCTCAGGATTCATTGCGTTTTGGTATGCTATGATTATCCAGGAAAACTCACTGCCTGGTGGCCTGAAAGACAGAGGCATTTGGGAGGAGAGTGGAGACTGTTTTATGAAGACTGAAATGAAGGAAAGAAAAAGCCACTTACGTCCCCTGGGAATAACATATAATCCTTCTTTCTCAAATAATTGCATATTGGTTTTGTATAAACTGGAACTCAGGATTCTTTAGAGAATTAAAAACAAAGCAACACACAAGATGAGCCGGGGAATGCTATAAATTACATGAAAGGGACCATTTATCTCCCTGATAAATACTGAAAATTCAAAGAGAATACTGCACCTGTCTGTTGTCAAACAGGTCCAGAAGCAGAAGATGACCAAAGATGTAAAGTCACATAATTCCATCTTTAGCAATAAATATGTTATATGTAGCAACCAAGCTAGCATTCCATAAATATATATCTTTGTGCTGGAGAGGAATGTCATTATAAATAAAATACTGTAGTAATATAGAAAGTTGTACTGTACAAATATGTTATGACTTACAATGAATTCATCTGTTGCTCTGGGTAGGAAACATACACGTCCTGGGTCTTGTGGTGAAAGCAGTAGCTCATCGCTTTTGCCCTTTGAGCCATAAATCACAAGGGTCCTTTTGCAATCGTGTGGCTCTGGGGAATCTCCATCTGTTTTCACCTGCACTCTCCACTGTTGTGCTAAACAACACAGAAACGGCAAATTTTTAGTATCAGTGAAAGAGAGAAATGAAAGCCTTTGTTATTATTACAGCAAAGAATTTGAAGATAGCCATTATAAAAATAGACAGGCATGCCTTCTCTTGAAGATAATTATAAGTTAAATAAGACTTTACAAAAAAAGCCAACGGTACAAATGGGTATGCAAGCAGAAAGAAATCCAAATAAAGCAAGTAAATAAATCTTTGGGTAGGTTTTTGCATTCCTTAAGACAAATTAATTGTTTAAATTGCAGTAATTCATTTATCAAGTTTGGGTTCTTAAAGTGTTCATATGAAATTTTATGTGATTCATTTGCAAGAACTGCTGGCTAATACACAGCCACTCAAATAGTGAAAATTAAACCACTTTCATAACCTAATTGATCGTATTCAATGTGGTCGTGTCAGGTCAGATAATTCATTAGGACTGAACTCAAAATCTAGGGAATTCTGAAGTGTTTTCACTGACATCAACTCATGGATGAGGCTTTCAGACATTCTTTTTGATAGATTACATTAATAGCAATGTTTGAAGGTCTACAATGCAACTCAGAAGCTACAGAAAACTATTTATTGTTTGCCTGGTTGATTGATCCTGCATGGCAAAGGGAACCTCACAGCGGAAGGAAATCAAAACTTCATGTTTAGACTGTGGCTAATACTGTGATAATAACATAATTTGCCAATGAGATAAAAGAGAACTATTTCATGACTACGCGTAAGCCTACATTGCAATGTGCTGACAAAATAAGTCATAAAACAGTTCTGAAATAAATTGTATGTATGTGATTCTCTTTCTTAAAGCATTATGTGTTTGGTTTACTTCATACCTTTTGTCTTCCTCCACCTGTCTGGAGGTGACAATTGAGTGAAAACTTTCTCTGGCTTTTTTGACAGGATTTTTCCCTTGATTTTTACTTTGTCTTCTTTAGCTAAGGCTGCTTTCCCCCTTGCTTTGGAAGCTTTTTTTCTCATTTCATCTCACTGCTTCCTGCCTCTCCTGAGCTCAGTTACAAAACAGCAGGCAAATACACATTTCGCAGTCAGTCTGCTGAGTAAAACAGTAGCTGAAAGGGTCCTTCCATCTGAACTCTTTTTTTGAGGTCAATTCCAAGAATGAGTCAGATACAATATTATAGAAGACACTGACTTTGCCTAATGAGGAACGTTTGTTGTTTGATATATATGCCAGCTTTGAATTTTATCTCTTTGTGCCAGGTTGGCATGTGGTACCCTTCAGGGTGTCACACTTGGTGAAGTCAAGCATCGTTTGAGCTTCTGCTGTTCCTGAGCACTCTGTTTATGAGCAGATCCAATTACAAAGACTCCCAACATAGCCCTGAACATCACATCCACTCATGTCTCATCTTGAAGGATTTCCCTAGAACATGGCAGAAGGGAAATTAAGATAATTTTGCATTAATGTGTTTTTCAAGAGAGACTTCTCCTTTCTTTTCTCTTCTGTTTTAGGAGAAAGCAAGCCCTAAGTGAAGAGAAAGCAAAGACACATACCTGTTCCTGCTCCAAGAGGCAGCATGCACAGAAAAGGTATTTCAGGCAGGGTGATTTACTGTAACTAATATCCGTGATTGTGTTTTTAATTATTATTTCTAAAGTAAGGCTAAGACACCAGCTGGGAGTTTTCCAGGAAATAAATCAGTAGTTAACAGATCTAAAGCCTCTTAGCATCTGCGACTGCTTGTACGCCTACATTTGTTTTGAGTACTTCTACAGCTTGGTAACAGAGCTAACCCAGACTGACTACATTTTCTCAGTTCAGAAAATTCATTTAACCTGCTCATACCAGAGTAAGAAAAAAGTTTTCTGTATATTATATTCTCTTAGATGGAGACTGATAAGGATAGGTACACCAGACAGGAGGCTGACTGCAAACACAAACTGGGTTCAGTGACTTCTATATCTCTTTCCAGGAAATACTAAACTCTTCAGTAACTTCTGAAAATAAGATATCTGAGCATGTCACACAAAAAAGATAACTTTTCCCTGATACCACTGAACTGCATTAGCTTCCTTTCAAATTGATTAGTTCTTCATTGTTTTATTTTACTTTCAGCTTATGTGCAAATCCATAGACCTTTTCTTTGAGACAACAGTATGAAATTGCTAAAATGAATAGAGGATTGGAAAGAAACTCCAATGAAAGAAACTCCAAATTTTTCTTTTTTGAAATAATACGAGCAAAGATCTCATTTCATATTATACAGGTGTATCCAAGGATACATCAAAAGCATTCGTTGACTTTAAAAAAATTAAATGGAATCAATCATAATAATATCTTCCCAGAAATTCTTTTAACCAGTAGTTTGGATCCTGTAAAATTCTTTCCATAAAATTGTGAAAACCAAACCTGTAGTGACTTCTGCACACAACAAACTGGGCAAGATAAAATATAAACACAACATTTATTATACAATTCAGAAAATTGGACAAATAAAGTTATTTTTGCTTTTGAAATATTGAAAATTTATGTATTGTTAGAGGACTACTACCATTGTTCTTAGGGCATGTTACTGTGTTCTTTTTTACTCAAGTGAAGCAGGACAAATCTGCCTGTAATTTAGGAATTCTGTGTTTATTCTTACTCCACTAGCATAAACCTGAAATGTAGGGAATAATTTCAAAACAAAGGAACTCGTGGGAAAATTTACTCCCTATTTTCTGTTTTCTTATGAATTTTCTGAGTACCTTAATACCAGCAACCTTTCCCAACATAAAAAAATCTAACCTAGAAGTATTTGTTAACTGCACTGTGTTCAATGATGCTGAGTTGTTTGTTGCATTTTATACACCAATCACAAAAGATTACAATATCGCAGAGCACTGTGCAAACCACACTACAGGGACTCAGCACATTTTAACTGATTGCAGGATAGACAACATTGGGATATACCATGTTTGTAGTTTTGCTTTGAGAGAATTTTTTTACCAGTCTTATAATGACAATCTACTTATCTTGAAGCAGAAAAGAGAAAACATAAGAAGGCAGCAGCAAAATTTCCCCACAATGCAGGAAACTTCTAGAGAGTGATGAAAAGATTCATTATCTCTCAAAATAATTTCATTTGAGAGCTGAAAGCAGCTATCCATCTTCTCTACCAATGTGATCTCTTCTTTCTTCTCTTGCCTCAAACATACGTGAGGAAGTCACCAGAGGATGAATAAATCTTTTCCTCTACCTGCTTTGTCTTGATAATCTACATATGTACAAATGTTGCTTTTTGATATGTGGTTTCAGTATCTCATCAAAATCCATTGCCACCAGCAGCATTCACAGGGATCTGGAATAAATGCTTCATTAAAGCTGGTATAATGGGAGCCTGGGTGAAAAAGAACTGCTCAGCGGTGACAACTTTCAAAGTCTCTTCCTTGACTAGGTAGTTATTAGCTTATTAACCTTCTTCAAAGAGAATGAGATTTCTGACCTTCAGAGTGACTTATTAAGTCTTTGATTTTGTAACCTTTGCTTTAGAGCTGACCAAAGCATATTGATCATTTTTCTGGGAATCACCAAATAACACTGGATTGTGCCAGTCAATTTTTTGTAACTTTGTTTGAAACCCACTTGCAGAGGGCAGCTTACGTACTGTATAACGACAGGAATGCACAAAACATTTGGCTTCTGAGCATTAACACTGTTACTTGCCTCCTATTAAGGAAATGTATTCTATATGGAATGTTTGCACTTTCACTGTGTGTGGGACTGCTTATCACTTCTATATTCTCTCCAATATGAGGTCATCAGTGCTCCAGATGCTTGAATCTGATGCAATTGCTTTCTCTTCCAAGACTGTGCATCTCTAGAATTTTCTCAAATCAGTACTAGTACCATACATGCAGAACTGAATACAAGACAGCTCTTCAAACCTCTCATGCTTGTTATCATCCTAAAAACCTCATTCTTTTCACTCACAATACCTATTAGGAAAAAAACAATTTAAAAGTAAACTATACTGAGATCCGCCTTGCTCACCATCTCTCTCACATAACACACAATCTTTCATTTATCTTAGTTCCTCACTGAAAAGATCTCCAAGGTAAAGAAAAATGATTAAGAAGAAGCTCAAGTTACGCTGATGCATAGCTAATTAGCAGTAGACCCTCTAAAAATGCTCTTCTTTGCATCTTCATTATTCAGAACCTCTGATTTCATTCTAATAAACCAGCACACATCCTCTAGGTCCTCCTGGACATCTTAACAGTGTGACATTTCCCAAACTAATTAAGAATAACCTTATAATCAATATTGTGTCTTATTGTTACTAACATGCACAAACTCTCAGCAGTCTTTTCATCTGTCTGCTTTTTTAAAAAGCAAAGATGTGCTGGAAAAAACTTAAATTCATACTAAAATATAGTCTATTTTATGAACATAAGGTGAAATAAATATTATGGCTGCATTTCAGAAATGTGTGTTGAGTGGAATGTAGAATCCAATTCCAAATTGTCATGTGACAATCAAATCTCTCTATGGGAAAATCTTTATTTACCTGAGTTAATCAGTCTCTTTTGTAAAAAAGTTATCTTGCCATGGAACAATAAAAGAGTTGGCAAATCCATTTGATTGAATGTAAATGATTATATTTTCTCTGAAGCTGTAACTAGATGGAGAGATCAGCACTCACGCTACGGAAGGCAAGCCATTGTTTTCAGAGCTAAATGTAAACATTACTTTGTTTACTCTTGTTTCTCCCTTACTGAGACACAGTTATATACAATGCACACTTACAGTTAAATGTTAATAAGAAAATTTGTATTCTGTTTCTTTTTTCTGGTGTGAGAGAAACACAGAGATTATATCTCATGTTCTGAAAACTTGGAAGGTCTTAACACATTACAGTGATGAGACTGTTTTTGTAGGTATATCAGCAGACAACTAGGTGGGTAGTCTTTTATTAAAATCTACATAATAATCCAAGCAGATTTAGTCAACTACTTCTTTCTTCACTTAAACATTTGGAGTTTAATATTATTTATTTATGGCTAATTTAAGAGTACCCTGATCAACCTTGACCTGAAAATGCTTGCTCAATCAGTTCACAAGAAATTTTTCAACAAACTGATGTTTGCTAGTGGACCCCTACGTATGTTTTACATGACAGTGGCACTGGGATATACAAAATAACACTAGACTCTTTTCTCAGAGAAGTTCTTGTCTGATTTCAGGACAGAATAGTAGAAATGTGAAGAAAACCAAAATGGTTTATGGGCTGCATATTTTCATCATCAATTACTTGTCATTGCTGTAGGTCACTGTTAGTCAATTTGTATTCTTTTTCTCTCACAGTTGATAGTTTACTTACATGATGAGATCACATATATTTGCTACTTACTACTGATTTGGAGATTGAATTCAAATAGCGAAGACAATGTTCTAGAAAACAACTCTTACCATTAAGGAATGCCTTCTCTGGATTGCCTGCTTCTAAAATATTAGCAGAAAAAAATCATGTAAGCAAGCTTAATTATCACGTTTCTTCATATGTTATGATTATATTCAAAAAGGATCTTCAGTAATAACTAGGAAGTAAATAACACTCTATTGTTATAGCAAAAAAGATAATCTGTAACAAAATACTCACTTTCAGCAGTTAGCTCCTTCACAGTTTTCCCATCATCTTGATATTCATCTAACCACCTTTCATTGCATAGACAAAAAGAATGAGATTAATAACAACTATCAGGATTGGTAATTATCAGCAAGCAATCAGACAATTACCTTCTCTCTCCTTTCTATCAAATTATGCCTTTAAAATACCTCCTAAACCTAATTTTCTCATATACCTTCATCAGAGTTAATATTACTTGTATCGGAAGAATCTACTTTACTCTGCTCCCAGCAAAAAATTGGAAATGTCATGATAGTTTGATGAAGCAATATAGCACCTTGGATGAAATACACTATATGACATAATAAGTATTTTCAGGATCAGACATTCAATTGTACATTCAAATATTACCTGCGGTGGTCAGTTAGATTCATTGTACTTAAAATGATATATAAAACCAGCTCAGGAAATTTATAGAACTTCTATAGATACGCAGCAATGAACTGAATTTGTCTTTTATCTTTCCTTTTCTGTGATACGGATGAATTTAAAGAGCTGTCCTGTAAAATTGTTTACCTGCAAAAACTCATTCATACTATTTCAGTTGTCATTCATATAATAACACCTTGCAGCCATTAACATCTTAATTTTTTAAATAAAAAAATGTGCTCATTATCATTTTCTATTCTATTGTGTCCACATAGACGTGGCCTTTGTTTAAACCCAAAGATCCATAATATATTTCACTTCTTGTATGTAACAAAAATATGTAATAATATGTAATGCATGAAGTCTAGACTCCACTGTATTTCAACTATGGATGCAATAAATAGCTCAATTAACTTTTGTAAACTCTTTCCACATTCATTCCTAAGAAGGCAAAAAAAAAAACACTAGCATTTTCTAAAAATAGAAAGCAGATTTTGACACTGGCAGCAGACCTACATTGCACAAACAGTGACATTCCTTTAGTTCTCTATTTAATAATCTTAATTTATTTTTTTCTAAGAGCTTAATGATTCCCTTTTGACATAGCAGTTTTACACAGCTCCGATATGCTCATTAAGTTTCTTCAGAGAAGTCTTACAAAAGCTCCCTGACATGAAGGAAACAATTGCTTCATTTGACTCTCCTTCCAATAGCCATCTTCAATGCATACCAAAAGACATACTAAGACAAGAACCTGATCATCAGAATCATACTCAACAGGAGAAAATGGTTATTAGCTAATAATTTCTAGGAGCTTTGCAAACAGGAACTGTTGCTTTGTGGTATTACTTTGTAAACAGGAAGCATTCTTAAAGAGGCACCTGTATTGAAGTGCTAAAGACTTTCACAACTATAATGTACAGTTCCCAAAATAACATGGAAATCACTTCAGCAATGCAGCCTAAACTCACAAGTTCTGGAAAGCGTGTATGCCAGAAATAGCTAGATTTAAATTATAATTCTTCACATGATTTCTATTGTATTAAATATGTAAATGCAGAGGTAACACAAACAAATTCTTACTTTTGTATACTGATCTATTTAATATTTTTTTCTGTTTTAGTCATGTGATTCAACATACTGACAGCAAAGAGTTCAGGTTGCAGTTGGCTCAGGTAATAAAATATTTAGAAGCACAGGCTATTAAGTAATTGTTAGAACTGAGAGTCAGGCATTTTCCAATCTTGCACATGACAGCAAAATTCTAGACCTAGTTATACACAGAAATAGAGATTTATTAAATGAAAGGAAATATTTTATCTCTTCTGTAGGAGGAAAGTTAAAGGCTTTCTAAAGATTTGTGGAATGCATACAAGGTTTTAAGCAACCAAGGGAGATGCACTGACCAAAATCAATACATCTAGCTCTTTTCACATAATAGTTTTTATAAAGGCAAGAACTGAAACCTCAGTTATTTTCATGTGGTCTCTGTATAATTGAAATAAAGGAAATATTAATGCACCTTTTTGTTTATTTTGGGCTTCTTTGCATTAGTGAATTCTTTGCATTCTCCTTCCCCTACCAATCCAGCAAACTTCGGCTTCACCAGCAAAATTTTGCATCCTAGTCCTTTGAGAAACTCTAGGGCATTGCTCATATATCTAGGCTGTGTGCATGTGCCTGCTCTGAAGAATTTTTCCCCAGGTTGCCAAGAGTGTAATGAACTAATTCTGTTTCGCCACGAATGACATACCTGTTACAAGGAAATACAACCTCTTTCCCTTCCTTTCCTTCTTTATAGTTAATGACAATCTTATCCAAGAACCATCCATTACCTGTGTTGAAATAACAAAGGTTTATCATCTGAAATAATGTACTTGTTTAAATAATAATAATAATATAGAAAACAAAATGGCCAAGATTATATTTCTCATCAGAAAAACAGTTCCCATTAGGACAGAGTTCAACTAAATGAGTAAACTAACACAGTGAAAGCTCTATTATTCTCTGTCTATTGCAAGATCTACAATGCTGACTCTTCTCCATCTTGCACTGTTGTAATTTTAAGGGGGAGTGGGGTTTTTTGTTTTGCTCGGAGACAAGCATATGCATACGTCTGTGAACTGCCAGCACCATTCACATCCCAACCTACATCTTTTTATTGCTTGTGATCAGGTACAAGAATGTTAGGACAAATCTGCTTATGCAGTTATGAGAGATCTGCATGACTGCTAGATTATTTGGTCCTTTGTGAGTGAAGTTATTCTACATAACAGTATTAATTAAAAGATCATTCATATCTACTGTTTCCATTTGCATGTGCTCTTACTTAGCTTCTGAAAATTATATGCCTTAGATTTTACAGTATATGTTTATTTGCATAAACTACAAAGTCAAAATATACATAAGTCTGCATGAACATTCGATTAACAATTCTGATATAAACAAATGTTAAAAGCAAACAGAAGGTGTTCTACTGAATATGCGGCAAGCCTCCTCAAAAAGCTTTTCAAATTTCCATTTTAAAAGTCTACATTTCAAGGGTATACTTTTGTTTATTTTAGTCCTCTGTAAAGAGAGGAAAGAGCCTTATTTACAGAACTTTTTTTTTTTTTTTTTTTTTTAATATGTAATATAATAATCATCATTGAAGTCTCATTTTGCCATGCTGCCCAAGGAAATAGAATAAGAAATTTCTTTTGATCTTGCAACAGCAACATTTTAAATTTATATAGTATTTAAATTACAAAGCATCTAAGCACTTTATAGTCTCACCATTTAATTTAATCACCTTCTACTTGAAACTTTCTGGAAGGTCAGAAAAGTCACTTCTACCAGTAAAGCTACATAAGCTTTAACACACTTTTAGGTTCTATAGAATCTGTAAATATTAGTATTTTAAATAGAGAAAAGCAAAACAAAACAGAAATTCCTAGGCTATTTTTCAAGCAATAAATACATTCATCAGCATAAGAGTGAGACTGAGGTATGACTGCTACTGGCCTACTACACTGATAGGAAAAAATGTTTAAGAACTTGATTTTACCAAAGCAATAGCATTTCCCATTAATTAATAGACAGGACATTGTTCCAGTCTTGGTTTTGTTTGCTTGCCTGTTTGTTTGTTTTTTTCACAGAGCTTTTCTTCTCTATCTGCCAGATAGAGAAAAAAATAGGACTGGCTAGCAAAGTGTTTAAAATTTTCATTGATAAAAAGCATATATTAACAAACACAGTAAAACTGTGCAAGAAAATTATTAATAATC
>JAOWBP010002052.1:47863658-47894886 GCA_028571105.1 Tragopan temminckii | reverse complement strand
GAGAAAGAAAGAAAGAAAGAAAGAAAGAAAGAAAGAAAGAAAGAAAGAAAGAAAGAAAGAAAGAAAGAAAGAAAGGGTTGAAAAATATAAAGACAGCTGTTGAACAGAAGTCACGAAATACTACTTCAGCATTCAAAGGGACCTGACTCACATTTAGGCAGCTCTATCTAATGTGGGGCACATCAGAGTGATAGAACAAACACCCTGAAAAATACAATAAGTTTGATAAAGGATATAAGAGGATTAATTAACACAGAATGGCTGGAATAAATCTCAGGTAGCACTCACTAGAAAATAAAGTGACCTGGAAAGTAAGATATTGAGATTTACAAGTTCCTAAAATGGTTGATTAAGACAAGCTTAATAATCAAACAGAAAACTCTGAGACATGGATGCACAGATGAAAAAGTTGAAAGAAGGGAGATAAAATGTTTTCAGACAGAGGTGGTGAGCTTCTAAATGGTTGTACAAAAGATAGACACCAAATCAGTACAACAACTATGCTTAAAAATGGCATAGGTGCTTAATACCAAAAGGAGCGTAAGAGTTACTGAGCAGTTAGTGTATAAATTTCAAATCTATATTCTCTTAGTCTGTAAAAGCACACTACTGCTACTGTTTGAGATATTATCTTGAGACTTCTAGTGTTTTGTTACGTCTCAACACCAGCTTCTGTTTTCTATCAATAACATTCTCATGAACATGAACTACCTGGACAAAAGTGAGAAAGAAAGGAAGTTCTGTTTCTGTGGTCATGAAGTAAATGTGAACTAAGGGCATATGATGGCAATAAAATACAAATTAAAGAACCCTTTTTTTTTCAGATTTCTAATTCTGGGCACCTGAATCAGGGTTTCCAGTGTAGAAGATAAGGTATATTTCTCATCATTCACCAATGGCAAGAGTTAGTTTGACCCCCAACCTGTAAGCACAGAATATAACTCTCATTTCCTTCTGAAAAAGTGATGTGTAGAATTCAGTCACAAGCAGCAAAATTTGTTCTGCATTAAAGACTAAATAAATATTTTTATATGTTTTGAGAAGGGAAAATAATAATCATAATAAGGTTGAAGAATAATTTATCAGTGAGAATAACAGAAAAGCTTTCATGGCAGAAATATTTGTCTTTTCATGCTGACTTAGTACATGTTACTGACCTACTGTTAGTTCTTTCCACAGTAATTTTAATAAAGAAGTCATTAATTTAGAATTCCATTTAAAAGTAGAAAAAATTCAGATATATAAAACTATCACATTATTCATACATTAAATAGGTTTTCTCCACATTGCAGTTGAGCCCAATGACACTAGTGTGCATACTAGTTTGAGTCAAGAAACTGAATTTCCTGATTGGCCCAGGGAATTCTTGCTTTTTTACCTGCTGATTTTAGAGCAAAATAATAGATTCTTTTTGGATGAAACTAAACCAGAGGATACATTCCAGGAAAACAATTAAGATGATCTTGCCAGAAATTGGCAATATGTTCAATTGGCAATCAGAATGAACCCAGACTTACTTCCCCTTTAAAGCACATGATGAGGCCACTGGTTTCTTAGCTCACTGAGTTTTTAACACGTACTGCTTCACTGCACGATCCACTCTTGTCAGTCTGCCAGTACAAACAGACAAACTGGCCAAAGAACACAAAACACAGAGAGACAGTAATTGCTACGCAACATTAAAATTGTCGGACTGTTGCTATCCAGTCCTCATCTAAGAATGGTGATCCAAGATATCAGGACAATGCAACACGGTAATGCTCCAGGCTATTTGCTTCTCTATGATATTCTTGCTTTAATGAAATTATCATTTTACTTTGATTCATTAAACAGAAAGACTGAAGCTCCGTCATAGGACTTTATCATTTAGCACTCGCCACCTGATCTGCAGAAATAATATTTGGCATTTTGCCATGACAGGAGGGTAAAATGTGGATTGGCGCAGCATTAAGTCTAAAACGGCACAAATTCTTTGTGGCTGATAGTATTTGAGAGGTACTGTCTTCCCCAGAAGTGAAGCATAGACTTTTTGAGGAGTTATAAATACAAAAACCCTATCACCTGAAGAAATTTCAATTACAATTAAAGAATTAGAGTTTCTAATATCTGCTTTCATTTACTCCTGGTATTTAGAGCAATATTGTAAAAAACATATATGGAAAATTTTGAGTGATTTAATAGATGTAATCATTCTAAGGGTCTTGCACTGGAAATTCAAGCTAGATTCTCGCATGTGAATAAGGTCTTTCCATGTTCAGCCTCAGTACTTAGGTATATAAACATAAGATATATGTAGGGAAAGGTTCTGCTGTTATCTGTTCATTGTAGCTGTAAGAATCATGAGGGGGCTTTTCAGAAGCTGCTCATGGCAATGTAGGAGAAATGCAAATTGAAACTTTTTGTTTGAATGTAAATTATTCTCAAGTTTTGGGGATGAGAAAATATGCCAGTGGTGTTTTTCTTTTGCTGGTTTTTGAGCATGAGGAAGAAGGGGAAAAGGTGTTTGGAGTCTCTGGCCTCACTCCCAGTCACAGTCCTAGGCTTTTGCACAACAGTTACAGCACATCCCTAGAGTAGGTTGACACAGGTGGGATAATGTCTGCAGTGAGCTGTCAGCTGTAATACTGAAGTGCCACAGCCTTAAATAATGGCCACAGATATACAGCCGTACTTCAGACATAGATTCTCAAACTACCCAAGTAGACCAATGATCAGATCTTCATAGTCAGTTATTTTGCTTCCACCACTGTAGAAGATCACCTGATTCAGAGGAAAGAAGAAAAAGAAAGAAGAAAAAGAAAACTAGCAAGCCATGTGATGCAGATAAAAAAACTTTAAAGAAGAAAATTTTTAAACTATTGTCATTTCACAGCCCCAGCAATTTTCATCTTGAGGAGCACAGAGAAGATAATATTTTTCAGAGCATTCCAACTTCAAAAAAAGCACATTTACAAATCAATTTTACAATAGGAAAGAGAACCTTAGCTATTTACATAAGTAGTCAGTGCCTCCTGAGTGATTAAACATGGATACAAATTTTGTAGAGATAATGCTCGAGTCATTACTATTTGCTTCGGTCATCTTTTGCACTGTTTCAGGCAGTCAGCACATCCTAACCTCTTTCTGTATTTGCGTGCGTATTTTCCTAAGTGGAAAATAAGTCTAAATCTTCTAAGCTGGAATTTTTCCTGCCTCAGCCTCAATACTTGTTTTCTGTTTCAAATCAGTACAGCATTCCTTCAGCTACGCAAAGATTCCCATTTGAAGTTTATAGTCACATAAACAGTAAGAAAACTCAAAATGTCTTGTATCATGCATCCCCTAACATCAAAAGTTCAGCCCTATCTGAAGACAATCAATTCTCCATGTTAGGTTGGGTGTAAGGGCCATCTGCACACACACAGGAGTGCAGGCAATTGGATCCCAAATAGCACCCTACTCTGGCTTGTCCCAGGCCTATCACAAAAGCCATCAGCCCATCTGCACGAGCACGGGGGCACAAGTGCAGGTGAAAACTCATATTAAGGACTCAGACAAACTGACACCCTGTCTGATCCCCTCCCAGGACAGCCTCAGCCCCAGTGTCCAGGTGTGAAACCCATGACAATGAGTCAGTGCCAGAGCATCTTTCTGGGAGAGAAAGATGAGACTGCTGGGTGTGGGGCAAAATACGGGATGCAGGGATTCCCCTAACACTCATATGTTGCCATGATGCTATAAAGCTAAGCCAAAAATATCCAATATAAACCTTTGAACTTATTTTCATAGAGTGATGCTTAAGCTGTTTACCAAGTTTTGAACATGATGACCAAATTCCAATGCCCATAACTTGGAAAAACTGTTGAACAATTTTTGCTTTGTTTGGTAAACCAAAAACCAATGTCTGGAAAAAGTGAGAATAGGTAGAGAAAGAACCAAAAGAATTATGATGGAGTAGACCTCCAAGGATCACCTAGTTCATCAGCATGCTCCAGTCAGTTAAATAAAAGGTCTCAGAATCTGAAAGTAAATCAGAAGTTGAAGAAAAAAAAACTAGGAAAAAAAATAAAAAATAAAAATAATATTAAAAAAGCACAAAAACAATGAATCAAAAATCAGCTCCATAGTTTTAGGACCTTGTAAGGTAGGTAGTAGAGTTTGGTTGGATGAAGTGGACAAAAAAAAAAAAAAAGGAAATGGATAAGGGAAAAATTACACTTTCTTCTAAGGAATAAGCTGAGCAATACCAAGTTAAAGAACAGTAAATTTAAGGAAAAAAAAAAAAAAAAAAAAAAAAAGCAGAGCTAAATTTATATTTATTCATTTTATTTAAAATTTTTAGCACGAGATTTTCATAGTTAAGTAAATGTATTACTACTAGAAGATACTAAATTGATTTGAAAGTACGGGACGCAAATTACTAAATCATATCAGATTATCATTAAGCTATAAGTAGTACATCATTTGTTCTGCTGGAGAAAATGACTTGATGTGGTTTGCTCAGTACTTGTAGGCAATTAGCTTTCAAATGGGAAATGCAGATGGATAGTATTTCATTTGCTTGTTCTTTAGAAACTAAATAGGAAATCCTTGGGAGGCCTTGCTGAGTTTATATTGATATTCAATTTAAATGTGCCTGAAATCAATAAGTAATTTGTAAACCTCACAATTTCAGGAAATTTCTAAATCCTTTCTAATATATCTTTGCATACAGTCTTGAGACAAATATTTTAATGAAGTTAACGTTTTTGCTAAAGCAATGAAAGAAGCAGTAATTGAATGATTAGAAAGACTAAATAAATTTGCTGTTTTAAAAATATTCCTAGACTTTGACAGCAATGACCTGACTTTTCACCTTTCATCATGTTGAACTAATGGTTTATATAACATAAGTGACTTTTCCATTATTTTTCTACTGGAGTTGCATAGACTTTTATGTCACTAATAAACTGCATGTATTGTGGTATACATACCATAGGGCCCTGCTCAACCTGATCACTCTTGGTTTCAGAAATTTCCTATTAAAGTCACTAAATACTCTGTAGAATAGTTAAAAAAGAAGAGCAGAAGGAAAAGGTGAGCTGGTACATGTGTATCTCAGTATTTTCTGGCATCTTTAACAAAGATCAGTAGCCTTCTTTGACCTCAAAACCCATGAAAACATTAAATCACCTGTCTTTACTGCTTAACCAGAGAATTATATTCTCTTAAGATTTTCCACTTGTTAGATATTTTCATCTGAAATGATTTTACCTCATGAACTACATGATGATCCATTTTTATGCTGAGCCACTGAATCCTTGCAATGGTCACTACTTAATTTCAAAAACAGTTTGCCTAAATGATAGCACCTACCTCTACAAGACTTACCACTGTTGACAGTATTTTCTACCAGCTGCATCATTGTCATTCTGTTAATTTCAAAAGCATTCCATAAAAAAAAACCAAACCAAACCAAAACAAAACATTGTGCTGTATGATTACACTAGCTCCTTATTCCTCTGTAGAATATTTGGACTGTTTGAATGCTAACTTTATATGATAGGCTATTTACTGCTTCGCTTGAAGAGAGCGGAGTGCAATGAAGTAGTGGATAAACTTTCAGGTCACAGAAGTGCCACTTTGTAGCCAACCATTCCTATGTTAGTGGCTGAGACTTGAGTTTGATTTGAAAATGTGCATGTGATGATTCAGATCACTGATTCCTGGTAAAGAATACATTTTGCAACACAAGAAAGGATAATATCGAGCTTATTAAAGGGACCATGATGCTAGATGATATTACAAACCTTGGTACACCTTAATTTCCTGCCATATGTAAATAGGCTAGTTACTCTAAAGAGAAGCATTTGTCAGTGATTTAGGAGCACTTTAACACACCAAGAATGTTAAGAGGAGTAAGATACCCCAGCCATAGCTATATTCTGATGGTGAGAAGGGAGGGAGTGTGGGGCAGGGTGATCGCTTTTCACTTCTTTCAAACTAGAAAGCATCTTGTAAATAGAAAGGGTTGTTTCACGATTATGTTAACTTTTCAACAATGTTTCCTGGAAGAAATATGAAAAGCTGTCATGTACTCACAGAATGAGGCTAGTGAACATACAATCTAACATACTGAGCACGTACATGGCAAAATTTCCTTTGTAGAGTTTCTTATTGCCACTTCTCTCCATGTATCACCTTCACCCTTGTCTTCTGCAAGCCAGCACTCTATGGGCAGACAAATCTCTTCTCGAGAAAGAGGCGACAGTCTTTCAAGTCTGACTTCCTCCAGGTACCAGCTGGGATCATTACCAGTGTTGTCATGGCCAATGCGGATTTTATATAGCTGCCCAAGATCCCTGAGATTAATCTGTAACAAGAAAAAAAAAATCACAAATTTGAATTAAAAAATTAATCCCGTTATTTTTTAACAATCCTTCTTAGACTGGCATGCAAACTAAGTATGCAACCAACACATAGCTAGAGTTCTGTTCTTCAGAAAACGATGCTTTAATACACAATGAATGTGAGAGCAATCAAGCAAAAGCATATGAAGTAGTCTAAGAGTAATTCAATTTACTTGATTACTGTATTATTTGAAGTGACAAAAGGGCTCAAACAATTCAGTTCCTTTTAAGATCTCTTGACAGAATCCTTTTGGTAGCATGGTAATGAAAATGTCTAATCCTATACAAATATTTTAATAAACAGAAGTACCTTCAGTAAATGCTGCATGCAATGATATATTTTACAGTCCACAGAATTACTGTGAGCAGAGCTCCATTAACTATTCCTACCACTTATCAGTCTGCTGTGGCACACTTTTCCCTTTGTCTCCTACGTTTATGTGTATTGGTGTCGGGGTTAACTGTTTCTGTAAGTGCTGACGCCAGAGTGCAGCAAATTTGAACAATAAAACATGGCTATGTCACATTGAATACTGCAGCCCTGAAATAAGAACTACTTTCTTTTGGTCTGCAGAAGTTTTTTTTGAGCAGTGCTGATGGCAGGAACCTAAGCACAAAAGTAAGGTTAAGTGCTCTCATTTCATTGGTGTTTTTGAAAGCTCATGGAAAGGAGAAAATAATCACAGAAGGGGAAAATAAAAATTAATGTTTTTTTAATATTTATTTTACCTATTTACAACTGTTTGACATTAAAAACATTGGGAAAGAGTGTGGATAAAGGAAGGGCACAGACAGACAAGCAGATAACAAACACCAGCAGTGCTCCAATGATCAGAATAATCAAAAATGATGAAGTAAGTTTTGTGTTTGAAAGTCCTCTGGCTCATTTCTGGAAGGCAATATTAATGTCTGACATGTCTGACCAAGAATAAGAGTTTACTCTTTGATTGTTTTTGTAAAGCACAACTGTAAGTCAGTGTTTTCTCTTTGGTTCATATGGTTCAGATCTGTGGAGCTGGGGAACACTGGGACACTAGAGACATATTTCTTTCACTCTTGTTGAAAAGTTTCCTGTGCAATGATACACAGAGATATCACTCTGACATTTCTTGCCCATGAGAATCATCACAAAAGAGAGTCTTGTATTCTTAGATGATCAACATTTCCTTGTTTCCCTGAAACAAACCTGGCACAATTCAGGCTTGTATGATAGTATCAAGACAACTGTGCTAATGGTAAAAAGTCAGAATAGAGTCACACTTATGAATAAAGTAGCAGGTCTTCCTATATTAAAATAGTATGTTAAAGAGGTGATAACTGAGCATATGATTATAACTGTTGTAATGAAACCACACACACTAAAAACATGCTTCTAATACAGCCAAGTTACAAGACCAGGTGAAAGCTCTCTGAAGCTAATCATAAATGTAGCCAAGATGTAGGCTAATTTGCCACAATATCTCTCTCATATAGCCATAAAGCCGAGACCCCTGAAGTGGGCAAGTGACTACTAAGGTTGCTTTGCAACAATATATTAGAACTTTTTCTCTTTATTGAAAATTGAATGAAATATAGTATTGGTAAAAACCAGAAGTGATATTCCCATGATACTGAGGCATTGACTGTTATTTTTGGTTTTATAAGGCAATTTAGTAAAGAAAAATTGAAACCTCATGCTCACAATGAAATTTTGGCATAGCCCTTGCTGAAAGAGGAGTGTCAGAGGTATCTTTGCATAGAGTGTTCTTACGATGACTCTGAAAGAGTCTCTTTTGTCTTCTGAAGCATCTAATCACTCATTTAGCTATGAAGCAAACTGAAACATTAGTGGTGAAAAAAATCTTGCATATATATATTTATTGGGCATTGTGTGGGTCAGCTGAGAAGTGAAGCCATAAAGCCATATCTTCCTCAATTATATTAGTTTTATTTAATCTATTATGCTAACAAACTTCTTTTTTCTGGAGAGAAATCTAAGATGGAATATGGTAAATGTTTGACAAACCACTGATACAACAGGAGAGAAGAAACCTCACAAAAATAAGCAGATGCGTCAATTCACCAAAGCAAAAAATAATAATAATTTGAAATACAAAGAGAGGGAAAAGCAAAATAACATTCATCACCATGCAAGGACTTTCTGTTACTGAATAATTGACACAGTAATCCACCAAAACTGATAGAGTTTACAGAAAAACTGTTACAGAACAGAAAGTCCTTTTAACAGGTACAGTTGTCCAGAAGATGCTCTTAGTTGCAAACAGTTTGACTGCATTCACTAGTTTCCTGTTTAGTATCTCTAAACATTCCTGTGCTTGCATCTTTTCTGTAATTCCTATCTCTCTGTAGCATTCATGCTCTGAAAGAGGACACAGAGTAACAATATTAATGAAGTTATGACCATGTGCTGAGTGCGAATTAGTCCAAAATGCCAAGCCAAATGTGCGTTTGCTTTTGACTACAGAAAGGAAAAGAATGAGGCATCCTTTTCTCTTAAATTCTCAAATTATGAGATTTTTGGAATTATAACTTGTGGAGGACATAGAACCATTACAGATAAGGGCACAGTTTTCTGAATGAAAGGTCTCTTCAAGTAAATTTAAAATATAGTACACTGTCAAACTGGAAATATGTTTAATAATATTTCTGTTTCTGACTGACTAAGGATGTTCTCAGGCCAAAAGAAATCATGTTAATTCTTGGGTGAAAATTAAGGCAAGGATCCCAATAACAGTTTCAGCTTTTGTTGTAAATTTGAGGGTGGGAACAAATTATCTTGGGGAAAGATCAGATATCACATTGCTATCTCACTCATACTGACTTACTTTCAAGTTACCTTTTACCACCTGGAACAGTGCTATATGTATGTCAATTTTGTTCTTGCAGTGAACTGCAGACTAAAATACTCTTATAACATGTTAGAGCTAAAGTTACTCTACTTCCAACACAAGTACCATATCATGAGGTTGTTCCTTTTTTTCCAGTATTGACTAAATCATAAAATCAAAGAATGGTTTGGGTCAGAAGGGACATTAAACATCATGTATGTCCAATCCCCTGCCATGGGCAGGGCTGCCACCAGAGGGCCAGACTGTCCCATCCAACCTGGCCTTGAGCGCCTCCAGGGATGGCATCTTTTACAGTTCACTCGTTGACTGACTGCGAAACCCCTCCTGCTCATTTGAGCTAAACTCTGTGATGAGCTCTAAAGGAAATGAACGATTCGATCTAATAAATATCTTTAGTTCCACCACTTAATATCCATAATAATATATTTGTGAATATAGCGATAGCAGTAATTCTACTCTTTTCGTGGGACTTTTCTTCACCATGATAGCCCATAAAAAGATTACCCTATCCATCACTATCACATTTATTTTTTATAGTATCAGTACCACATGATATTGAGAAAAACTGCAGACCATATTTAAAAGTGCCTCATTTTTAAATATAGGTAGATAAGTCACACTCATATACTAAGTGTTTAGATGTAGTTAGTCAAATTTGCACTGCTAATCAACACAATTGTATCCTTTGATCATTACTGTTACTTATTTTTTGAACAAGCTTAAGGACAAAACTCTTCTTTCTAAAGAAAATGGGAACACTTTTTTAAAAAGTGTGCCTTAGAAAATTCAGCCTTACTTTCTGAAATTGAGGCTGAGCAAAGCTCATATTTTATAGTTAGTCCTTAAGCACAAATGAAAATCTAGATTTATCAGAAAGTTCATTCTAAAGAGGATGTAAAGACTAGAGTTTGCTTCTAAATGAGCTAAGCAAACAGATTTTTTTAGTCTCTAGAATAAGTATGATATTTTGAGTGAAGTCAGTATGACCTATTTTCAAGTACTTGAGATGTTTATCTAAGTGAAATGTGAAGTGATATCTTAACAAGAGACTACTGAATGGAAAGAAACTTCAGTGTAATGGCAGAAAGAATGTATGTAATGACTTTATTTCTCTTTTACATGGTAGGAGAAAAGTCATTGTATTTCTGTTGTGTAGACTGAATTCTGCAAACTCTTTAAAATAAACTCAGGCTAGTATGAAAATGATTTGGATAAGTCAGTACTTTAGGAGCAGCAACACCAAAATCCCAGTGTCTAGCACAATTGCTAAAGGCTATGCTTGACAGACAATTATTAATTTCATGTAAGGCAATCTCATTAACAGAATTTCTGAAAAGTCATGTGCAGCATCTGGATTCCTAAAATAAAGAGAAATCATTGACTTTTTTGTGTAACTCCTACAGCATCTGCATGTAATTGAGAAATCTTTGAAAGTAGGAAACATTTTTACTCTGCGAGGATGCAGCTGGTAAGTGTTTCCAATAATATCATAACTGATCTACCAACAAGGGACCCATGCTCGATGCACAGTTTTTGAAATTTCTGGCTGTCTGAATTCAGCCTATTCATGAATCATGGTCACTGAATTTGTCAGTTATGCATTAACTCAAGAATCAGAATACATCACAGCTGCCCAAATAGAAACATAATGGTCTTACTAAAAAAAAAAAAAAAAGTGTGTATAGACATCTAAGGTGTAGGACTAAATAATAACATTGAAGCTGTAGGAAAAAATCTTTTCTTTCTCAGTGTTGTTAGTTATGCCTACTCTATGCATTTACAACATCAAGGTGTCAGTTCTTCAAAACAAGCACAAAATCCCCACATTAGGAGAATGTAGTTACATAGCTGAGGTTTCTCCGAGAGGATGGCACTTTTTCAGGTTAGCCCAGGTATGTTTTACTGGATGTGAAGCTTTCCAAAATGGGAATCAAAACATTGCCTATCAGAGGGTGTGAACTGAAATACCCAGCATTGTCTGTAAAAAAGCTCAAGCGAGGTCTCACCATGTAAATAAACTTAAGCTCTACTTAGCCTTCACTATGAAGATTCACGCTAAAAGAACGATGATGTGGTTAGACAAGAGCACCTTATGCATGAAGATCCGATGCAGCAGAAGAAAGAATAACAGTGGTGGGCACAAAATAGTGCTTCTAACAGCCTGAAGATGCATTGGGATTCATTTAATAAAAGTTACATACAGAGTAGTCGCTTCAATTCAAAACCTCAGACTAGGACTGGATTTCTCATTTACTCTCCTTCTGACTGTTGATTCTGTAACAACCTGGTAGACCATGAACTGACCTCAGCAATATATGTCTGTCATTTCCTGATGGATTTACAGCAATATTTATCACTCAGATCTGAATATTACCTATAACAGATGGATGCAGTAACCACTCAACACTATAGGTTACTGTAAGCACGTCAGACTTTAACTTTCTGCATTCCATTCCTAGGGAGTAAAGGATTTTTTTTAATCCTGTTGTAAAGAAGGCCAACAGCCTCCTGTACTGCAGAAGGAAGAGCATAGCTAGCAGGACAAGGGAGGTGGTCCTTCTCATCTACTTATCCCTGATAATACAAATTTGAGTGCTACATCCAATTCTGGGCCTCACAGTACAACTGAAGAATCCAGTGAAGGGACATGAAGATGTTGAAGGGACTGATGAGGAAAGGCTGGGGCTGTTCAGCCTGGAGAAGAGAAGGCTCAGAGTGATCTCATCAATGTCTATAAATCATAGAATAGAATCCTTAAAGCTGGAAGGGACCTTTAAAGATCTCCTGGTCCAACTCCCCTACTATGAACAGGGACACCTACAGCTACATCAAGTTGCTAAGAGCCTGATCCAGCCTGGCCTTGAAAGTCTCCAGGGACAGGGCTTCCACCACATCCCTGGGCAATCTGTTCCAGTGTCTAAGCACCCTCACTGTCAAAGACTTTTTCCTTATATCCAACCTAAATCTACTCTCTTTTAGTTTGAAACCATTTCCCCTTGCCCTATCAGTACAAATTCTGCTAAAAGTCCCCTTCTTTCTTTTAGCTCCCCTTTACATACTTTAAATACCAGAAAGGAATATATAAAGAGGACAGAGCCAAGATTTTCTCAGTCATAACCAGGACAAGAGGCAATGGGCACAAGTTGAAATGACAATTTAAGTGTTGAAATACAATAAAATTCCACTTAAGCATATGGTGAAAAAAATGTACAAGTGGTCAAATACTGGAACAGATTGTCCAGAGAGCTTGTCGAGATATCTCCATCTTGTGAAATATTAAAAATTGAAACAAAAAACTACTCCAGCTAATCCTCCTTTGAAAAGGAGTGTTGGACTTTTTAACCTCTACTGTGCAATTCTCACAAAACTCAGTGCAGCGGTCATCACCTGACTGGCATCATTATCTCCAAGGTTAGAACCAGACGTGACAACCCTAGTACTGAAAAATCCCTATAATGCACGGCATTATTCATTTTCAGAGGAGACAAAATAATGAAAAGGCTGTCAAGGAGCTAGTCATATCAAGTATAGGCCATCGTAAACTTTACCTTATTTTGTTTTAATGCAAGATACATTTATCTCATTTTGTCTAGCATAAGCACTGCACTTTTAAAAGTGTATATCCTCTTTTATAAAGTCATACCAAGTCCAAACAAAAAAGAGTATGCATGAATATTAGTCATGTACTCACATCTGAAAGGTGTTCAGATACTGAGATAAGAGGAGACATAAAAATATGAATGGACTAGAAAATGGCTCATGGGAAGGGAAGGCAGAAAAGAGAAGAAAAGAGAGAAGACACTCAAAACACAGAGTTTTTTAATACCTTTTCATATTCTGTTGTCCAGAGGTACAAAAAAGAAATTTTATAGGTATATGGCTGAAAGATTTAACCTGAAATTGACTAACAGGACATAAAGTTCTCTCACAAAACCACCTCAAAAGGGGATAATACATATTCCTATATATATACACCATACTGTAGTATCCCTTACTGCAGAATAAATGAGGAAGCAACATCATGTTAACTCACTTTCATTTCCTGAAGATGAGTTGAATTTTGTTTTTCTCCTATGTTTTCTGTGAGCTCTTTAAAATCCATCTTTGTTGTTTTCTCGAAACCAGATAATTTTTGCTTTGTACACAGCATGTAGCTGATAGAGATACTTCTCCCTTTTATCTCAGTAAGGAACAAGGCTCATGTTGTTATCATATAGATTTAGTAAGGAGATGAATAGTTCCAAGTGGAGTTAAGGCAAATAATATGTCTCTTTCATGTGCCTTAAGCATACCTTACTGAAGCCTGGGTTTCTCCAAGTTTTATTCAATTGTTTTGGGACCAAACGATGGCCATGATAGCAAACAGGGACAGCTGGAAAAGAGCAGGATGCAAGCTACGCCTGAATTCTAGGCACTGGCAGGCCCATGGTTAAGAGACCAAATAGATACATTAGTGCTTGCAGCTGCTTTTACTATCTTTCCATTTGAGAACAATTCTCACTGAGCTCTTTACAGTCTCTTTTATTTCAACAATGGGAAGAAAAGCATGAAAATGGATTTGCTTCAACCTATTTTATAATATTTGGTTTTCTCTGCACTGCTTCTTATTTTACTTTAGACATCTCCCTTCTGATTGATGAAACAATGAATACGGATCTAGGGTACAGGAATGAATGAAAGATATGCACTGGAACATCAGATCCCTGCAACCTGTAAGGCTGATTCTAAAGGAAGGAATGTTGGTTATTACTGTACAGGCTACTTAAAACAAGTAATAATTTTTAATCAAAACTGGAGGAAGCCAAAAGGAAAAACATGAAATAAACTTCTAAGTATAAAAACATCATGTGATGCTATGAAGTACAAGGTACACTTGAAAAGCACAATTCATTATGAATAAGGCACATGACTGGTATTAACACTTGTAGCAACACAGGAACACTGTATTTATTAAATTTAATGAGTAGAATGTCTCTACAAGTATCAGTACAAGTCCTGCTTTCCATCTACCTATATTATTCTCTGCCATTTTTTCTCTAATAGAGTAAATAAACTATGTCAGTGTTCAAAGGGTAGTTCATAAAAAAATGAAGAAACTTTAACTAGTTTAACTGGCAATGAGGCAGCTTCATAGCCTACACAAGCATACTCATGCAGTGCAATTCACTCCTGTGACAGATTCCAACGTCCAATCCGCCTGAAATATCATGCATGTCACAAACTTAAGTAGAATGGTTGTTCCGTGTTTAAAAGACAGCCACTGACTGCAAATTATAACAGAGTGAAGATTTTTAAGACTTCTTTGGAAAAATCCAGCTCTCTCAATAGCTTATTACATTTAAGACAAATTTGGCAATGTGTTAGTAACAACAGGACCTCCACTGCTCTAAAGAGACAGCAAAGATGATAGTGCAGTAAATGGCTCAAGGCAAAGTATGGGAAGATCCTTGTTAAGGAGGAGCAAAGTCCTGCCACTCTCAGCAAGGCTAGCATACACTAGTTTGAAAGCAGAACTACTGAACCAGCCATGTTTTTACAGACTTCATTGTTACTAGAAGAGCAGAACTTGTACCCAAAGGTAGGGAATTCTTCTCTATGGAAGTAATAAAAATTGAGAGATTGCAAGCTGGCTTTTATGGAAGATAATAGGCTTACAAGCTTCCGCTTAGTTCTCTTTGAGACAAAGAGGGGAACGTGTGGCATAACCACACATAAAACTTAAAACATGGAAAAACTATTTCTTTATTAAACTGTGTGTACAATCACAAAAGATAATTCACCATGCTTCAAAGAATAATGACACAGAATGCACAGCTCTGGAAAATGTAATTTACAGTATAATTAAAGCTTCAGTGACCAGAGCAACTTAGCATACTGCCAAAATCAGTATTTTTGAAAGACTGAGAAATGCACTGGAAACACAGTTCTGATGGATGCTGCAACTTACAGTAGATTGATGTCCCTCTGTTGGAGGAGAAATGACTCTCAACAGAAAAATTATTCCCAAAAATTATGCCTCAAAAGTAACAGAAGCAGAAAACCTTAGCTTAGAAGTAGATTCTTTCAACATGCAGGAACAGTTATTGAGCAGAAGGGAAAACCCATCAAATTTAAATTCCTTTTTTTTCTTCACTCCATATTGTTCATCTGTGACTTTCCCATCTGTCTGGAAAATCCCTAAGCCTCAAGAACAAATATAGGGCAGTTTACATGGAACTATCTTGAGAGAACCTAGAATCTAGGGCTCCAATTGGAAACAAGAACCCTCCCCATATAAATTACCTTCATCAAAGGTCATATGCTACAATCATACAGGAATCTCTACGGGCAATAATGTTATATCCTACCTGTGTTACAATGGAAGTGAAGCAGTTTTTAAGATAACTTAAACAGCAATCAGAGGTAAACGAACCTAATCAAGTTACATTTTATTTATACAGTAACGCAAGCAACATGTAAATCAGGTTCTAGATGAGTAACGCAATCTCAGGAATATATAGAGGAATACACTTGAATTTACTCAACTTTTAACAATTCTTTTCTCATGATTTTTTAGATTACTGAATATTCATGACTTACGTCTAGGAAATCCAATTGCTATGCAGTTAACTGTTCTTCCTATGCAACTGCTATTATTCATTATTTGTCATGATTATTCCAGTGAAGTTTTGTCTGCTATCTAGAGCTGTATTTGGAGCAGCAAATCATCAGTGAAGAAAGCAGAAGGCATGGAGCATCAAGCAGAAATATTTTTTTACTCTCCTCTCTGCTCAGCCTTTCTGCAGAAAAAGGAGGAGTTACGGTGGAAACAGAAACAGGAGAGATGTCATCTCCACAAATACAGTATCTTATGTATGAAGCTCATTTCTAAAGTGAATGTGAGATGTATAGGATCATCTCCTCACTAGGGCTAAAAAAATATCTGCTCCAGTGGGTGCTTTGAGGGTAATGTCAGAAAGGCAGGCACTTGCTTCACAATAAGCAGTGGTTTTCCTTCTCTCAACCAGAAATCCCTACACTGAGAAATAACTGTGCTGTAGGCACAGAATCTAGCAGAAGGAGAGTTCAGGCAGCTGCTGTGCCTCTTCCTGGCATTAGATGTCATGTGTTTGGTCTCTCCCCACTTACCGCTGTCTTCCTAATCTTCTGCAGAATGATAATGAAAGACAGATAGTTTCTCAAATGTATTTGGCATGTGCTTCATCATACCAAATACTTCCAAGAAGTCATATATAGGAAGATAGATTTCATAAGAAAAGCCTCTGACTGCATAGAGTGGCATTGCAGCCAAATGAACATCCACAGAAATATTTCTCAGAAGGGCAGACGTATACTGATTACACTTCTCTGTTTTGATATCAGATATTCTTAACACATCGTTACCTGGAAATTTTAACCAACTCATTAACAACTTAAATAATGTAAGGGAAAGGCCACCTTTAACTTCCCTCTGCCAGAACTTACATATTTACACTTCAAACTCACAAACAAAAATAAAAAAGATCTGAAAAAATTCTTGTCACGTCTGTCATCGAATCTCCGTCTGTTTATTATGCATACATTATTTCAACCTAAATACCATATTACAGATTTAACAAGTGCAGGAGGCAGGGTCATAAATAAATACTGGAACTGGAGGAACTATTAGGAAATTAGAAAACCACAGAAAATTTCACATTTCTGAAGCATCTCTCAGAGTTGCAGCCCTTTAATTTTTCTTTCAGAAGTAGGACATCTGTAGTCTAAATCACTTGAGTTAGCCAATCAATTATGACTTGATTCTAATGTCTATCCATCCTCTCCTTCCTTCTTATCTGATCCAACAGAAGGTTCTCATGACAGTATGTGGGTGGAAACCAGAAGAATCCCATGGAGAAATTTACAACAGTGGAGGCTTCCAAGAGTGGATATGCAATACAAGCGATAGCTAGGATTATCTTACTATTTCAGTGCAAAGAACAAGCAAATAAACTTCTTTCTGTCTCTGCAAATGAAGTGTCTTGTTAAAAGTAGCACATCAAGCAGATGCAAGTATTAAACATTCTAAGAGACGCATGTCTGCTTGAAGCAGTTTTGAATACATTTACTGATTCAAATCTTACTATCATAAAAGCCCACCACTCGCTCAGAAATGCTAAATGATCCTTTTATATACATATTGCTTCGAGTCCCTTCGATTATCGTTATTATCCAGTTTTGAGGAGAGCTGTTTTGCATGTTTTGAATTCTCCAGTGTCTATGTAAAAACCATACTGTACCTTAAATATATCTTCACTGTTGGGATTAAACAGCTGGTGTTTCCCAGATCCCAAAATAATAGGGCCAGAAGCTTTGTTTTCTCCATAAGCATAAAGCGATACTGTTGCTGTTGTGCCAGCTGCTTCAAAATCCCCAGTGACTACAGTAATCTTCCAGTCTCCTTCTGCAAAGTGGAAAAGTAAAATCAAAATACATCTATAACTGTTACTGATATGTGGCAAGTTATTCAGATTACATAAAGTAATATTTTAGTCCAGGAACTATAACTAATAGATATCTAAAAGGTTACAGGGCTGGGAGTGGCAATAGAAATGGATAAATTCTGCATCATTCAAACTCGGATAAGGTGCGCATCCTTAGTATGTTGCCAACCTCCTCAGTCTTCAAAGCTGGAAATAAAAACACAGTGACTGGCAAGATTTCTAGCAGCACCCCTGCCACAGAAAAGGCTCATCTTCCAGAATTTGGTTTATGACAAAAATATGTAAACAAGAAATGCAAAAAGAAAACCTATCAAAGTAATCTACTGCATACAATTCCTTTTCATTTTATGTACGTGTCACATCAAGAACTCAGTTTTTTTGGACTGAGACATTGAGACTGGCATGAAATAAACGATTTTGGAGAAAATTCTGAAACTAGAGGACTCTAAAAAATAATTTTATATAAAGCTTCCCTAATATTGAAACTGCTTCTTTGCCCCCAGAAGATACACACAAGTTATGTATCTGAAAGGAGCTTAATATAAATCTACTTTTAAAAAGAATCATTCATTACTGAAAAGTGCATTTCTGCATTTGAAAAGCTGGAGCTGGATGATCTCCACACCTCTTTTGATTTCAGCTGTTGTCTGTGTGAAACAAGTTCCACTTGGTGACTTAAATTAATACCGTGTAAGGCAAACAACAAATGAAATACAAACCCACAGTCATCTTATAAAGAAATGCCACAATCTACACTGCAGTTTTATTAATAAAAAGATGACTAGTAAAACCTGCATGAATTAAATCTGCTGTCTGACAGAAGTATTTATCTTGGGCAAACCCCATTATCTGTTAGCAATTTGCCTCATGAAGATTGAGCTGAAGCAATGAACTTTCATCTGTTTTCCAAATTTTTGAGGTCTGGCCGAACCCTCATCCTGAAAAGTGATGGAAAATTTTTAGATGCTCATAAAGGAAATGAACCATCCAATTTCTACTGCAAGCTGTCAGTCTCCAGCACGTAACAAACTCTATTCCTTCTGTGCCTATAGATAATTTACAACCTCATAACTTTTTCTACAAATCTATTGTTTTAACAAAATAACCAGGATATAAGTACCAGGATACAAAGTGATCAACATCAAATAGATGGGTGGACAACCTGTATGTACAGGAGGTAGAAATAAAGAGCATAAAGTAGAAGGCTCCTTGCCCCTTTCAAGAGTGCACTTACCAGAAAAGTCAGTCTCTACTGTTTTCAAACACTATAATATCAATTTCTTAAAAATAAAGTAACTTTGGAACATGTGGCTGGAATATAAGGACAACTCAGTATGCACATGTTCATGAAGAACACGTATGAAGCACAAACAGAGGATAAAATATGACCCTCTACTCCTCCAGTCCAATGAAAAATTCAAAATTCATTCAGAAACAAGTAATAATTTTAAAGGAGGCAAAATGAATATTGTTTTGAACCTATTCACTTTTTAATTTGTTGTAGCTCAAGTGTTTTTAATGGCCTTTTCTATTCTGTTAGCCTCTCCAAGTTCCTTATATTGAAAAATACAATGAAATAACTAGAAAGTTCTACAGCCTGAAAAACAGTTATGTTTTAGGAAAAAAAAGAAAAAAAGAAAAAAAAGAAAAAAGGATAAAAACCATATAATCATAAGTTGATTTAACAAACAAGATAAAAAAAAGTGAACAAAATTACAGATCACCCACTCCTCCAGTACTCACAGTCTTCTCTTTCAGTCTCCTTCCTGCTGTTCCATAATTCAGGAAGTGTCCCGTACACCCAAATATAACACTATTTGGTGCATACAGTTTTGGCTACCCAACCCAGACTGAGGACATTTGCAACAAATACACCTTATGTTTCTATAAAACAAGTCTGTTTTGACAGTGGATAAGTTTTATTAATGACAAAGCTGCCCAAGTCTTCTGGACCAGACGAAGACATTTCTCTCAGTAAGCCAGGATGGGAGTGCTGTGATCAAAATGTTTGTTGCAAGTTCAAGCCCATCTCCACTGGAGATAAGCCAATCGAATAAAGATTTATTTTATTCCATCTCATTATCATCTTTCATTAGTTTTACAGGGCAGTTTTTGCCTGTTACAGACTTTAACATACATCATAGAAGTAAAACTTAAATGAAACAAATCAGAGACCTGTAAACTAAGGAAGCACTAAGAAGACTCATTTAACTGTGTACAGGCAGATCTGTAGGTGCAGACCTTGCAGAAGTGAGGCAAGCAAAACAAGTAAGACAAAGACTGATTAACAGATTAAAAATGAACACCTTCTGAAAGAGGCATGGAAAGGAACTAGAGCAAAGATACTTCTCATTCAAAGTAAAAGGTTTTAAAGAAGAATAGAATTTGAATACAATTTGTAAAGTAATTGTTAACAGGCTTTATAGTTAAATGACTTTCCATGGAGATGCTATTTAAAACAAGTTATTTGGTCTCTCCAAATATCTTGACTGATATAATAAATTATGAATAAATATATTTAAACTTCCTTCTGACAGTTTCTAAATTGTTATTCAACCTACAGTACTTCTCACAAGTGAGAAAATGTTATATGTAATGTTATTCGTAATTTAATCTGCACTGGTTGCAAGGAAGCCAGGTTGACAGAAAAGTCAAGCTGAACAAATATGAAATCCCCAGTAAAAATCAGAAAATCTGAAGCCAGTAGTGAATACAAGCCTACCTATAGCCTGGGAGAAAAAAAAAAAAAAACATTATCTTTTAAATTTTAAATAAAAGAGCAGAAATTAAGATAGATAACAAATAAGTGCTAAAAAAAAAAATAAGTTTTCAAGTGAACAGAGAGAAAATTAACAGAAAGAAAAATGACAAGGAAAAGAAAAACAAAGTGATTTATTGTTTAAATTAAAATATGAAATTCAGAGTTTACCAAAATATTCAAAGTACTGTAATTAATGTTTTAAAATAAATAAAAACAGCAAGAAACACATAAAGCAGATAGTTCTGAAACAAATACTCTACATTAAAGCCAGAAGACTAGAGCATTTACCATTAGCTTCTTCTTGCCTTTTCAGCTGTTGAGTTGTTTGAAATTCTGCCAAAAAAACCCAACAAAAACGTAGTTGATAAAGGGTCTATCCTTCAACATTAAATAGAAGACTTGAAAGAAAAGATAAAAAGGACATTTCGTGATTCTAATCTTCATGCCAATATGAGAGAATTTTCCATCTCAATCCTTCCCTCATTACATCCTCAAGAAATACTTATACCCATCATGCAATGTAAATACAAACTGTACTCTTTTAGAAATACCAAAATGAAGCAGCAAAATGGTTAACCCTGATATTTGACATATAAATTCAGCCTAAACTTCTTCAGTACAACTTATTTATTGATCACACTTCCATAGAATAATTACCTTGAGGGTACAGCTCCATTTCCAAATGAATTACACCTTGGGACATAAAAGGAAGCCACCTGAAAATAACAAAAAAAAAAAAAAAAAAAAAAAAGTACGAATAAGATTTTTTCCTTTACAAGACGACATAATTGAATTACTGGCATCTCACTTTCATAGCAAATATATATGACAGCAAATACAAAAATGTTAGTATTTTATTTGATAGATGTTAAAGTGGGAATTAAGGGTTTGACCCAACAATTGAAATTGTACTTCTGCAAATGTAAGAGCTGTGTATGAATAAAATATACCCATGTCCTTTAAGAGATTCATGTGGCACAACCATAATTATTTGTATAGCTAAAATGGAGCAGAAAAATATTTCAGACTAAGCACCATCTACAATTTGTGTGTGTCTATTTCACTATTTCTTAAGTTCAAAGCTCATTCTTAAAAACAGAGATGGAATCAAATTCTGTGCTTCCTTGTTCTCCCTACCAGCTGAGGACTGATAGATGAGTCTGAAGATTGGACGAAGGTAAATGTTATCTAGGCGTCTTAGCTGTGTTACACTAGGCTGTGATTATTTTGAAAACTTTCTATTCAGAATGTGTGTTACTAACTCTTGTAGTTCCCTCCTGCTTCATAAACAAAGAAACAAACAAACAGAAAACCTTCAATTTCTACAGAACAAAAATATATTCATTAAGCTTCTGGGCTGCAGGGTTTTATTTATTGGGTCCACTCCCACAGACTCTCCAGGAACAACCTAAATCATCAAGTCTCCTATGAAGGCTCTCTGCAATCCAGCATAAGCTGAAGAGAATGAGTGTAAAGAGGCCAAGAGGAAAAAAGAGCTGCTCCCAGCATGAGGAAGAGCAGCATAATTCACTCCAAAGTTGGAGCCCCAGGGCCAAAAGAGCCTCAGTAGACGATAAAGAAGATACAAAGATGTGTATGTATTGTTCCTCATTTCCCTAAGCAAGGACAAAATACCATTCAGCACATGCTCATCCATCCCTTCTGCAGAAGCTCCCCTTACTTTACTCTCCATACCCAGCCCTCAGGCTCTGTGCAGTTCTGCTGCTTATCAGGTGGTCTACGTGCATCAAAGGTGCAAACCAAAATTTGCCTTTTCAGCAGCTGCTGAGAAGTGGCTCAGTCACAAGTACTAAATTTCTGAAGCCTTGTCTATCCCTAGACAGTGTCAGACTTCTGTCCCTGGATGCTCCTCCTGCTCTTTCCCACTGCCCCTACCTGACAAGTTCGCACCAACAAATAGCATAAAACTGACACAGGAACAAAGAGATGTCTGCCACTGCAGGAACAGACTCTAAGAAAGTAATAATAATAACCAGAGGTGGCTGTGACACCCTCAGGAAAGGGATCAGTGCAATGCCAATCAGTACAATGCCAGCGTTCCAGCAATTTTATCTCCAGGGAAAAAAAATAAGAAATAGAATCCTTAGAACAGAGTGGAATTATCACTATTTTCTAAAGGTTTCTTTTGCTGACAAATAAAATCCAAAATAAACTTTAAAACAATCCTATTAAGTTTATTGCTTTTCAGTTGCTTTCTCTATATGTTTATTAATTCCCTTCTTTCTAACTTCCCCAAAAGAAACTTCTCAGATTAAAATTGCAGTAAAAGCTACAAACATATTTCTCTGTATTACTGTATCACAACTAATACTTTAGGTGCTAAGAAGTCCTAGATGAAGGACACAGGTACATGTAGCTTAAATCACATAACTATTTGATGAAATTCTGTAAATTTTTCAGGTTCCTTATTTTTGACTTGAAAAATTGCCAATTTGTGTAAGAAGTAGTCCCTAAGAAATAATTTCTGTTTTACTAGATGACAGCTTATCTATACCACTTCTGCTAAAACCTGAGCACAGGGTGTGATGCATCAGAGAAATTTCTGAAACACAAAGCTGCTCCACTCCTTGAACAGAGCACAGTATTTCTGTTTTACATTTGGGCCCCACTGCTTTACTTTAATCCTTTTTCAGAGGCAGAGCTTCCTTTGTAGGAAAGCTGTGAATTAAAATTTTTCTCTCTCTGCCACTGAATAATTTTTACTGATCAACAATCTAGCAGGGTAATTATTGCAGAATTAATATAGCCAAGTGCCTTGGTGTGCATTATTCCTAGGCCATGCTACCCACACAAAGACAGATGTTACTCTGAACTGAGAATGAATGCTACTTCTGGATTTCAATTCTGTTTTTTTTTCCTATTTAGAAACACATTTTAGTTTAAAATGCATTCTAAATATGTAAGCTACATTTATAGCACTGATTCTTGTACGATGAGCTACGCTATATAATCTAGTAATCATATCACACCGTAATAATTTAATCTTCTGAACTCAAGCAGTTTATTCTGAAGCAACACACTTTGTGGATTTTATAAAACTGCAAATTAGCCCAATTCTGTCTTTTCCTGGAAGAAAAATCATATTTAGTATATTTTATTGGCAAAATATTGTTACTGAAATGATAGACACCCTCGGGAATCTATCCTATATTTAAGATAATTCTTGTAAAAACTACCTTTCACAACTGAAAACATATTCTGAGTTGTTCTCATCTTCTCTGACAATGACTTTATCGCAGTACCAATACTGAGACTTTGAATTAGCCTCACAGCGCAACAGCACCTTCTGCAGCTTTCCAAGAGACACAGCTTTCACTTCAAAAGCATTGACCTAGGAGGAGAAGAGAGCACTCCTTAATTTGTCAACATTAAAACAATCCGGAAGTAAAGCATTTTAAAGCCTGATCTGACTCTTATGATGCCCTGATGGTTTTAGAGGTAGTCGGACTGTATCAAAGGGGTTGTATTGTAAAGGTAAATGTCTTTTGCTTACATATTAGACCAAATGAGAAAATACAACTAAAAATCAATCAGAATGCAATAATAATCCCAAATAAACTGTGGGGATTTTTCATCCAGCACCCAGAATGCTGCCCACAGCTCTGCACTATTATCTCAGTACATCACAGCTTACACTAATTCTTGAGGTAAGAATCCCTTCAGGCAATTATTTCCCTTGTTAATGCTTATTTTAAATACAGTCATTCTCATTCTTTGCTCTTTTTAGTCTCATCTCTGCTATTTACATTCTATTTTCCTCAGTGAAACTGGAATCTGATATACCACTTCGCCCTTGTTAATCTCTTAGACTTGTGCTTACAGTTGACAAAGGTTGTTATAATAAGAGCACGAAGCTGAACAGGTGAAAGGTTCTGGTTGGTAATTTTTGTCACAATAAGCAGCATATGGCTTTGTCACTCAAAATGCAACTGTCCAAATCGCACTTCTCAGTAAAAGCAAAATGAAGGAATGAACTGCATCAGAAAATTCATATCTGTAAAGTTCTCAGTCCTTAGCAGATGGCAGAATTAAGACGGTGCAGCTTCACTTCTCCCTTGTGTATCTGTAATATATGATCACAAGCCATACTTTCTGAAGGATCCCTGCCTCAAATTGTACAAAGGCAAAGCTGCAGCTTTTCAATACTTCTTTTTATCTTCATTATCTTTATGGCTCTATGCATTATTTACAGCAACCACCAAAGAGTCCACTGAAGCAGAACTGATTTCCCTAGTGATTTACTTATAGTACCTAGGTGCTTTCTGCTAACACTGGCATCTATTTTTCCACAAAACACAACTGTGTAATATTTTGTTTTACCTACAGAGTTAAAACATTCACAGCTTTTGGCAGTAACATCTAAGACGCAAATGAGTTTGGGTGCTCAACTGAGAAACAGAGGGGTTAATTTATCAGCATATTTAGCACTTCAAAGAACCTGCTATGTACAGAGCAGAATGTACTTCAACCTCTGTTACAGCTGTAGCTGGTCTGAAAATTTGAACTGGTTGTGCAGCAAAGCAGACGCATACAGGAAGTGGGCATTTAGGAAAGGTTTTCTTTATTCCCTATAATATGGGGCAAATAGCGGTGGTAGGGATTAAAACATATTGTTCAAGCCAGCATTCAACTACCTTTGACACAAAATGATATATCCCAGGTCCTGCTCTACCTCTCCTCGTTCAATCCACTCCCTTACCCACCCATTTCTATGATATGCAGCACTTTGAACAGCCCCCTCTGAGCCATGTATAAAAAAACATGGGGAATTCACCATCAAATCAGCTAGATTAATCCCTGAACAGCTCCACTTAAATTCTGAACTTCTGCGTGGATAGAACTTTCTATCTAACACATTAGTAACAGTATTAAAAAAAAAAAAAAAAAAAAAAAATTCTAAAATAGTATAGATAGCTCTGAAGTTTCCTGACGAGTTATTGCTGTGCTTAGCATTTTATGTACTGCTTTGCTCTTTTGTAAGTGTTCATAAGAGCTTGATACCATGAGTTAGACATTCAAGTGAAGAACCAGACTTCTTTCTTGGGAGGCTGAAAGAAAGCTAGTGGCAGAGCTAAGATTAAACTGAATAGTTCCTCACATTCAAACATACACTGCTACAGAAATTCAGGACAACGAGTATTGTACTTACGGAGGAGATCAGCTGCAACTGAAAGATGAAATGACTTCAAATCTGTCTTTAATTAATCTCAATGTTAAACTATCACGAGCTAAAGAAACAGCCACCAGATCCACTAAGATCCGAAATCATGGAGTGATTTCTGCACACTCATTTGTTTCCAGCTGTAACTCACTATACCTTGATAGAATGTTTTATGCTCACAGGCAGCTCTTCTCATCAGCTGGAATTCTTCACTTAATTTTTCTTCCCCATTGCTTGCCTGTGCTTTTACTCATTCTAATCACACCTGGATTTGTAAAAATTTTGCTTAGCTATTAGGTACTATTTTGCTAAACCTCCATGATCTGACACTGATGGTAGTGTTCAAGAGGCGTCTGGATGAGGAGCTATGAGATATGGTTTAGTAGCTTGTGGTAGTAATGGTGATAGGAGGGTGGTTAGACTAGATGATCTTGCAGGTCCTTTCCAACCTTGTGATTCTATGATTCTATGATCTTTTCTTTATTAGGAACCATTTAAGATCAATAAGAGTTACTTAATTATATGTATATGGCTGAAAAAATTGTTTCAAACTTACCTTTCCTCTCAAAAATTTCACTGGGATACCCGATTTCTGCAGAAGTCTTCGACCAGAGTCTCCTCTTTTTCCATAGATACATAGATAAACTGGAGAATCCGTGTCAGCTTGCTCCAAGTCACCCGTGTAGATATAAACACGATATAAAATAACTTCCAAATTAACAAAAAAAAAATATATATATATGTTAAGTGTGGTCACAATTCATTTTACTCACCATTCCAGCTTAATGGAAACAATACTACTAAGTATGACTTGTAATTACTTTACTGGAATATATTCTCTAGAACTCAATCTTGTTTCCAAGGTTGCTAAGACCACATTTCTGGACACATAGCAGATGGAATATAATTCAGATGACAGTAATACTGAAAACCAAGCAACCAATACATATGTAACTGTGATGTACACACGTACTTGGATAAATAGGTTTTCCAGCTTCCACTAATGGAAGTTCACAAACAAAATCCCTATCATCATCACTCTTTGACAACCATGTGTTTGCTGGAAAATTCAGAGTTTTCTTGCTCATCAGGTGTTGCAGTGTCACCTAGGGAAGAAACAGATTAACTATGACTCTTTCCAGTGTTTTGCTTCTCCACTGCAAAATGTATTTTCTATATATTTTCTTCTATTTCAGAAAAAAATAACATGATCAGCAAATACGACATACAAAATTGCAGTATGAAAACATTTTTTATTTTAGCTACCACTTTGCTACTTTACTCATCACTAGGGAGGATCCGTATTCATATCTCAAATGAAACTGCAAGATTATATTCTTTGTAAATGCCTTGAACTTTAAAGTCAACTTCATATTGGAGCAAACCAATCTGTAAATAAAAGTTTAAAATTGTAAATAAAATTTTTGCCATAAGGAATGCCAGTTATTGTAATTTCTGTCAGTGGGCCTCCTCTATGCATAACATAGTTAACAAGTCTAGAATACTTCTAATAGTGAGGTTAAGGCAGACCATGTATTTGGAAGACATAAAAAGATTAATGACTTCATATTAAAATGGAAATGGAAGTCATCACCTATTTTCTCTTTACCAAGGTGCAGAAAGATATGTTGAAATATTAAATCAATTCACATTGTATTTGTCTTTTACAGTGGAACAGAAAAAAAAAAATCACAGTACCAGCACCCTCTCTATTCCTAGGAAAAAATTAAATTCTCTAGTTATTATCCACAGTACTTTGTAACGGCTGTCTTACTTAGTTCCTATAACTAGAACAATTTTTCTTTTTCTTTTCTGGGAGTAGTTTCTGTTGGTATTAGCAGTGCTTACTGCAGTTTTCCATCGGCTTTCATGAACAAAAAGAAATCAGTAGCAGAAAACTGTCTCTGCAGTTTTCTTTTTAACACGGATATAGTAGACGTAAGCTTTGTGAACAGTTATGAAAATAAGTATTCACGTTCGTTCCAATACTTAAGAAATCAGGATAATGTTTTTCCATCATTTTTTTCCAGTAAAATATTCAGTAAAAGAAACACTTCTTTTAATCCAAAGCATGTATTAATTCTAACAAGAAATACTTCTGCAGCAGATTTGTAATCTCTAATGTTTATTGGCAGAGCTCCCCCTGCTGATTTGTAACAATAGTGAATATTAACTGCTTGGTCAGATAATACAGGTTCAACATAATTTATTTCATCTTGCATAAATAATGCCAGGGTCACCCTATGAAATTTAAACCAAATGTTAAAGAAATATGCTGTAACCACCAGGATAGAAATTAAGATTCCTGCAATTATTTCAGCAACTGAAATATTTACACTTACATTGTTATGGTGTGGTTACAACTAAGGGCTCTGGATGAGTGTCAAAGTCTCTTATTACTCTGTAATACTGGCTTTCTAAATCAGTCTTTTTTTAAGATAAGTGGAAAGCCAAAGAATAAGATTATATCTTTTACAGATTCAAAATAAGAAACAGAAGACAAATATTTATCCGCAATTATGAAAGACATCCTGCATGGAGGTCAGTGTTTTCAGGAATTAGTATTAATTTAATCTGACAAATGTTCCTATCATGGAACAGCAGAGCTAGAATAGAAGCAGAAAAGAAGAAATAACTCTGAGTTAAAAGCAGCAGTTTCTTTTTCCTTGAAAATAATTGTGAATTACGTTTGCACCAATTATAACGAGTCTACACTTAAATTTTGATCATTCTTTGCATGCACCTGTCATGAAATAATTGTTGCCCAATCACTGTCAGTTTTTCATAGTTGAATTTATAGCTGTGAAGTAGCTATAGATGCAAACATCTAAGAGTACAGGTGAACTTGTAGAAAGTAAAACAGCATAAGCCACCTATACACTAAAATTGGAATACACTAAAAGAATAATTGCAAACAATCTTCAGAAGTTCATTTTGGGAGACTGACTGTGTAAGTGTTTCTGTCGTCTCACAAGCAACCAAAGACAAGGCAATAAAAACGTACCACAAAAAGCATTTTTTGATTCATGAAGCTATAGCTTCATAAAAAGATGGGCTTTTAGTCCACACAAAAAATGAATGAAGCGGAAAAGAATTTATCATAAAAATCTTACCCTTTGTATGTTCCACTCTGACTGCTTATTCGGTAATTCACCAAGCTCAATTCTTATCTTGTAGATATTCCCAACGTTTTTTAATTTAACCTGAATTAAAATAAAAATAACACAACATATAACTACAGACAAAAATCTACGTAGCATACATTAATTTTGTGCAGAAGAGGCTGCATACTGATTAAGGAAGGACATACCTTGCTATATAACACTGTGTCCAATTAATGACCCAAAGATATTTCAGTGTCTCATACACATGGAAGAAGCAGCAGCCTAATGGCTAGCACAGGCCTATGTATTTTATGCCTGAAATTGCAGCTGTTCACTGAATATACTTTGCTCTCATGCTTTCTAAATCTTCTAGTGAATCTCTTATTAGCCTTTCTGATTAACGGCTGTTTGATTATTTCAAGTGTAATACAAAACATAAATGTACAAGATGACACAGAGGAGTAAGGTAGGAGAGGAAAGGCCACGTATGAATGGCTTTCCCCTCTCCAGATAATTTTTGAACTTTTCATAGTCATGCATACTGCTGATAAACTAAAAGGTTAAAGAAAAGTAAATCCAAACTGCCTGACTATCACAGGCTTTTGGTAGCTGTTTCGCTTCATGAACTGCTGGTCAGAGCTATGATTGCATTTATTTCTTTAAAAATAACATTTAATACAGTCTGATGTAGAAAACAGCAGTGAAAACATACCAAGGTCAAAGATGCAAAAGGTAAACAGAAGACGTACTTTTAAAAGTCTTGTAATCTTATCCTCATTTCAAGACTTACCTTGCTAAACAAGTACAGGATAAAGCTTAACTGAAAAAAAAAAAAAAAAAAAAAAAAAAGAAGAAGAAGAAGAAGAAGAAGAAGAAAAACCTCTCTCTCAAAGAGTTTCTTTGCCTATTTCACACTAAAGATTGAAAAGCACTTTGGTGACATTTGTTGTTTTATGTCTGAAAGCAGTACTGTCAGCATGATGTAAAAGAATTATAGTAGTAGCCCCAGGTGCTGATAGATCCTGCATGCTCTCAATATCGTTATACAGAGCACAGAGCTATAAGGAGCAATATCTATTTTAGAGAAAAGAAACTTGTATCTCTCTCTTAAGAACATACAGATTAACATCGCAAACATGTCATTATTCTATGCTGCTTATGAATTATTCACTAATTAAGAGAACAGGATTCCCCATGGATCAGAATATATAGCCAACGTGCTTAACCAAGAGCGATGCTCAGTTTTTTATCTTCCTGTCTACGTCGCATTCACAAAGATTATTATTAATATTGTTGACAGAATTAGTTTCGATTTGTGCCAAGACTGCGTTGGAAGAATTGATGAGTACAGAAAAAAAGTTACACAAAATGTGAGAAGTACAACTTCTGCTTCAGTTATCTGAAGACAGCAATGTGTCACGTGCATCTCAGACAGAAAGATTTCAGCAAAACAGAAATATTAGTGCTTTCAATAATTTACTCTCAGCACGTCTAGAAATAATCTTGTCACAGTGAAAGTGGGATTCTTCTTAAATAATATAGTGAAACTTTGTGTTTTAATGACCATGATAACTTTTCAGGTATTGGTCTCTTAGCAATAAAACTTCTGGTATTCCAGGTATTTATAATATGGTGGCTGAAAAATGTCTCAGTTATCAACTTTAACTGAACCAGTTACATGATAATCACTTTAAAGTATGCCGTGAAGACTGTGCACAAGAGCATTTCATCACTAAAGATACCTGAATTATATATAAGCCTTGCATTATATGTGATTTGTTTTGGAGTGGACAGTTTCTAAAGCTAGTTTCAAATCAATGGTCTTAGAGAAATAAATGTCTGAGAGAGGAAATTGAAAGAAAGAATGGCTCCTCCACTGCTAACTATTTGCACTAAGCTGATTTAATGCAGAATACACAGAGATTAGAGAGATTTGTTTTATGTGTAAACAGAAGGGAAAAGTATTTTTTCTTTTCACATGACAGGATAATCTTTGGAAAGAAACACAGTAAAATAATGTTCTTAGCCTTCATTAACTACCTGAAATTCATCCTCTTGCCTAGGAAGGAACAGCTGCTTTCTGTTCTCCTTGCCAAGAGTTATTGGTCCGTCTGCTCCTCCATCTCCATATATCCAGAGAGTGACATTTGCTCGAGCTCCTGTACTTCCTGTCAGCACTGACACTTTCCAGTCATCAGATGAAGGAAGGGAACACTCACCAATTTGGGGATTTCTCATTTCCTCTGTGAAATACAGAACATTAAGTGGGAGATGAAAATTGACATGAAACTGCCAGTCACTGCTGTAACACCAGCGCATAACCTCAATAATTCTCAATGATCTCTAGAGGCCCCTTCCAACCCCTGCAATTCTGTGATTCTGTGATAAGGAGACCATAACTTTTTTTTTTTTATTTTAATTTTATTTTAGGTTGAATGTCAGGGGAAAGTTCTTTACTTTGAGAGTGGTGAGGTACTGGAACAGGCTGCCCAGAGAGGTTGT
>JAOWBP010002052.1:47843440-47860973 GCA_028571105.1 Tragopan temminckii | reverse complement strand
ACAGTCAAACCCCCAGTACATTATATGATGTTATGATGTGGAATACTGATCACCAAAAGTCATAAAACCATGACAATCACTCTCCTTACTTTGACTTGTAAATGCAGATTATGTTTTCGCCATTCAAATTTCAATATGATTTCAGAAACACAAGGAACAAACAAAGAAGAAATGCTCAGTACCATTCCATGCTTACTGATTGATACAGAAGTTGACACAAGTATGTGCGCTCAGTAAATCTGTTGATTTTTGTTTTATTTTGCTCCTGATAACAGAAGATTTAAAAATGCTTGGTTTTAGATATTCTTGTCTTCTGATTCAGTTTCTTTATCCCTATTTGTCCTATGATCCTCTAACTATATATATATTCCTTCCCTTCTAGCTCATGCAGAACATCTGATCTTGAGTCTATAACATAGTCTCATGCATTTTTGCTGACATATCTCTGACAGTCACTGTAATTCTCTATTCCATGAGCTATTAAGCAGATGTTGAAACCTGACATCACCTTCTGTGGCAGAAATGTCTCAAGGAACAAAGAACTCACATTGCAACAGAAATACCTACAGTTGTAGCACAGTTTTCACTTGGTGGCAGGCAGCCCTGCCCACATCATGGAGTTGGAACAGGGTGGGCTTTAATGACCCTTCCAACCCAAACCATTCTATGATTCTACGTTTCTATTCTTCTATGATTAATCCCAAACCAATTATTATTTGTGAAATTAACAATCAAAAGATATATATTGGCTAGTAGATGCAGTACATGGCTAATCTGTGCTGAGTTCAAATACTAAATCTATTGCTGGACTGTATACTAACTCCAAACATCACCTTTTTTCAAATATTAACTCAGTTTAAAAAAAAAAAAAAAAGCAAAGGAGTATTTAATAAATATCTATTAAAAATAAAACTTTGAATATCAAAGATCAGATATCTTTTAAAGTAACCTAAGTGAGAATCTCTTAGTCAGTATGAGCATTTTCTTTGAATGGCAGAGTACCTGATATTTCTGTTCCTTTTGTGTAAGCAAAGACCAGACATATGAATGCCAGGAATACTTCGAAGTGCTATTAGACCTTACTTAACCAATTTCATGGAGATATTGATTCTATAAAGGAATCATTTGTATCCAGTCCTAAAAACATCCTATTCCTTTGAAAACAGGTTTGATGGTTTGTAAGCTGTTGCCATGGCTTTTAAATGCATAGAATATCACGATACTTGCCAACAACCCACAATGAAAAGTGGAAAGACTTCATAACACAATAATATAACATAAGGACTGATAGATTTGAAGTGGAAAGTGAACATTTTAAGCTAAGAATGGAAACATTGTCAGAATAAATTAACAGTAATTAATAATAATCCACACCTATGCTTTCAATTCAAGCAGAATGTTTTGTTCCAATTGAATTTAATTAAAATCCTTCCCAATATTTTACCCTATGAATGATTATCCCATTGGCATCTGTTTCACAAACAAACAAACAAACTTGTTGGGAACACTTTGAAATTGCAATCTGAACATTAATTATCTATTCTTACCTGCCTAGCTTCAGAGAAACCAAACTAGCATTCAACACGTTGAAACCTTACTCTTTCCCCCACTGAATTATAAAGCAGAAAATGTGCGAGAAATATTCCACAACTTTCCAAAAGCTTTGGATTGGGCGCTTGGTGATATCAGCCTCTTAAATTCCACAGAAGCAGTTCTTGCCATAAATGATTACATATTCAAAAAATACCAATGTGAAATTATTCAACAGATACATTATAATCACTGTCTAATCAATGAATCATCTTTCAACGCCCCTTTTAAATAACAAATAATGAGTTTTATGTTGTATGTATGTACGCATAGGTCAAAACTCTAAAAAAGCCATACATTTTCCTTCCTGAGATAAGTAACTACAAATATGCATGGGAGGCAGACATACTTTAATGTTGTACCAGAACTGATTTGTTGACTGTTTCTTACCTGAGGGTGGAAAAACCAAAGGTCTTTGAGATGCTTGCCACTGGGCTTCTGCTGGTGGGCGTTCAGATTCTCTGAAGTCTTTCTTCTCTTGATTGGTTTCTGCAGGAGTTCCTGTGGGATTTTCCCAGCCAACTGAAACAATCAAATGTAAATTTCTGTAATTTCTGTCACTAGCTACAAATCATTTGCTGCTTGTTTCTTTTCTTTTCTTTTTTTTTTTTTTTCCTCAGAAACTTTCCATATGTCCATACGTGACAAACACTAATACTAGACCTGCTGATAATTCAACATGATGGACACCAAAATCTTTTCTCTATGTATCACACAGCTACTAGCAATAGGCTTTTGTTGTTAGCAACATGTCACAAAAAGTAGAGAATAAATATGATGTACCAATAAATATCCATTTAGTGGTTTGAAAATCTGAGTAGCAGTTTAACATCGAGGCATGAATGAAATGACCTGCTCAAATGTGGTTTTCCACAAGATCACTTTCTTCACGGTATTTCCTTTCCTAAAGAGTAGGAATGCTGAAATGAAAACTGCTACAGGCCATTTCTGATAATACGAAATAGCAAACAGACAGATCTTTCTTGCTTTAATAGAAAACATTAACTACTGTTTTCTTCCTTTTACTAAGTAACAAAGATTCAGGAGAACTCCAGCCTGTAACGAAGTAACAGTTCACTTTATTTTAACAGCATCAGTAGGCTCTGCTTTTTTGAGAATTCTCATTGAAAACCATGGTCATCCAAAAGGTTGCAAGGAAAAAAGCTTTGCTTTAGTCTACAAGGACACAGAGACTGAAATATTCTCAGCACCTTGCCACAAGTAGGGACTGAATGGTAACGATACCATCACAGGGACTTTGATAATACTTCTGTATGCCTTGGTGACAAAATACATGAAATAAAGACATGAAACAGAATTAACAGGGTCTATGTTTTCATATTTTCCCTTTGTTGATTGAAGCCCTCAAGTTGAGCCTGTTCTTCATTTGTCTGACAAAAACCTGACAGAATTCTTAATTTTCAATTGATGGCCACTTTAGCATTGTCACTAGATGTTGCATTTCTTGTTCTCTGTGTCAATGTCCTTCAGATAAGTCTACAGATACAGTTTTATTTTCTACAATAATGATCCCAGCCAGCTGGCTCCAAATTGCTCATCAAATTAAAAACTCGATTCTCCAAAAGGAGATGAGACAAGCAAACAGTGATCCAGGGATTTCCAGCAAGATAACCTCACCTCCACTGCCAACCTTTAAGTGAGGTCTGGAAAGGGGTGGACCCTGGCTCCATTTGTTCCGGTCACTCAGGGGCATTGCATGCACCTGAGCTTCTCTGGGCTGTCCCTGCCTTCCCCCCAGGTGCTCAATCACTGGTTCAGGCTATGACTTAGCATTTCTGCTACATATGCCCTCTCTAAATTTTAGAGCTTTCCCTATAAAAATAGGAAAGTTTGGTGTAGCTGAGAGCAAGATAGTATCTCTCCAGGTTCTAGAACGTGTAGCCAGAATGGGGAATAGGCCAAGGAGTCAACTCCATGTCTATCCTGTCATCTGTTTTGATTCTCATGCTCCAAAATTTATTTGTTTGGAAAAAAAAAAAAAAAAAAAAAAAATTATTCTGCACCCTTTATTTTTATTGAAGGAAATAAATAGAGCAAAATTAACTAGCTACCCAGGACAAACTGTGTAATAAAACTTCTTGCTTTTAAAATTACTAAAAACAACAAGGCAAAAGCAAATAATCTATCTTATATGTTTTTATTTTGAACTTTGTCAGAAACACTAATCACTTAGGCAAACTACAATATTAAGAAATCACATACATTTGATGACCTGTGGGTAGAAAAAAATGTTGCGCTCTCCAATGTTAATGACTGGCTTGGTCTGACCATCTGGCAGCAGACCAACGTACATTCCTTTACTCCGCACTGATTCCAGACTTACAGATCCAGTTTCCCAATTCTTCTCAATTTTAAAGTGACAGTATTCATCACCCGTGCCCTAAGAAATTGAAAACAGAAATCTGAAATCAGCGATTGCATTGATGTATCTACGTAAGCTGGATGTTTCTTAAGACTTACATATTACTATTTTCTAATGACATTTCAGATTAACTTTAGGGTCTTCATAATGTGCTACATTATTACTCACATCTTGGTTCTGTGTAGTCCTCCATGACCAGAAAGGTTAATCAATAATATGAGCAAATGAAAAAGAGTAAAAATATTCTAAATCGTGTTAGGGTTTAGGCAAAGTCCGGGATATATTCAGAGGAATTTCCCATTTAATAAGCCTTTAGAAGGTTAAGGAATGTGAAAATATTTTTTGTTTTCATTTTACAACACTTACAGCATCAATTTCAACGTTCTAGTCAACCAAAACCTCAGTGTACTACTCCAATAATCTGGCCCTCTAACAGTGATAAGTGAATACATTTGTGGATTTAAAAGCACTACACACACGAACTTAGTAGCCACGGTAACAAACTGCATTTGGGTTCAACTAGTTTTCAGAATACAACAACTTCCTTGTGGTCAGTAACCAGAAACAGACTAAAAAATCCCAGTTTAACAATGTCCCAGAGAGAAGAGCACCCTGTCACATGCTGTAATTTTAACCTTAAAATACAGTAACTGCTCAAAATAAACATCCAGACTGTACATGAAAAATTCCTTTCCATCCTGTGGTGAGTGTGCTGCTAAAAAACAAAGACATTCAGAAAATCTGCATTCAAACTATGGATCAATTTTTTTTTAATCTCTGATCAGAGTATATTGATAGCAAGGGGAAAACTGCTGAGGATCTCAGCTCTGATTCTATTTCATACACAATTGAGTTAAACTCTCAAATAAAAATCATGAGTAGGTCTGTGAATTTTAGTTCATTTTAACAGAACTACATTGCAAAAGTCAATTCAGCATGAAATTCCTTACATTTTAATTATTCATTAGTCCTTTTTATCATCAATCTATTTATATTTAATACCAGTTTAAATCCCTGAACATGTTTGCATTCTGTCACATTTCAAACAATTATATCAGTTCTTATCAGCAAACTGACGAAGAATTAGCAAACAAGTTTAATGAACAAATATGAACAAATAATAATGTTTATAATGTTTATTTCTTTCTCTCTCTCTCTCTTTTTTTTTTTTTTTTTTTTCTCTCAGATGTAAAAATGCATTGCTTAAATTCCAATCAGGTGAAGAAGAAAATGGGTCTAAGAATCAGAATATTTCAACCATATTCTCCAAACATATTTTTTTTTCCTACATATAAAGGCTGTTCATAAATGATGAAGTATTTAAGAAAGAAACTCTGAATGGCTGGTTGATAAAAAAAAAAAAAAATCATGTTCTTCATTTTGGACAAAATAGAATTCAGTAAAAGCTGGGATGCCAACATGGCTCCAACATCTTCTGAAACAAGTGCATACCAGTAGAACTGTAGTTGTTTAAAATCTCAAATAAATGCAACAGAATCTTGACACAGAATCATCTGACAAATAAATTTTAACTATATACACGTGATTATATTTTAAAATATTGAGTATATTTTTATAATTAAGTGCCAAATAGGCATGACAGCTTGTCTTGCTATATTCCTGTCTTTCCTTGACAAATGAAGGAAATGTTTTGAAAAACCTTAAATCCAGACAACGCTTTCATCAAATTCTTATCCAAGCAATACAAAGATTTTCTCCTGTCACTGACAATCTACTCAAATTATCTGTAGATGGAAATACAAACAAGAAGTGCTTACTGTTCCATTACACTGGCCATCTTTGATCTTCAGGTACATTCCTGGGTTTCTCACACTCTCAAACATGCAGACTCCAGAGCCAATTTTATGCACCCTCCAGTAGGATTCCTGTTGCTGCTGACCTGCTCCACTGCAGCCCCCATCAGATCTGAGAGTCAGAGCCTGGCAGTGATTTGTGTTGAGCAGAATGATGGCACCATGGTGAAATACACCCTTCAGATGAAAGATAATAAGTCCTTTGTCAACAGTGAAGCTTTCCTCCACATTAACCTTTGATATTCATACTGTTCATACTGGCTTATTTTAAGTACTTACATATTTCCCATGTATAAATGAATTTCCAAAGTAATTAGAGTATGCACCCAGCCACGGAATGTTTGCTGCCCTCTGTGCAGACACTAACCTGGACAGAGGAAACTTCTCACTATTCTGCTTCTTCCCTACTCTTTATCACTCATTAGCACAGAGCAACATCTAGAGCTCAAGAAGTGTGGCAAGCTAAGGAACTTGTTTTCCTTTAAAATTGAATAGCTTCCCATGCAGCCATTCTGTATGTACCCACAGTCCTGTTTTTTGAAGGTTTAGTAAACATCTTAGAGAGATATTTATTTCTCTAAGTTAAAGCCCTTTTTCTTTGCATACATCAGCTACAGTATCACCATCGTTTGCCCAAGAAGGGCGGAAAATGAAAATTTGAATCTATTAAATTGTGGCTTTACTCCATCTGGTGGAGGAGAATCATTCTTTCAGTTTACACTTCTCAGATCCTATTACATATGACCTACTTCATAAAAGTAAATTTAGAAAAATCTACTTAATTTATCTCCCCAAACCTTACCTTGACATGCACAACAAATTCCTTGGAAATTCCAGCATATCCTGTTTTTTCATCAGCTACTTTGCCTTGAAGATTGAACATTACGGTGTGACCTGGGTTCCTTGCTGACTCAAGAATGGCACAACCATTCGGTTGAAGGTGAATGCAGAGCTCACAGCAAGAATTGTCTTTGCTCTAACATTGACAAAGTAGGAATAAAAAATTATATTAACTGTTAAACATAGCAAAATCCAAAGCAGAGAGTATCATGACATGGTTTCCGTACTGTTTGAGTTTCCATGATACTACCAGTCTAGAAGGAAAACTTCTTCATATTTTCCAGATTTTCAGTCTTAATACTGAAGTTCTAAAATGTTGTATTTCTAAGTACAGAAACAGTTCATCTTAAAATGAAACAAATCTGAGAATAACCTGGGAGATACCAGAGTACCTCAACTGCAGAGAGAGTAGAGTCACAGCTGACAAACTTGGCAAAGAAGGATGGAATTTAAAACTGACATAGACCAAAAATGAACTTTCTGCTACTCTAATTTGCATGGTGGTGGCAAATAGTGATTGTCCTCGGTAGTTTATATTCGTCTCACAGAAAACAAAGAGTCAGAGGTTTTACAAGAAAGTACAAAGCATCACGATATTCATGTCTGTCTATTCAGATTTGCAGACTGTGCCTGTACTTCACTGTACGAAAGACAATATACAAAACAAGAGTTTAAACAACTTAACAACTCCATCATCATTCACAAATTTAAGAAAACTGATTTTTTTAATAAATGTAAAAGTGATAGTAATCAGCTCAAACTCTTAAAACTTAAAAGTCCTCTGGTTTACATAATCTCACATTTTGTCAAACATCAGAACATATTGGGTGACAAATGGATATACTCTTTCTTATCACTACATTCCGTGACAAGAGGTAATGGCTTAGAACTAACAGAAGATAGGTTTAGATTAGACCTTAGGAAGGAACTGTTCACCAAGAGAGGCCCTGGCACAGACTGCCCAGAGAAGCTGTGGTGCCCCATCCCTGGAGACATTCAAGGCCATGTTGGATGGGGCCCTGGGCAGCTCAACTGGTGGGTGGCAGCCCTGCCCATGGCAGGTGTGGGTGGAATTAGATGATCAAGGTCACTTCCAGCCCAAATAATTTGATGGTTCTCTATGACTCTCTGATTCAATATTATTAAGACTTCAAAGAATCACACTTTCTAAAAAAAAAAGAAAAACCAACAACAACAACAACTATCATTTGTAATGCATTTCCTTCTGAAAAAAAACTTCATACTCAAAAAACCTATCAACTTCAATCTACTTTCAAAAATAAAGGACAATCTGGCTGGATTTTTGAAGTGGTTGTTAAAGAATTGAGCTAACTTGCCCCTCAAAAATGTAATTAAATGTGTATTTTAAGGTCAACTGTAATTTTTGTAGTGACATTTTGCTTTACATTTACCTACTGCCATTTTGAGTACCTCAAAAGTTTTCACATAACAACAGTTCTCATATTATCTGAGAAGACAAGAATCATGCAAGACTGAAAACGAGAAAATAGAAATCCAGATTTTCAATAGGCTGCTCAAACTCATAAAATACTCATTAGCAGAGAGAGAGAAAGAGAAAGAGAGAGAGAGAAGGCTTAAACTTAAGTGTCCAATTAATACTCTCTTTGTAGTAAGATATACTGCAATGTGACAGACTGCAAGGTGTTCCCTGTATGGAATTACAGTAATGAACATGAGCACTAGAAAGTCCTGCAAGGAGGTCTGACAGTTCGCCTGGCAGGCAGATGCTGCTCCCACTGGGAGATCTAGTTCTACTAAAAGTACTTTGTTCCCTCTAATACTAATTCACATAACGTAAGAAAAGAACAGGACCAGGTTTGCCTATGAGGTTATTCCCTGAATAAACAAACAAACAAACAAACAAAAAAAACAGCTTCTTTCTTCAATAGAAAAAAAGTTTCATCAGAAAGTACTAAATTCTACAGCTTACTTGCATACTCCAAAGTGCTGAGAAAGAAAGACAACAGTATGACTATGAAGATGGGAAGAACCAGTAGAGATCAAAATAAATCTGGAATTCTTCAGCTGATTTATGACAGCAGGTTACATAAAAAGACAAAAAAAAGAAAAAAAAAAACCAGAATACAATGACAATTAACATCAGTATTAGAATTGATACTTATCCAAAAAGAGGTAATGTTAGGGTATTCCAGTTACCTTGGCAGTATGTGGTAAACTGATATGAACTGTGGCATGGAACGATTCTTTACTCCTGCACTAAGTTATGTATGCTATTAAAAATTCTACCAAGAAGTAAAAAGTAAACTGTGAGAAAAGTGACAAGGCCCTATAACTAAATTTGCCTATCTATTGACAATTTCCTGAGTTCAGTTCTGCACTTTGTAGATCCTTATCTGCCTGAAAGCATGATTATGTAGTAAACAGAATAAAACCAGCACTGTTTTTAATCAGACAATGAAATGTTATTATGAAGCAGAAACCAGAAGCAGTATTTCCTACCTTTCCAGTTGCATAGCCATTGACAAGAGCAAGAGCAAGATGTGGTATCTGATGACTTCTGAATATGGAAATATTTCCTTTTTTGACAATTACATTGAAAAGTCCTTAGAGTTAAATGAAAAAAATAAATAAATAAATAAAAGAGGTTGGAGCATGAAAGTATATTATTTCATATTTTCATTTATTTACAACCAACCGTGTATCATTTTCAATTATATTAACTCAACAGTTTGACCTTGCTGATCAATGAATCCCCCTCCTCATTCCTTTAGGAGAGGGTACCTAGAGACAACTATCTAATTTTCTGCCTTGAGGAAAAAGTTCTAGAAATTAATGACAAGGAAAAAATGTCTCTTGGTGAGCATACGTGCTTTAAAAATCTGTAAAAAGGAGTTGAGGTCAATGATATAATGAACTATAGCAACGAATGACTTGGTAAATAACAAATCATGCAAGTAACATGAAGCTCTCAGGTAAGAGAGCAGAATTTTTTTTTCTGTTTATTCATACTAGATTTTTTAAAGCAAACCTTGCACAATAGCTCATGGCTTTAAAAATTTCAAATCTGATCAGTATTCCAAAGAATTACCTTATAGCTAAGAAATACTGATGAAAGCTAAAGCTGTGCCATTTTTAGTGTTCCCAGCGGGAACAGATGATTTTTTTAAATTGATGTACCATGACATTATGCTGCCCAGTCTGCAAACTGCAGCTATCTCTGGAGGACTCCTGTGGTACCCATGACATAAGATTTTCAGGTTCTCATCAGGATAATTGGGATTGTATAGTCAATAATCACTGTGCCCTAGGAATGATGTCACAAGTTACATGACATAGATGGGTTTTCCAGCCCTTGCGGCAAGAGATGGAGGACACATAACAATCACAAACAAGTTCTCCACTTTACAATAGAGATAAAGCTCCCTGAGAAATTTAAAAACACTAGACCAAATCTCCACTTACAAATTTTTCCATCAATGCTTTTTATGCTATTATATTATACTTCTCTAGATGTACTAAAGACAAGTAAGCAGTTCTACCACTATCTGAAACAGATTATTTTTTATCTGAAAAGAGAAGCAGGGATCCTAAATGAAAATTTCAACAACAGTTCCCAAGACAGCATTTATGGATTTCTGTTGCACATGACCAATCTAGTCACTCTATTGCCTACTGCACATTTAAGTTACTCAAACAAATCTGAAAGAAATTGTCAGAGAAAGATCTCATTCTGGAGGAAGAAGGCTGACATGATAAGTGCTTGTATTCATTTTGTACTAGCGTTGATTCCGTACTCTGAACTACAAAAATGGGAACATAGGGTGACAGTGTCTGCTCTTCTGTCTTCCCATCTAGATTAATTAACTGACAATTTAGATAGATAGATACCAGTTTGGTTTTGATCTAATTGTCTTTCTAATATACTTAATTATATCAGTGATATTGATGATATTTGACAGTTGTGTAACAGATTTGGTATTTGCACAGTTTTACACACACTGATGTATATCCAGCAGGTGAAACTGTACTACAACAGTATGGAATGCAATAAAAATCTCACACATTTATGTCTGAAAATGCAGACATAATGAAACAAGAGTTTATAGAAGGGGATGAAACAGTCTGGAGTACAAACTTGAACTCTGCACATTAGGAGACTTTGAACTCTGTGGAGTTCTGTGAAATCAAATCTGGTACAAAACATCACTTGAAGACATAGCATTAAAAAACAGCAAAGGTGAATTAGAAAGATTACAAATTCCTATGAGCAGACAGTATGGTCTGGCACCAGCTTTTGCTAAAAGATAGTAAAAGCCACTTCCAGTGTAGCTTTTTTGAGGTGCTTCTATAGGTTAGGTTAAGGAGTATTCCCCTGCTCTCCATGTAATCTTTGGTATGCCCTGCAGGATTCTGTTCTACCACTTACAAAAAGATGTATGTAAGGTCCCTAGGAAGATGTGAGAAAGGCCGAGCAACACCATCAGTACAAAGATCAAAAAATGTGTGCCTAATATAATACTAGCTCTAATAAGTGTTAGTAACATGTAAGATAGAAGCTGATAAAGAGGAGGAACAGGAAGAGTGCCACTACAGTCGATGAAGAGGATGGAAACAAAAGGAGATGTGTGTGTATACATATATACACATACACATATATATGTGCATATGTGTGTGTATATATATACACATAATATGCACAGGTACATAAATACACGTCATATACATACACTCACAAATATACACCCTCTACGAATAAAATATACCTAGAAAGTTGAACTTGTTAGCTTGGACGGATCTATTTACAACAGATTATGTTTTGCCTGACATTTTGTGGGATTGCTCAAACTGCAGATGATTAAAAGTTTATATTTTGTAAGGGACAGACAGTGGCAAGACAACATATCAGATTTTTTCATGCTTTATATTAAAGCAAAGCATATTATTTGTGTCTTAGAGTATATGTAAATGTTCTAATGAAGAAAATTTTGTATTATATTGACAGGAATTACAACACAAGACACAGTGAAATATGAAGTCCTCTTTTCCTTATCTTTATGCATACACCCACATGAAAAATACTTTACCATATTTATTCTTCTTGTCACCAAGAGCATCAACGCTGCTGTCTGGATAGAGGCATATGAAACCACGCGTGAGCCTGTTGTAAAGCTGAAGTGTATTGCCTTTCTGAAATTTCCACTTTTCAGCAGCCCACTGGTTTTATAAACGACAAGCAGAAAAGACTTATGAGAAGATGATATAGAAGAGTTTGACATACTTGAGAACAACTGATGTAGTTTCACTCAAAGTACAATTAGAATTCTCTAAACAAAATAAAAGTAATTCCTTACAATTTCTTCTCTCTTCAGCTCCAGCTCTTTCCCTATATAGATAAAAAGCATACCATTAATTTACAAAGCATCCTCATTCCATTTGACACAGCTGTTGTGAGCCTGGGTCCTCCTTCCCACCGATTTTCACTTACTTCCTGGAAATGTGCTGGCATCTGTCACAGTCAGTCCTCTCGCAATGTTGCCATCATCCTGCCCGTTGTCCAGCCACCTGAAAAACAGAACACTTTTCAGTAATATAACTATGACAGGCAACTTCTACAATACTGTATACATGGTATTTGAATATTGGTATTGAATTTTGTTGTTGTTGTTTCTTTTTTGATTAAACAGAAAGAGATGGAAGGGCTTAAGGCAGTTACTACAGATTAGAGATGTCATATTGATCTCACTAATAATCAAAGTTGCAGTGATCAAAATGCTTGCTCATCCTGTCTGCAAGAAGGCTACAGCAGGGTGCAAACTGTTACATGTTCCACACACAGACAACACCCTTATCACATCTGAACCATGCTTTTACAATGCTATTGTACTAACTTCACATCCTCTTACATAAGTCTAACTCAATTTGAGCCTGAAGGATTCACACATTATAGGAGCAGCATCAGCAAGAATGGCATCAGGCTCTAACAATAACTACCACATACTCTGTATTTTTCTACCTGAAATGGGTTTGAACTCTCCCTAAATTATGTATGAAACTAGCATTATAGATCTCCTCATCGCAGTTTATCTCATCTAGAATACAGAATAAAAATTAGGTCAGGCAAAGACGAGGTGCTGTGTCTGATAGGCAGAAAGCCCTTACTCACACATAAATCAGTTTCAGTGTGCACATCACTCACTTTGAGCTGTCTCAGGCAGTTATTTATTTACTTGGAGAAGTGAGAAAAGAAAATAGAATTGAGGTGCCACTGGCAAGCTGTAGCTAGACTCACACATGACTGGACTGTACCATTCGTAGTATTTGCACTTTATCATTTATAATTATACCATAAGGTGTTGGGACTTTACCAGGAGCACATAAAATTAGAAATAAGCTAGCTACAGAGCAGAAGATTCAGAGCAGTAGTATCTGCAGAGAAAAAGGCAGGGAAGGTAGGATTGCTTTGTGTTGTATTGCAACCCAAGGCTGCAAGGCGAATAAGAAAAAGAGGTGTGGTAAGATAGTTACTTCTGCGATAGCCATTCCACAAGATCTCCAAGTTCATCAAACCCTAGGTAAGCCTCTGTCTGAGAAAGCTTTCCACCTCACAGCGCGGAAGAATGCATCCACAGGTGTAATACTCAAAGTGCTCAATACAAAGAATATGCCAAAAAAGCATCTTTTACGTAGTTCACTAGGTAAAAGAATGAAATGTTTCAAGGCAGAATTTTTTATTGCTTTTTCATTAACTAAAACACACCAGAGGTTTGGGACAGGTGCAACTCAAAGAGCTATGAGAAGAATCTAATAATTTCAGTTCATTTTTTAGGAAAAATGTTTCATCTGACAGCACATCTCAGAAGAAAATCTATGGGCAATTAGAAATGTATTAAAAATCAAATACCACTAACCTGTGGCAAAGAAAAGCATAATCCAGATCTGTTACAGGATCCTTGATTACAACTTTGTCCAGGTACCATCCATTTCCTTAGATTTAAAGAAAAAAAGTTAATTCATGAAAAGCAGATTTGGTGGAGTCTTATTTCCTATGGCTTTCTCTCTTCTCAGGTTGGAATTTAGGAAAAATTTCTTCTCCAAAAGAGTGGTCGGGTGCTTGAATGAGTTGCCCAGTGAGTCACGATCTATAAAGGTGTTCAAGAAATGTTTAGATGCAGTACCAAGAGACATGGTGTAGTAGGAAAATACTGGTAATAGGTGGACAGTTGGACTTCGAGGTTTTTTCCAACTTTGGTAATTCTATGATTGATTTATTCTATGATCGATTCTACTGAAATTGGAAAATCTGCAGCTCCATTGCTATAGTCACAGCCGCATTTATAGGGAGGACTAAAGCTCTTACATGCTGTAGGTACTGTAGAACTTGGAGGTGGGCCAGCAAAGCTGCTAGCTCTCTACATAGCTATGGTGGCTCTAAGATCACATCTCCCCTCATTTCCTCATTGTATTAAACTATTTTATTTTACTGATTGAAATATCACCAAGATTAGATGGCAGCTTATCACACTAGCATTTCATCTAGTCATTTTAAGTAATAAATTCTAGAATAGCTTAGAATTAGCTTCATGAGAAGCCTCAGTTTGTCTGAGTTTTCAAAAGTGTCATTCAAATGAGCCCAGAACAAAGGGGGTGGTAGACTAGATCCTTAAAGTAGAAGGCTGATAATCAAGGGCAGATTTTCACTGAGAAATTCATAATACATGGCACTGGGGGTGAAGACTAAAAGCAAGATATTCTTCATGTGAAAATTTTCCTCAAAGCTGTTTTCCTTTCTAGACGTATGTAATCTTATCAACAAGAACTCCCGAGAATCTCTAGGGATGACTATTTTCTATTAGTCATCTTATTCAAAAGGAAACCTTTATTCATTAATTGCACTCTACATCAGCAGCCACAAAAAGTGACAAAGCAAGTAAACAAAATCTGCAACAACTCTTCATCTAGAAGTAGGGCAGCAAAGAGTACTGCTAAGAGAAAACCATGTCTTTATTTCTTCATTCTCAGAGGTATCTGAGCACTGCCTCTGATTAGAGGCACCCAGCTATGGGCACTCACGGAAAAAGACTACAAAACAATGTGATATTTCTGTAACAAATGGAGGAAAAAGCTTAGATGTTCTATCTGTATAGTAAATACGGGAAGAATGGAGCATGACTGTGCATAAGAGAGAAAGTCAGGTAGAGAACATTGCCTCCACAGCTCCGATACGTAGCTCAAAAAACGTGCTGTGTTGTACAATATTTAGGAACAAGACTTTACAAAACAAAACTTGTGACTGCAAGCAGTTTGATTTTTTTTATTATTAATTGTTTGTCCAATGACCAGATACTGTAACCAAAATCTCCAATTGCATCTTTAGGATATATCTGGTAATACTAAAACAATACTAGGCTATTTTATTATAACTTCGATTGTATGAGACATGTCCAGTGTCTTATGCAGACACTCCTCCTTTTTACACTTTTTGATGAGGATTAGTCAAAAATTGCAAAAGCAGTTGTTGATGGTATACTTACCATAATACATGACAGAATACTGAAAATGAAAACAAAATATCTGATATTCATATAATAAGGTCACTTGAAAAGTTCCATTAAATGTCTTTGTCTCTCACTTCTAGAACATTGTCATGCATTCTATTTTATATATTTTGTTTCAATGAAAAGGTGAGTAAATTCACAGGTAGTACTCAGAGACTAAGTAGAGATAATTCTGACCTGATCCAAGACCATTGTGTCCTATAACAATCTTGTACAAATGGCCAAGGTGCACAGCTTCCACAAGAAAGATGTCAGTCTGTAATCAATCAACACATTTTCAGTAAGATCTGAAAAGCAAAACACTCTTCAGCCACAGAACCCAATGACCTACTTAAGCCCAGAAAACTCTTCATTCAAAGACACCCTTTGAAATATCAGTTAATGAGAATAAATCAGGGACAGTTTTCCTGAAACAAAATAAAGAAGGCTCATCACTTTGGTAATGGGAGCATTCCATTCAGATGAATGGGATGAGAGTCAGAATAAAAACCTGTTTAAAGCCTAATTTGGAAAAATTATTACAAATGGCAGTAGATTTCAACACTAGGAATGCAGAATTAATTTTCTCTTAATTTGTTAAATCAAATTAAATTAAATTACTTGACAATCCTTGAGGTCCCTTCCAAACCAAGCCACTCTATGATTCCATAATAAAGGAATTAAATACTAAATATAAAAGTGCACAGTTTACCTATTTTATAAATGAAAATTCTACTCATCTTTCAAAACCACTGATGTACCGTTAGAAAGTAATTTCGGCTTAATTGTGGAATTTTGAAGTAACATAGGAATGCAGTAATTATCTCCCATAATTGCAGCATTACTGCCCACTGGAGAGGGAAAAGCCAGACAAACACATCAGAAGAAGCTCTTGTACTCACTTGTCCTTTCAAAAATTTCTTGGGGTTCTGTGACCTGAGCAGCTGTCTTGATCCTGTGTCACCTTTTTCTCCACAGATAGAAATATACACATCAGCTTCTGTTCCAGCATTCCACAGATCTCCTGTTGTCACATGCACTTCATAGACAGTCACTGACAATAGAAGACAACAACTTTTCATATTACAAACATTATTATATTTAGAATAACATCTAACTGCAAATGTGCCTGTAGACTCCAAATGCATTTGTGTCAAGCGGAGTTAGATTATAAAATCTTCAAAATCCTATTGAAGTAGAATAATGAAAAAAATGTATAAGCTTGCTTTGATGTTACATTTATGAGGGGTTTTGTTTGTTTGTTTGGGTTTGTTGTTGTTGTGTTGTTGTTGTTTTTTTTTTTTTTTGAATCCCAGAACACAAAAAGAACTGAACTTCAAATGCACAATAGTATGATTTTGTCCTGCTGCAGCATCTGAAATCATCACTGAGCTGAAAAGTAAATAGCGGAAGCCCAAGATTAGGCTTACCATAAGTAGTGGCATCAAACTATAGCAAGTGGCAGGATACATTAACATTTTGAATGCATTGGTTCAACAAACAAAAATCCAGCACCAAAATTTTACTTTTCTAGGACCTCAGAATTCAGAAAGATGCACTGATTTAATAGTTTATGCTTCCTGCAATAGGCAAATACAGACTTCCTCTATGACATTCCATATGGAAATTTGTTTAAGTCTGTAGATATGTGAGAAAAAAAAATGGGATTAAGTTTAATAAAGAGGCTATTTAAAATAAATAAATAACCCAAATACAAAAAGACAAAATAACATTTGAGTCTAAATCCCACAGATTTGGAATAAAGGCTATGACACATTAAAAATATATGTAAACAGTAAGCAGTGATTTTTAGAATGTGGATATTAGAACTCCAGAAAACTTAAATAAAAGCATGTAATGATAATCCTTAACAGAAACACAGGAAGGGCAAAGTTTATGCCAACATACAGTGACAATATTAACTAGACCAAATGAGATAGAGAGAATGAAATGAGGAGAGAACAAACTCATGTTCTAGAACACAAGCTCTTCCTACTGATACAGGTGTCCTTGTGCTATTTTGTCTTACAAGAAGAAAAATCTTTCTAGGCAGCTGGATCCAGAACAACATCATTAACATCACTCAATTATCAGTTTCCACTTCCGATATGTTAAGAAGTTTTCCTGAAATTCACCTGAAGGAGGTCACTCCCACATCTCATTCTGCGGATGGACCAACACCTTCTTTTAATAAGCAGTGGGCATTTATTCATAATCAGTCCTTATCTGCAATTATTTACAGCTTTTCGATGATCTTATTAGCGAACTCGCTCGTTTTCAACAAAGTGGCATCATCCATTAAGTTGTAAAAATCTACGGTTACTGTTTTTTCTTTGATGGTTTCAGCCACTGCAGCAACAATAGCGTCGGCAGCTTCTGTCCAGCCCAAG
>JAOWBP010002052.1:47813731-47833842 GCA_028571105.1 Tragopan temminckii | reverse complement strand
CCCCTCCTCTCCATCAAGAAAAATAGGCCCTGAACTGCTGTGATCCCCATACAATGTAATATAAACCTTTGAGCTTGTTCCTGCAGATGGCATATCGCTGGTGAGGACTGACACCTTCCATTTCCTAGCTATCAAAAGATAAAAAGACTTGCTGAATTACTTAAACTCAAGATTCCTAAGTAAAGTGTATTTCAGTAATCAGAATTCTCAATAATATCATGCCAAATATAAAAATATATATTTCACAAAGATACAGCAAATATTGACTGTGCTAAGTTGTGCACGTGAAAATCAAGAAATGTCAGGTTGCATTTACATCTTTTCTGTATGCATATGTTATATGACAAACTCAAATTGCATGACTGCATATCAGTTTTCAAACACAATATATTGAAATGTTGTACTAAATTGTATGAAATAGGTCTTTCTGTTTGTTTAGGATATGTCAGCTCTGCTCAGTGCAGTGCTGTGTAACGACACCCTTGCAGGCTCTCAACAAGTTAACTCTGGAATGACAAAACTCATCGCTTCAAGCATTAAGGACTCTTAAGATACCTCTTTAAGAATGGAACTGTACATCTGCAATGCCATGCAGATGTAACAGCTCAGACAAAATTGCCCAATACGTCCCTGCATTGCAGCGTTGGCATTATACCCTGAGGTATCAATACTCTTTCTGTAGGTTAATTTCATTTTAACAAGACCAAGTATATGGATTTAGGCTTTGGTTTAGTGGAAGCTGAGTATCAAGAGCATGGACTTAAGAGAAATGATATCACTGAGGGGTGACTGATAGCAGTTTTTTATACTAACAGGGATATTAGGAAGGACCATTAAGAAGACATTCTCACCCCCAATACAGCTGATTCCCATCTCAAATGATGAACATTTAAGCACCTCTCAAGCTGATTAATATAACTGTTTCTCGAAAGAGAACATTCTTTAAAACACAGCAGTAGCATTGAAGAGCTTTACTAATTATAGACGGCCCATGCTGCCTACACTACATTTTACTGATGTTACTTACTCTTCCATCCATCACAGCATTCTCATCATATCCATTCTAGCCAAAACACTGAGAAATAAGAAAGTAAGGGCATGACATAATGATTTTTTTTCTCGACTGAGATGCCTAAAATAGATCTATGTGTCTTAAACTCCAGGCAATAAGAATTCCTACAATTCTGTTGCAAGATTCAGTGAAACCAATTTTGTTTTGAGTATCACTCTGTGTTTTCAGTGTTAGCCATGCACACTTTCTTAAATAATTTAACAGACATTCATACATACACAGGGTAAAGCTACAGCAGGCTATTACTTGAGGACCAATGAAAAGCCTGATCTGAGGAATTTGCATTTAGTTTTTCTACGGCATTCTAGAAAAAATAAGGTAGGATTAGTACCTTTATTAACTCATGCTCAGCCATATCTAAAAGAAAAGTTGTTTAAGAAATAGATTAGGCTGACCTAGTCTAGGTGTGTGTGTCAATAAATTTCTGTCTGGGAAGTAAATGAGTTGAGAATCTACGTCCTCCATACCACTTAGCAGCTATGTTTAAATTATTAATACTGCTTTTAATAAAAGGCAGAAGAAAATGCTCCATAAAGACACATTATAAATTCTAACCTCTAATGAGGTCTGATGGCAGAATCTAAGAGTCCTGCTTATAGTCAAGCTTTTGCTATAAGCATTTTGTTCTGCGTGGCCATTATGCTAGTACATAAATCACACATTCTCTGGGAATTGCAATAGAATTAGAAACCATTAAAATAGATACTGTTCCCCAGACTTTGAGTGAAGAGTCAGGAAGTCATTAGCAGAGTCCTTGGTTCATCTTTGAGGACAAAACTTCCACTCCTGTAGTAGCAGAGTGAATATTTTTTACTTCAGTATCAAAGAAGTTTACAACTGCCACAAATCTTTTCACATATCTGAGCTATTTGCTAACAGAGACACATGTTTTAGCATCAGTTACACAAATAAGTCTTAGGAAATACTGTGTAATACTGTAACACTGGATCTGTTGATTCTCTGCCTGAATAGTCCATTATCTTGAAATGATAGTAGTATCACTGAAGATCAGTGAGTTTGTAGAGTATACTATCAGCTGGGATTTATGACACAAAAAACTACTTTCAACATCTTGAGCAATCAGTAAATTTTCTATATCGCAAGGCACTATGATAAAAAAAATTGTATTCACTAGATAAATTATGATCATTCGAAATATGTAATATTTGCAAACAGAGGTGTTCCAATACTACTGGATACTGGACACTGATTATTCAGCTTTATCATAATAATACTGCTGTAGCAACATCTGTAGCAGGACAGTCTTACCGTACAGAGAAGTTTGTTAATTGTCAGCTTTCATAAGCACAAAACTACTTTCTTTCCTATAATTCTCTTTTTCCAAATAGCATTTCTCTACACATGTTCTACAACACTTCCTTTTAGTGGAAGACTAGCACTGACAACAGAATGGTTCTGAAGGTCAACTGTGTCCTTAGAATTTTACCCTAGGGACTAACTCTGATCTATGACCTATTTACTTAAAATTTGCTATTTTTTTCTTTCCACTTAATCTGTCCTAGAGTAGTGTTCTGGTATTTACTTATTTGTTTGAAAAATGCTTGTAGGTTTATGACCTAAAATGGTCTAAGTAAAAAGTAAAAATTTTTAAAATGGAGACAGAATATGAAAGAAGTTGTATTATTTAGGTGCGTGAATCTGAAATGTTATTATTACCATAAATTTGGAGTGTACACCACCACCCAATTTTGAAGATATGACCTCGTATCACTTCTCTGAAAAATACTGAGTACACAGATATTGTATATATAGCTATAAGTAATTATTTTGTCATTATTAAATAATGAACTGTCAAACAATTACTCTTACCATTAGACTAAACTTCATCCTTCTAAGATTTGCCACAGCTTGAACACATTAAACTAGAAGCACATAAGTGCTAACTGCTAGGCCTGAGGAAGAGAAATAATTCACAGAATCACATTTTCCAACAACTTTTGTGACTCTTCGTAAAAGTTGCTGTAATCTTTGTTCACAGCTGAATTTAGCTCGCTGTTTCTATTACCAACGCAGTTATTTACTTTACTGAGCTTCCTGTGAGGCATGACAGGCAACCTACCTGTTAATCTCACTTATAATTGATAAACTTGGATAAGTGTACATCATCAAAGTCTCTCTATGCAAGTGTATCTAGTATAACAAGAATTGCACGGCTTTGCAGAAACCTGCAAGAGATACAGCTTGAAAAATGGATGAGGCAAATGAAATCCTGTAACAACAAAGAAGATAATGGAGAAAAGCAGGTATTCATTATTCCACTACATGATGTTTAAGAGAAAAATTTGGAAAGTCAGTCTTACAGAATGAAGAAATGATGGTTGTGTGATTGGAGTCCAAATGGAAACAGATGACACAGGAAAACACATTACCAGGTCAAAAAATAAAAAAATACAAAAACCACAAAAGAATACCCTAGTTGCTAGGAGGTAATTTACAAAACTTGAGGATCTTTATGAAAATAGTACATTCACCAGATGTTCTTTATGTTAAAACGAACAACTGCTAAAACTACTGCTTGAATGAATAAATACCACTAACAGGCTGAAGACAACGATCAATTAGAGGAAAACCAAATTATCTGAAATTCTAAAATAGAAGTCAAAGGTAAAGTAAGATGATAAAAAATCAACTGACTACTTCCACATGATATGAAGAAGAGCTTGATATCTTGGAACGTATTCATGGAAAATATTCTCCTTTTGCCAGAGAGAGACAATGAATGTACCACAATGGCTAGCAAACATGGTTTCAAGTATTATGCAATGGAACTTGTTCATTCCCTACAGGCAGTTTTAATGCACATAAGCAGAACATCAGATAAATGTAGAAAAAGTAATGAATAATATAGGATGTTGAACAGTAAAATGAAGGAAATATGTAATATTGATGAGGGCACAAGTCAAGAAATGCAATTATTACTAGCACAAAACATGGATTTGCATATTCAGAGGTAACAGTGAAACTCTGATGAAGCAAGCACACCTGGAGCATGGTTCTCAAAAGATAAGTGAGGTATGTAGCATTCAGGAAAGCTACAAGAGCACACATGGATAATAAGAAATGAAACAAAATCTGTTTGGATCACATTTACTTTGGAACAGGATAGACAATGCAAGTCAAAATCAAAAGTGTATTATTAAGACGCTACCTAATTTATGAGAATAAATACTATTAATACTCATACATACTATCTACTATTTCTACTAAATAGTAGAAAACACTTATTTCTAAGTGACAGAATCAGTATATCATTTTTTCCTCAAATAATCAACTATTGGGGAATATATATTTTTTTAATTAGATTATTTAGAAAGAGATGTAAAAAATATCCCTAAGATAAAAAATCATAAGCTGGTTCATTTTAAGTTAAAAGGGAAAAAACACACCACTAGGCTTTGATTTTTAAATGGCAAATTTAAAAATACGAAGGAACAAGTTAATTAAGTCAAATGTACTGAAAAGTGAAATGTAACAAAAGAAATTAAAACAAAACCACAAAAACTTTATATAACTGTACAAATTAAAAGAGAATAAGCAGAGAAAGTCTGCATACAGCACGCACTGAATGTAAGAACTCAGAACTCAAGTTCAACCATCCAGCCGATTCCTTAATCACTAAGTGATATACACATTAAATCTACGTCTCTTCAATTTAAATCAAGGATGTCACAAGACAAAATAATTCATCTTTGTATACAAGAAAAATTACAATAGTTCTAAAATATCCGAATATGATATGAGTAGTATTTTAAAATGGAAAGGTAGATCAGCGCAGGAATGCAGAGTAACTAACTAACTAACTAAATGGGAGATGATAAATTTGTACTGAAATGGGGGGGGTACTCATTTATAGAGATAGTAGTAAATTACTCAGGAATCTGTACTGAGAATTATCTGGATTTCATATTTTCATAGATACAGTCCATAGCATAGCTTCTGTAATACGGTTGGAGGATAGAAAAATCCAGAGTCATACCAAAAAAAAGGAACATACAACAGCATAAAACATAAGGAAATGCATTTTAAAAATACAACTAAGGCATAATGTTATGAACAGTAAATTTATTGATTAGGAAAAAAAAAAAAAAAAAAGAGCAAATCACTAATATGTTGCATCAACTTGACTATAAGATGCACCAGGAGAAAGATTTTTAAATAGAGAAAACTGATCGGTGTCCAAGAGTTCAGAGATACAATCTTTTAAATGCTACAATAAATTCTGTCAATGCCATTCAAAATTATAATAATAAATAAATAAATAAATAAAATTGAAACTAGAATAGCTCCCAGGAAAGACAAACATTATGATTAGAGAAAATGTCTTGTGTAGAAGGAAAAGAGGAGAGATATCTGATATGATATTTCTCATTTTAATAATAGCAAGACAAAAACTGCATTCCTTCCAGAAGAATGACAATCTATATAAAGCCTTTAAATGCCTGCTGAATTTTCTTTTCTTAACACATTATTTGATATGCTTGTCATTTCTAAGTATATTTCATCCTGACTCATTCAGAAAGACTCTATGGTTTTTGCAGTTAATTTACAGAATTTAGCTACATATAAGTAGTTCGTATTACTCCTCATGGTGTTTTTCCCTCTTTCAATCACTTACTTCTTGTCACCAGAATTTTGAAGGTCTCTCTTCAGTCTTCTCCAATCTTACCTAATAAAAGCAATTTTATTTTCTCTGCATATTTCAGCTACTTAATATTCTATATCTTCCCTGAATCATTAATGAATATATAAGCCTCATGGAACATCTCTGTGAACCTTTTGTCCTGCTTTGTGCTGACCATTTTATTCCTTCTCTTCTGGTTAATGTACAGAAATGAAGATATCTTCAGGGAATATAACAATAATTTTACCACTTGCTGTGGTCTCTCTTGATTGTAACCTAAGGCCATGCCACACATCTCACCTGAGTGCTTGGTTTGCTCAGTAACACTGCAATAAGCATCTGATTAAAGGCTCTGGAACATCAGAATAAATTAAGGTGTTATGAATGCCACATAGGGTGCTGTGAATCCAGCATAAAAACTGCAAGTGATGGAGTCATGTATAAAACTGTCTATGTAACCTATGCCTTATATGGCATTTAGTCAGATTTGAGTGATTTTAAGCTTTATTTTTCCATCCATAGGTTTTACTTCTGCACTGATATGTAAAAGGATGAAAAAATACCACTGAGATTCTCCATTTGGAAGCAGTTCTAAAACATGCCAAGGAATATACCCAGAAGTGTGGAGATGGGAGGAGGAACATCAGAATTATAGCCAGTGTCGTCAGATAAACACACAGCTGCTTGTTGTTATCACAACACTGCATCAGGGTTGTAACATTCATTTATTACAAGTATATAACACTGCTTCAAAAGACAGAAACATATCAGCGATTTATGAGGAAATATACCTGCTGCTAGACTCCTAAAAAGAACCGAAGAGCTATTTGTTTCCCTACCTGCGCTGCAAACCCCTTTTGCTCCAGATCCTGATTCTGCTTCTGCTCCCGCTCCCTGTACCCTGTTTGCCAAAGGGAGACAATCAAGGCCCGTGAGCCAAAAGGTATTTGTGTCAGGCTTTGGTTAGGTCCCCAGTCTGGATAATTGAATGACCATAGCCCAGTATGCGGCAGCATAGACCTGCCAGTTAGTCCAGTCACAGCCTCCAAGACTACAGAATACTAAATTCACATTCTCTAACTGAAAAAATAGCACCTTCCTTCTTCAAGTATGCCTCCAACTTTATTGACATTTATTTAATGTGCAGTATTAAGGATTAAAGTCTAAACAAATTAAAGCAAAAACAAGAAAGAAATGCTCTTACAAATCACAATATACACATTTTTTCCAATTTTATATTTAAAATCATTTACTGAAAATTGTAAACCACATATAAATGCATACTACATACACAGGATATTAAGAAATACTGTAAACAAGTATCTAAAATAATTTGATAACATCTTGACTCTGAAACATATTAAGTATTATTAATAATATTAACAACAATATTAAATATTCCAAGGATTCTCATAATACTTCATATTTATAGAAAGAAGAAAAAAAAAGAATACATAATAGATAACATAATACAGAGGTTAAAAAAAGAACACACAGTTAACACTTGTAAAGTATGTAGAACAGTTTTAGGAGTAAGTGATGCTGCCTCTGAAGGAAATATGGCAACGGCAATCAAGAAGTCCATTGATGCACAGTTTCCCTTTCACAGTTCTCGTGCAATCCTATGTAATGAATAGGTATGATCCTTTTCTAGTATCCTACTAGACAGGATAAAAGAGGTAATTTTCACTTGGAGTCTGGACCTTCCTATAAATAAATAGACTGAAAGACTTCTTTATTCACCTAATTACTCTGAATTTGGCTTTAAAAACTGAAATAGCTGTTTGATAATGTTAATCTATGTAAAACTAATATGACTACTGATTCCTACTTTTCATTGCAATACAGTATTTGAAATGTATTTCCTACTTTTGTTTTCAAAGTAAACATTACAGTTGATTTAGTTCTGGACTAAGCATTTATACTGAATGATAATTATCAAACCATTTCTCAAATTTCACAAAATACAGACATCTTATTTAAACTTAAGAAGGTATTTAAAATGTTAACTGTGCTCTAACAAGCAGTAGTTGTTTCTCTAAAGAGGTTGGTATACTACTAATACAGGCAACATTCAGGGGAAAGCAGTTTTTTAACTAAGAAATCATCATCTTAGAACAGTTTCTTTTTATTTTCTATAATGTTCCCCACAAAAAAAAAAAAATCTAAATAATTATCTGTGTATTTCAGCAATTATATACAGCTTTGATTCATATTTATCTGTGTGTATTCTCACTGGGAAGAGTTTCATTGGATGTGGCATTTAGTGGTTCAATTTCTGAATATTTTTACGGAAGACATCGTCACTGATCTGGTGTTACAGAACTTCCAAGATCACTATTACGCATCTTACATTTGCTGCATCCATTCTCAACTGCACAAATGTAAACTTCTTCCTCCTCTTCTTCTTCATCTTCTGTAGGAAAGGCGTTTTCATTTTTTATATTTTCAGAGACATTATGCTCAATATTATTTAAAGAAGTGTCATATTTCAGAAATATTTCAGATTGACAAGTTTCTACTGGATCCTGTAATGTGGGAGATGATTTTTCTCCAACAATGTAATTTCTGTTTATCCTTAATGATTGGCACGTTTTTGGCTTTGTATTAGATGGCTCATTATTTGTGCCTACAGTATGATCACTGGGTATGTGCTTGGATACACTGCTTTGAGAATTGCTAATTACCATAGGCTTTGCTTTCACATCCCCTATGCTATCTAACGTCTCTAAATTTATCTCATTTTTCAGAGTTGAAGATGTCAGTATCCTAATGTTACTAATAAAATCTAGGGTGTTACTAGCATTAAACCTATTAAAAATACTATTGGCAATCTTATTAATTAAGTTGTTCTTCAGGTTCACACAATTATTTTCATTTGTTACTAAATTTTTGCCTGACCATTGCAAATGTTCGATATTTTTAGTCAACAAACATAGACCTAGCTGGTTCTCAATATCAGATGCTTTTTGGTAAGCATATCCTCTTTCTTCCTCATTAATTGGTGTTACCATCACCATCAGTATTGGACAATGTTGGCCACATATAGCATGGAGCTTATCCAGAGAATCTTCTTCCTGAAGAGCACTTCTGTTAGCATTACTATCATCAGTTGGCTGAGATTGTATGGGTTCATCATTCGAAGGCTGCTCCAATGGATGCACCTTGTTATCAGGCAATCTAAATTCTACAGATGCAAAAGCTGGAAAATTGGTATCAACCTCTGAAAGTTTGATCTTTTCTTTGTTTCCTACAGGAAGAGAGGTGGTTTTACCACTGAGGGTAGGTTTGCTTTTTGTACATAAGTCATCCTGTAAAGGGTCTGAATCACTGCTGTGAGGTATATTGAAGTAGTTGCAAAAATTTTTAGAGGGTCTTGCCATGTCTTCAAGCTCTGAAGAAGAGATTTCATTGAGGACTGGGTACTGATTCAGATTGCCAAAATGTGAATATGGAGCATCATCACCATTAGTATCAAGGACTGTGTCTGTTGATGTTGTATCCAAATTGCCATACATTCCAGTCTGCTCAGGTGGTGATCTTCTTATCAAATGATTTTCTTTGAGAAGCCATTTGCCTTTATCAATCAATACTCCTTCATCTTCTTTAGAATGTGCACTAGAGTGACAATGTTTCTTCGGAAATTCTCCTGAACAGTTATCAGCAGAATTTGTCTCTTCTCCATTAAGTGTAGGTTGTTCTGTTGGTGAAGAAATATTTTCTCTTTTCCATACAGTGTCCTCTTTGTTAATGATTTCTGGAAATTCTTGTGATTGCAGTGAAGAATGTGAAAAATTATCTGCAGAAAGAGGCCTAGGTTCTTGGAAAAAAATAGTGGTTTTTGTCACCACTGCAGAGTGGATTTCTTCAGTATCTTTCTGTAGTACTTTGGACATATAAGGATATCCTTTCTGAAAGTCTGGCTTAAATGCAGCTTCTGTCTTACCATAAAGTCGTTCAATAGTTCTTTGTACATAGCCAGTATTATAATGTTTTTCAAGTACTGCTTCCTCCCCACTTTCATTGGTCAAATCACTGGATGCTCTAAAGTTATAATCGCTCTCTTCAGTATCTGGTCTGTAATCTGACCAATCTGAAGTAGCAGGGCTTTTTAAACATTTTTTTAATTGAGAAGGTTCTGAACATGTTCTATTCTCCTGTTCTTCTTCTTGCAATTTCTGTTCTCCTTCACTCATATCATATTCTGTAATTTGCTTAGATTCATAACAAAAAGATAATGGAGAGTTTGTAGATAACCTCTCAGAAGTTTCTTCACAAGTTTCTGTGTCTTCTTTCCCTTCGTGTACAGAATAATCCTCGTAACTATATTCTACATGGGTGTCAGCACCTTGTTTAAGTTGGTTATTTGCTTTTTTGTCATTCAAATTTGGATCAGCTATCTCATCTTCCCTATTATCAGTAGTAATATGTGTAATATTTTCATCACATTCTATCTCAGACATATCCTTATCTAAAACACAATTTTTATCATTAGAAGTTACACTGTGAACTGTTGAATTAGGTTCTACTGAAGTATCTGACTCTTCGTTAATGAATGATGCATCAGTGTTATCTTGAGGTTTTTTATGTGGGCTATAAGCCATTTCTTCGTTTGCTTCAGGTAGCTCTATAGCTGATGGAAGGCTATGTTTAGTTGAATTAGTATTGGCATATTGATCATCTAGCTCTGTTGTAGGAGCACTCAATTCTGAAACCTCTGTTGCTCTGCAAACCTCTTCCTGTAAATCAGGACAGCTTTCTAAATCACCAGACAATTTTAACGCTTCTTCAGTATATAAACTGTCCTTTGCAATACAAGGCTTATCTGATTTATCATCTTCATGCAAATGTATAATATTATGAATTTCAGATATGGGCATATTTTCATGGGAACATGTGACATCCTGCTTTCTGTGTTCCTTCCCAGTGTGTAATAAGTTATTTTCTGTTGATTGTTGAAAATGGGAGAAAGCAGCCTTCAGTTCATCAACTTTTTCTAAGACTGTTGCTTGTTTCAGGAATTGTAATTGCGTTAAGATTTCAGAACAGCTACAGGTAGCTTTTTGATTATCGTCTTTAATTGTGCCAATCAAATTCTCTCTCAGACTCAGTATTAGTAGCCACGCCAGGAGGAGGTTGGACGTAGAACCAAAAACTGGCAGAGAAAGATCTGGAAGACTGCATGTTTTTTCTATACATCCACTGTGTTCTTTCTGGAGACCAAGCAAAGTTGATTGCAACTCATGAAGCAAAATACTAGACATACAATTATTCTGAACATCAGTTCCCATTTTCTCATTGCCAACTGTACAATCAACTTGAACAGCAACTTCAGATCTTTTTCTCTGACATAGATTGATGTCTTGAATATCACCCTCTGACACTTTTTTATTGACATGTGTTTCATGAAACAAGCGTAGTTTACCAGCATGATGAAATTCTGACTGTAGTAAATACTTGGCTTCTTCTATTACTGTCGTATTATCATGAATCAAAGAGTCAGTTTGCTTTCCATTTGACTGTTTGGCTGACTCTTCTAGAGTTCCCAATTCAAAAAGAGGCTTTAGTTGTTTTTTAGTTAGATTATGCTCAAACAGGTGTTTCTTTCCAATCATATGTACTTTATTGGTAATATATCTATCTTCTTGATCTATAAAAGCATCAATCTTTTCTTTAGAAAAATGACAGTTGTCACCATTATTTACATTCCCATCTTTTTTGTTTATAGGGGGCAAGACAGCATTTGGTGACAAGTTTTTCAGCCAACTTTGGACATAGTTTTCAAGCGAATGTTCAACATCCTCTTCAAAATACTCCTGTTTCAGAGCCTCTAGTGTGATAGCGCTGTCTGACATGCTTAATTTATTTTTATTTTTACTTAGATTTTTCTTCTTCTTTTGTTTTTTCTCTTTCTTTGATGCTAAATTTTCTAAAACATTCTCCTTTTCTTTTTCTACATTATGATCGTTAGGCACTTCTGACAATAGATTTGATATCATTGCTGAGTTAGGTGTCTGTTCAAAGAAATTACTTGTGAGATGTTTGCCTTCTTTTGCAGGACTCAATTCATCCTGGCTGTTTTCAGTTTCAGTTCTTGAATCAACTGACATTACGCCATCTTCACTTTTTGCAGATAAAAGGGAACTACTTTTTTTGCCTGACTTCAATTTTACCTCAGTCAACTGTCTATTAGCTTTTGGTTTCTTGTTAGATGATGATATTCCATTTTGTTCTATTGAATCAGGGTGATATATCTCATCTTCAGGACATTTGCTTTTGTCTGAATTTGCAGATCCATCATTGTTTTTTACAAGTAATTCATGTCTATTTTTCTGAAGAATGTTATCTGTAGTTTGGGTTGCAGAAACTTGTGTTGTGTTGCTTGTGATAAGCGTTCCCTCACTTCTAATTATCCCTGAAAATTCTGTATCTTTTTGATTTTCATATATCTCTTGCTCTAGAAAATTGGACAAGGATTTTCTCTTCTTCTTCTTGTTGGTGAGAGAAGATGCAGATTGGCTTTCACTGGTCACATGTGATGCCATCACAGATTCAGACCAGACATTGATTTGATTATCAGTTTCATTAACAGTAGAAAAGAATCCAGTAGTTGGATTTATTTTCTCAGTAGGTGCTTTACTACATGAAGGTGCCACCATCTCCATCTGATTATGTGCATGACAGGCTGAATGCAATGAATCTTGAGAAAAAGTTAATAAATCAGAAGTTTTGCATTTTATTTTTTCATTTTCCGACTGAGAAAATTCTGAATATCTAATGTAAGAGCTGAGAGATCTTCTTATTTGTTTTATATCACATAACTCATGAATATGGTCTGCTGAAACTGGCCTGGCTGCCTTGCATATTTTTGATGATGGCATAAAACCACTAATGCTGGCTTTGCAGGTTGATACCAAACTATTATATGTACCTTGTTCCATAACTGATTTCTCTAATACATTCTGTACCAACTCAGGCTCATCAGGTACATCTAATGTCTTCCTATTCGTGGTCCCGATTAAATCATGACTTTTGTGCCTTACTTTAAAAAGCATTTCTTCTTTTTTATTCTCTGAAGAAAGTTTTAATAAGTCATTGTCACTCACCTCACTAATCTTTGGATTACTGACACTTGATTTTTTTGTGCTTGATTGTGCTACCATACAATACTCAGATGTATTTTCTCCATTCTGTAGTTCCTCACTGTAGGAAAACTGTCCCATTGTCTTCTCCTGAACCTCTTTCTCAGAAACTAAGGTGACACTTTCAACTACGGCTTTCTTTTTTCTAACACGTCTAGGACCAGGGGTGGGAGGCCTATAAAAATGAGGTCTGATATTTTCCTCAGGAACATCACTTACATCTAGATCTGCAGAATGGTTCCTCTGACAGATATTATAAACATCCACTTTTAAATCAGACTCTGATTCTTTATCTGAGACTTCTGTATGGAGTTGCTTTAATGACTCTTGTTCTTTACCGCAGCTGTCCAAAAATGGAGCATCCTTTTGTTTTATACATTCTGATACATTTACACTGGATAAGCAGTCTTCTGCACCCATCACAGAATTGCAAATATTGGCATTTTTTTCATTAGAAAAGCCAGCACGACTTACAGTTGTTGTCCATTTAATAGTTTCTTCCTCCTTAATTTTGAATCGAACTTTCATTTCCACTGTCATACTGCCATCTTGATTAAGATGAACAGACTTCTCAATGTCATCTTCAAACTGTGTCACAGATAAGTCTTCCCCATTAACTATCTGATTTCCTCCTATGCCTTTATGATTGTCAGGAAGATAGGAAGAATCTGAGTTGTTATCATTTAAATTGTTATCATTGCTGGACCCTTTACCAGAAGAAACGGAGAATATTTGAGATCTTGAGCTAGAGATCACTTCAGCTCTCGCTACCAACAATTACATTTAAAGAACCCAAGTTCATTCAGTAGATGGAGAGTAGAGCAGACAGATATGATGGATACGGATCCAGATGGTCAGACAGTAGACAGGAAGCAAAGGAAAAAAAAAAAAAAAAAAAGAGAGAGAGAGAAGAAGAAATGAGAAAAATTAGTACAAAAGAATTTAATAAAGTTTATTTCCTAGTGTATTAGACAGTAAAGAGAAAAAACTTAAAAAATTTTTGCTATTAACTTCCAGAAATTCTTAGAGAGCAAAATGCAACACATTTTTAATAAAATATTGAGGTTTTAACTACTTTTTCTCTTCCTTTTTTTTTTTTTTTTTTTTTTTTTTTTTTTTTTGTAGACACTGAAATGCCAGAGCTATATTTCTACTTCAAGCTCCAAAGCTAGAAACGTAATACATGTTCTCACTGTGTACTCCTCTGGGAGATGAGGTTACCTTGAACTTTTCAAGAGTTTCACAGGCCTGCATTTGTTGGAGTTTTAAGCTAACTTTATATTTTTTAATTATATTTTCCATTATATTTTTTCCTTAACAATCACTTGCATATCATCTCCTATCAGTCCTCACAATGAGTGCTAAAATGTGTCAGTCAACATGTAAATACATCTCTCCAGGTCTTAATCCAATAATCTGCAAATATGAGTCATTACTATGAGCAGTGTCATTGACATACGTGACTAAAGGTTTCAGATTCAGTCCCCTAGACTGACCTTCTTTGGAGAAGTAATCTTCTCCATTTTTGAAGCATTTGAACAGCTTATAAAATCTGAATTTAAATCAGGACATTCTGAGATGCATTTTATGCTACAGTACACTAGATGATGGTTTAAAACCCAGTGAAGCCAATGAGCATACTGCTAGACTTCAGTAAGTTATGAGCATAGGCCAATATGAGCTTGCATGCACATTAAATGCTCCTAAAATATAATTTGATTAATCTGTAATAACTTGGCTTTTAAAAAAAGTGCATCTCATCTCACTTCTTGTTGTAACCATGACAAGGTGAGAGAGAAAGAACTCGAGATAAAAAAAAATTTGCTGTCTTTCAAGCAGTTCTGCCTGTGTGAGTGAAATGGTCCATGAATATCCACACAAAGACATCTACAACTGTTACTGATACCTAAAGTTATAGAAGCCTTCATTTAATAGAACTGTTTTTCTTATAGGAAGGTATTTTAACACAAGTAGTATTAACTTATCAATATTTCTTGAATTCAAGCATTTTTTGTTTGTGTGAATAACAAATGGTTTTATATAAAGACTTTAATGATTGAGATATTACTGATACAGACAGGTGTCTATAATTTCAGGAGGAATGCGTTGTGAGTTTCCCATTCATATGCTTTCCCATGAATCAGAAATAAAAATTTTTACTAATTCCTCTAACAAGGACCAAACCCAGTGCTTTCCAAAGTAAAATTTCGAACTCTATTTTGAGAAAATTAAACTGGAACAAAAAGTGACTGAAATTTAATAAGACATTATCATTAATGTGATAATCACTGCATGGGATATGGGGTTTTTTGTTGTTTTTTGCCTCAGTTAAAGATTCTGACTTTTTTTTCTCTCTTACTCTTATTGCCGTTAACTAAGGATTAGACAAACAAGTTTCTCAGATTCTCAACTATTCACCTTTTTCACTTTTTTTTTTTTTTTTTTTTTTTTTTTTTTTTTTTTTTTTTACACCATTGCAAGCCTGGATTTCTGACTCAAAGCAGAATTTCAATAGGAATTTCGGACTCTTCATTGTCCGAATTTTCATGTGAATTTTCATTCACAAAATGTTTCAATTCATTTTCTCTTGACTCATTACTGATGCACTGCAAACAGCTCTCAAGCTATGAAAGTCAAAGAACGCAAGGGCTGAGAAAAACTGAAATGAATAGTTTGGTAGATACATTACAAACTGAATCTCTTCAAGTAAATGGAAGCTTAGTGTCTTATACAGCAGGGTGCTCCATTACACAGTGAAGATTGCCATGGAAAATCTCAGTATAGAAACAATTACAGCGTACTCTGAGTTCTACAATACAGCATACAACTATATCATAGTTGAGCACAAAGTATCTCTGGATTAAACAACTTACCAAGACAGCACTTCTGCCCTACAGCATACTCTAAGGCTAAGGATTCGTCAATGTCCTAAAGCCCTACTGCTGCATCATTTTGTTCCCCATAGATTGAGGCTTTTCAGCTGGCCTGACTTCTCTCCTCATATTCTTGATCTAGCCATCTCACATTCACTGAAATTTCACAGTGGCACAATTTCTTGAGTAGTCAAAAGAAAAGCATATATCACAGGTATGAGGATATAGGAAAGAGTGACAATCTCTGTAGGCATCACAGAAAGAGTTTGAGTTTGTAAGCAGATGAGTGCTATAATGAATTTCATGTCTATGCTGACCATGTGACATAGGAAAATGTGAAAGCCATGATAACAAGTCAAATTCCCATTTTCTAAATCCTGGAAACCTCACAAAACTTTTTCTCAATCAATTTAGCTAGTTAAGGATTCTGAAGTAACCTTTGGGGTCTCTTTTACCTCTGCTATTATTAAATGTAATAAAAAAATAAAAATTAAAAAAAATAAAAAAATAAAGAAAATTAAGTGCATTAACATAACAATAACAATCAAGTTCATTGAAATATAATATACATCTTGATTTGAATCCTTGTTCTAAATCAGCCAGTTTGAGAGAAAGTACACATACTGAGTTCTTAGCAGAAACTTATATTTTAAAAGGAAAATTAACATTAAAAAACATAATTTTATCTAATTCCTACAGAAGACGATAACAAAAATAAAGAGTTTCAGTTGGTCTTTTTGAATATGCTTGATCCCAGTAAGATTGTCATAGTTTATATCTTATGCTACGAGAGATGAACCAATTAGTAAAATATAAATTAATTCAAAGAACTTACTGTTTTCACTTTCTGACTTCAAATTTGCTTTGGGGTACACACGATTTGCAATTCCAAGCAATCTGGCAGGCCGTGAATACCCAAGAGATTCATAATTGCTTGGTTTAAAAGGCTCTCTCCCTGCTGCAACTACAGCTCCAGAGCACAATATCAGGGCCTGAAGATTAGGAACCTGCAAAAAAAAAATAAAAAAAATAAAAAAAATAAAAACCCACCATAACATTAATTTCTCCACCTTAGCAGCCACAAAAAATAATGCAAGAGATTTATCTCTCTCATACTTTAATATCTTCACTTCTTAGTCTCTACATTATCTTGCAGCTGGCTATTAAATATGTATCACAGAGCAGAATTAATTTTTCAATTCCTATAAGGAAATTCCTATCTCTGTGAGGGCATGTCTTGTTATATAAGTTTACTAGAAAAAGGGTTCAAGAAAACTTGGATACAGATAAAAATTCCCTTATGATATACAGCCATGGAGAAAGAATGTGCATTTCTAGGTAGGTATACATATGAACACAGAGGAAGAAATGGAAAATTCAGACTGTATCACAAACTATACTGACTACATACTTCATATGTACCACCACAGAGGGACAGAATCCTAGAACAATTTCTGTTGGAAAAGACATCTAGAGATCATCTAGTGTAACTCGCAGCTCAAACAAGGTCTAACTTCAGATCAAGTTGTTCAAGGCCCCATCGAAAATCTTTGAAACTATATTCCAAGATATATTGCAAAATGAGGCTTGCAAACTGCATTTCACAGACATATGGAGAGTTTCCCAACCTAATGCAGAATTTAACCAAAGATTTGCCCTCAACAGACACTCTGCATGGAATTCCCTTCCCAGATTCAGGTCTCCAGATATAACCACAAGTCCTTCTCTGTTGTTAAATACAGAAACGAAGTCATATAGAACAATATGTGAAATGAAAACTACAATTATTATTGCTGCAACATCTTGGTTTAAGGTACAAAACTTGGTCTGTTGTTCAGAAACTGTAAGACAAAATAAGATCTCCTAATTTTAAGTAATTACTAGCAAACCACTCTCCATTTGTGTAATGATAAAATATCTATGTCTACTAGATATTACCTATAGTATTTATAAAACATTTAAAAACAGAAAAATGGCATAAATACTAAGGAAAGTATCTGTGTAATTAGGCAAAAAAATATATATATAACTGAGATCATAACTGGAAGAGGCTTAAAGTAAGAAAAAGTTACTTTTCTTGATGACTTGAAATAAAATGTCCCCACTTGCTTCTCTCAGATTACAAGACTTGTATGTAATTATTTCCTCCAAGCTAGTAGCCTTAATGAGGGAAGACAGCTGAAATTCAGCACATTAGACTACACCAAGTCAGGGTCCCAAGTGATATAATCATCTAGTTTTTAAAAAAAATATTCTAGAAGCAAACATAAAGCAATCATCAGTGCTCATTTTCATTCTCACCTTTCTGCCATCAGTGGTATAAAGTTTTGCAACTGGATACTGCATTAATTCACTCATGTAATCCAGAAAGGCCTCAAAGGTTTGTGTATTTTTCTTTCCCAGAACTATGGTGCGTCTGAGTCTTACATCCCCGTTTTTGAAAACAAGCATCTTTTTGGGTGTTGTTATTTTGCTTTCTCTATGGCCAAATCCATCTTCATTCTCCTTTGCTAATTGCACAGCTCGACGACGAGCGCTGACAGGTCTACTGATCTGCCAGGGCAGTGGCTTTCTGCTAGCCCGTTCTAGGTTGATAGGCTTCATTTTCCTCTGATGGGAGCAAATGTAAGATTTTCCATCTTCAAGATCCTCCAGACTGGTGATGCTGTGTCTCCCTTTTGGCGTACTAATATTCCTTACTCCAAAAGGTAACGGGACCCGTTTAGATAAGCTATCCAGCAGGGCATCAAATGTTTTGTAAGACCGGTTGTTAATGACCATTTTGATTCCATTAAACTGGGGATCTCCACTTTTATAAAAACAGATCCTTTTGGCCACTACAGGTTCAGTAACATTGAAATGGCGTGTAGATAAACTCTGTTCACTCTCAGAGGAGTTTGGCTGATTCACGGAGTAACTGCTTGAAAGAGATTCACTCATCTTGGCAGCACTCTGGAAAAAAAAAAAAAAAGAAAAAAAAACCAGAGAACTTATAAGAAATGAACAGCAGCTAGTTGTGCCAAAAATCATTGGATTTAAATGGATCCAACTTGTTATCTCTAAATTCCACAAAGACTCCAGTACTGTCGGATTAAGTTAGCATAGCTCTACTTGCAAGTATTCCCAGCACTCACCAATGTAATTTCAAATCTCTTATCATTTTGGTACAAGAGACCTTTCCTTAGAAGAAGGCACTTTGTCAGTCCAGAATGATAAGTCGATGTTTTCTTTCTTGAGAAAGAAACTAATGACAACATTTCAGATTAAATACATCAGTAAAATCTTTATGAGAAGAGAGCAATTTGTGCCTTGGCCAAATTCAGTATGTGCCAGCCATATTCAGTACCAAATAACAAAACTGAAACAATACAATTTATTCTGATCTCATGTGTTAGTTTTACACCAGGGCAAATCCATTGAATTCAGAGAAATGACTCCTGGTTTACTACATTGTAAATTATATGAGAATTAGGCCCAAAACATGTTTTAAAGTTATGGTACATCATAAATAGACAGACCATTTGCTTTTCCATAGTATCTTATACTTCATGATAAATCACTTCAATATTTTAAACTCATTTAAAAACTACAAATAAATATGAATTTTTTTTATAAGACAGAAGTCTTTAAAGTCTTTACGAAGACACAACAACTTCAGGTATTCTTCAGCAGAAGTAGCAGTTTTCTGTAAGTGATAAACTTAAACACTGGTCTTTTAAATAGATGTCAGATTGTATAAATAGTTTTCATGCTTGAGAGTGGGCCACTCTCACTACAATCTTTCCATGTGAATCTGATCTACACACAGACACTTTAATGGCAATCTTTTAATTGAATAAAATTGCTTTATCTGAATGATTAGTTTATCTTGTCCAGAATGTAGGATAGATATGACTAGTCATCTAATCAGCCCTGAAGACGGAGTTTTAGCACAGTTCTACTAAAAAGCTGTGTAGCAGCCTCAGGGAATATTAATCATCAAAATAATAGAAAATAAATCTTTAACAGTGATGCACCTGCCATATTGACTAATGGAACAATCTCTTCTGGCTACTCTGCGTTTTTCTTAATAAAACTATGGCAAACAATCTTCTGATACATTTTACTATTTACTACATGTTTCACTTTCAAAACTGATAAGAAAATGTTGCCAATTCTCAAGACAGTCAAAGTTCAAATAAAGTCAGATTTGACAAAATTTTCTCTTACTATGTTCTTAGTCTTTTTCAAAGAAAAAAAAAAAAACAAAAATGTTTTCAGTTTGAGTGTTTTCCCTTCATGGAGAGTTAATATCTTTTTAAATGTTGCTCTCACTACAAAAATTATAAGTTTGTTTGGTTAGTTGGATTTTTTTTTTTGGGGGGGGGGGGGGAGTTAAAAAT
>JAOWBP010002052.1:47766149-47783976 GCA_028571105.1 Tragopan temminckii | reverse complement strand
GGGCAGCCTGTTCCAGTGCTCTGTCACCCTTACTGTGAAGAAGTTCCTTCACATGTTGGTGTGAAACTTCCTACACTCCAGTTTACGGCTGTTTCCCCTTGTCCTGTCCCCAAAGACTGCTGAGAAGAGGTTGGCCATGTCTCTTTGACTCCCACACTTAAGATATTTATAAACATTAATAAGAACCCCTCTGCGTCTTCTTTTCTCAAGGCTGAACAGGCTCAGGTCACTCAGCCTTTCTTCACAGGAGAGATGTTCCAGGCCCTTCATCATCTTTGTGGTCCACCACTGGACTCTCTCCAGGAGATCCCTGTCTTTTTTTGTGCCGGGGAGCCCAGAACTGGATACGGTGCTCCAGGTGAGGCCTGACAAGGGCAGAGTAGAGGAGGAGGATCACTTCCCTTGACCTGCTGGCCACACTCCTTTTAAAGCATCCCAGGATCCCCTTGGCCTTCTTGGCCACCAGAGCACACTGCTGGCTCATGGTCAACCTGTCCTCCACCAGGACCCCCAGGCCCTTCAATGCAGAGCTGCTCTCCAGTATGTCATGTCCCAACCTGTACTGATACATGCTGTTATTACTTCCCAGGTGCAAGACTTTACACTTGCAAAAGAAGAAACCTGCATTTTCAGTATGTTACCAAAAATGCAGTGAATTGTTCTTTCTTCCACATTCCAAAACTTCCAGATGGTTTTGAAAGTGATTTCTAAATCTAATTCTTTCCGTGTATTTTTAACAAGGTGTACCGTGTGAACTGCAACAGTACAAAACTCCACAAAAAAATAGAAAAAAAAATAATGATTGTCAGGCCATTTGATGTCAGGGCACTGAGGGCACTAACAGATCTCACTGCCTCTGACCACCTTTCTTCCATCTTCTCCCATATCCAAGTTCTGAACTCCCAGAAAACTCAGCACTTTGATACTTAAGCATAATATATAATGCATGATTACGCATCAAGTGACAAATCTCAAACACAAAAGCGAGCTAGATGGAGGGAAGGTTATTTGTTTACAATGCTATTTAATCTTCACAGATATTCTCTGGAACCCTACAGTTGTTTATTGAAAAAGTTTTCTGGCTCACCCTGCAGGGTAGGCAGCTCTATAAGACAGCCTGTTTCTACAATCCTGTGCAAGTACACCACCAAAAATAAACGTGTTAATTATGTTCTGAACGTTCTCCTACATCACAAAGAAAGTATAAAAAAAGAGAAAAACTAAGATGGGCCCATACGGCACAAACTTCCAGAGCTGTGGGAGAAATCTACTTCTAAAAGAGGATTACACCTAAACCAAAAATTCACAATCTCAAGTCCCACCAAACCAGACTTGTTTTATATGGCTTTAGAACATCTCTTCTTTGTCACTACAAAGTGCAGATTTACAAAGATTTCAAAATTTATATTAGCATCACCTCTGTAGCAAGCTTTAGGCGTTAATGCTATTTCCCTTTTTTAAGTAGTAAGATCAGTAACGTGCCATTTGAAACCTGCAGTTGTAAGTATGCCTAGTGACACAGTGAACGGAGATAGCAAATTCTGCAACATTTAACCCCAGGTTTTCTCTTCCACGAAAAAAAATTGTTCCTTTTCTCTCTTTTTGCTGGTGAATAAAATAGAAGGAGCAGAGAATACTGGAGTAATAGAAGAATAAATAAGAGAGAAGGGAGAATGTGGCATTCTGAAAAACCTGCTTCCAAACACTCTGTTACTCCCTACCTATGTCTATAGAGGTCCCATCCTCCTACCTCAATTTTTAGAACAGGTCTAACAGTCTAGGGAATGCTAAGCTCTGCAAGGATGCTTAACTCAGCTCCACACAGTGGAACCACACAGAATTCCTTATAGCTCTTCCAAAGCCCCTCCTCCATCACGCTGATCTCTAGAGCACAGAGCCGGCAAAGAAAAAACATCTCCCTTCACTGCCAGAGGAACAATACATTGCTATATTAGCACTGTTTTAAGGTGAGGGTGTGGGCAAAGCATAAATACTTCCTCTTCATAGATATCTTTGTTTCAGAGAAAACATGGAGTTGGATAAAAATGCCAATTTGAGTGCCTCCTTTTTTTCTCTTTAGAAGAAATCCATATCACAGATATCAATCATATGTCCTTGGAGCTTAACGCCAAGACAAACAAAGGAAAAATTATGTTCCAACTCTAAAATCCCACTGCGTGATTCTCAAAATCTGGTATGACATTCAGCTTATTCATTTCAGAAAAGGCAGAACTACCATGGAACAGAAACCTTTTCTGAGAAACAATTGTCTTCCATAGCTATAGATTAGCTCACAAAGCTTCCACAGGCAACTACCATCCAGTTTTGTTCTTTGCCTTGCAGCACCTTCTGCCTCATGGAGTTCAGCTGTGATGCAGTTAGATGAAATCACTAACAGCTGCTACACTGTGCTGTTATTAAAGGTGTACATATCACTTCAGCACAGTTATTTGCAGTGACTGTTTACATCTCCCAGTATTTGAACATGCTGCAAGTCATCTGAATCACAGCTGAACAGCTGTCATCAGATACAGCAGGCAAAAAGTGAAAGTTTCTGCTACAATGTTTGACCACAGCAGGGCAGACCTTTACAGTTTTCCCCTTTTAAACAAAACTAATAGCAGCAACACTCAATGCTCTGAGAATCACTGAGCCTTCGTGTATACACAGCCTCACTGTTGCGACCCTGGAGAAGAGAAGGCTTCAGGGAGAGCTCACTGCAGCCTTTCCATACTTAAAAGGAACTTACAGAAAGGAGGAAGACTGACTTTTTACACTGTCTTACAGTGACAGGACAAGGAGGGAAGGTTTTAAACTAAAAGAGGGGCAACTTATTGTAGATACTAGGAGAAAATTCTTTACTCAGAGTGGTGAGGCCCTAGCACAGGCTGCCCAGAGAAGCTGTGGGAGTCCCATTCCCGGAGGAGCTCAAAGCCAGTTTGGATGGGCCCTGGGCAGCTGAGCTGGTGGAGGGCAGCCCTGCCCATGGCAAAAGGTTGGAACTGGATGGGCCTCCAACCTAAGTCATTCTATGATAAGACTCTATGACCCTTTGAGCAGCAGGCCTGCCCAAGCACAACAGCTTGGTCAGCTGCAGGATGTTATCACCGCATCAAAAACAGCAACTAAGCAACATTTTAAAGTCCAACAGCAACTACATTTAAAAATGAACAGTAATTCATCTGAATTAATAACATTAAGAATTTGACAACAGACTCAACATTTACATAATGAATTGCAATAAATGCTAGGAGCATCTCTTATGAATTCTCCTCATAATGTTTCTTTTTCTATTACATATAATTTCATCATTTTTGCTACCTCAGGAAAGCAAAATCTAAAGGGCAAAAATTTGTTGATTTTTTTTTTGTTTGGTTGCTAGTTTTTGTTTTGTTTTGTTTTTGAGGAGGGTGATAGTAGCATTGGCAGCACAAAATTGACGTTATAGTTTTAGACACACAACCACTGAAAATTTAGATAGCACTTCTGTATAACCAGCATAAACTGAAAAACCATCTAGCTTGCAGCCAGGACATTCAGTAGGGAAATTTATTAATCCTACTTCTGAATTTCCTCAGGAGTGATGTCTGTAGACATTTGATAAAAAGATCCAGGCTTGGCAAACAAATATGTTTTGTTGAGTTATGATAGAATTTCACAACCTACTGTTTGACAGATTCAGTCGTATGATTCAAGCCAAGCTCTTCAGTTTAATGGAAATATATCCTTGTTTTCTGCTTTCTTGAAAAGGGCCTTTCAAACACCACTGGTAGCCACAATCCTGTTCCTATGTAGTAATTGTTACAGTACACCTGAAATCAACCCTACCATTCTCATCTTCTAAATAACCATACCCTAACTATCATAAAAAAATATCTTTCTCTGTCATTGTTATTTCTAGGACAAATCAGCAAGTCAATGAAACACAGAAAGGCATTGAGCTCTGAAGTCACACGAAGATTACAGCTTTTAGCATATTCCTCTGTTTTGGTTCTCCAAAACATTAGTAAGTCCACTAATTACTTCTTCATTCTCATTACTGTACTCCACATAACACCAAGGGCTTCCCTGGGATGCCCAACCCTTTGACCACTTCAGTGACAAGTGAAAGATAGTAAGATTTTCTCTTCAACAAACAGAGACATGAGCTGAGCAGGTACTTAGGGTTTGGGGATTTAAAAAAAAAAAAACGTCAGCTGTGTTTGGCAATAGCAGACACGCGTGGGCAGGAGGACAAACACTTAAGCATTACAGTGGTAGTATGAAAGTGTAAAAGACAACTGTATGCTTGTGCTAGGATTACATCCATCAACCTATGTGTGCACTTCAAAAACACAATACAGTAATTCTGAAACGTATCTTTCCTTTAGTACAGAAATATATCCAATTTCATTTTTTTCACAGGTTATGCTTGGCAAAGACAAGCCTGTTTGTGTAACATCCTAAGGCATGCTTTAGCAAAATAACTGCCTAGTTAGCACAGGCAATTTTAACATTACTACATCCAATGTTCCTTTGCAATCTCTTACTGTAACTCATACCAATCACAGAAAAATGCTTAACACGTACACTGTCAATAAATCACTCCAGGCTCTATTTCACCTCTCTAAACATTCATTTACTGTAATATGTACAATGTATATTACACATGATTTACTGTAACTCATGGCTCCTTGAAATAAATTTCCCTGATGAAAAAGGCAAACATTAATACCACTGTCCCATCAAACTTTAAGTCTCTCTGAATCTCCCAGATGCAGAGCTTTAGGGAAGTGTGTGCCTTGAACTCAGAGGAAATACTTTTTACAGATATGATGATAATGTGAATATAGAACAAAACCCAGCAGGCCTAGTGCAGCTATTAATAGAGCTAGGATTTACCCTAGTGGCATCTCCCAGATTCAGTTGCTATGGTTTTAAATTTTGTAGCACAGAGATAGCCTTCTCTTTTACTTACCATTATGTTTCCTCGACTAATAGAGTCATTGCAAACAACACATCAATTAAAAACTGTGTTTAACAACATCTGCTTGCTGTGGTAGCCTAAAAAACCTGATTTCTTTTTAAAACGTTTCTGCATAGACAGGCTGCTGTGCTATACACTGCAGCAAGTCTTCCACCTGCTGGACAAAAGGCAGCACTAAGCTTCCTCAAGAGAAAACAGATGTAAGAAATATCTGTGATGCAAACAATGACAAAAATTAAAAATAAAAATAAAAAAAAAAAAATCAAGATTCCCTTGTACTTGTCTAAGTGCATTAAGTAAGCCAACAAAGGTGAAAATGCAGCCAGCTGATTAAAAAAGATACAAAGAAATTGAGTATTTCTTGCAGAGGAGAATCTGCTCTACTTTCCCAATATTTTTCTTTCAATAAATTGTCCCTACAAGGTCTTTTCTTCTTTGTGCTTTTACAGAGGACTTGCATTACTTGAATCTATAAGCCTTCTGCCTTTTTTGCTGTTCTGGATTGATAACTGCCTTAATAAGGCAAGTAGAAATATCTCCTTCTTTGTCTTTCTTGTTTAGCTCAAATGGAGGCCTTAAATGAGAAGATCACACATTCCGTCATTCTAAACCAGCTGAGCAGTATCAAATCCCCACGTCCCCAGCAGCCTCAGACCAGGTGCCAGGTACTATGGGCATTCCCCACCCAGATCAGCCCAGAGGGAGAACTCCTCTGCCTACCCATGAAGTTCCACTGTGAATGAGGGGAGGTACTGCACGTGGCTGAATCTGTCTCCCAAAGAGACGTGAAAAAGCCGTTTGACAGTATAGCTCTGTATCACCCTAGAGGATGCTTTCCACTGAATCAGATGTTCAGGAACATGATCTTCACTTCAGTTCATGTAGTTCTTTCAAAACTCCAGTATTTTCCTTAATTGGTTGTTCCTTTGAGACCACCAATAGCAGTCCTTCACCAAGGTACTGCCCAAGCCTTGAGCAGGTCAAGGATGCAAATGAAGAGAACTGTGTGCCCAGAGGGCTTATGTGAATCTGGAGTGTTTAAAAGGAGCAATATGAAGCAGAAAAAGATTATAAGAGAACAGAGCTTCTGCTATCTCTGTTTTTGGCAATGCTGCATTTTCTTTTAGAAAGGTATAGCCAGATCTCAAGGTAGTATGTTAAGAAGAACATTGACAAACTACAGTGACATTAAAGATGAGTACAGGAATGATTCAGACATTTGATGGTGCAGGACTCCAGGAACTCAATCTTCTTAGCTTAACAAAGAAAAACTGAAGCAATGACCTGATCACATTCTTTAAGTACCCAGACACAGAGCACTAGCACTACAATGTTCTTCATTCCAGCAGCAAAAATACAGCAAGATTCAATGGTTAGAAGTTGAAGCCAGAAATTTAGAAAAGATAGGACATAAACGTTAATAATAGCAGCACTCACCAATTCGTTATTTTTTCCCCAGTATTTAATAGTTAGCACCTAAGATTGTCAGCTTACTCTGAATATCAAATATAAACACAAAACTGATGCACACAGAAAAAAAAACCATTAAGCTTGTCCTTGTATCATTCAATTATATTAGTAAAAAGAATTCACAATAGGACTGTTTTTAAATCCCATCAGATTAGATTAACATCATCAGATTTTATTATACCTAATTACCAAGTACATAAATCTTGTCTATTTTATTAAAATGCAAACCAAGTAATAAAATTTGTATTTTAAAAAATGGATTAAAGATGCAAATGCTGAAGTCAGGACTCTGTTAAGATAGATTTTGGGCCAAAAGTTATTCATGTTAGAGAGTTTTTTCTTAGACTTTCAAAATAAAACATTCTCAATCATAGACAGGATCAGCAAAATAGTACCTCCAAAAGACAAATTTAAACAAAGGAAGGGAAAAAAGATCCTTAGAATTATATTCTTGGGAAAGCTCAGATAAAGGGTTTGCTGCACTACTCACAAAAAGAACACATTGAGAAGATAGCAAGTCATGTAAGTAAACAAACAATGTGATTTACACACCTCAGGTAGCTAAAGTTCTCAGTATTTCTTCTGTAGAAAGACATTTTAATATCTCTTTATATTTAAGCATATTCACTTGTTTACTGACATTGATCTGCATCACTTTGTAAACTAAATTAAAGCCAAAACAAAAAGGTTAAAATTAAAATATCATTCCTGTCCTCAAAGATCAATTGTTTGGCCTTTTTTAAACTTCCTGTTTTGCTATATAGGAACTCTTCTTTATCACACTTGATTCAAGGAACATGCTATTATTGTTTTGCTTTGCTTTACTCCCCATCAGCAAAAAAACTACTGCACCTGAACAAGACTCTAAACCCCTTTTCCATGCATGTTTTCTCACAGAATAATCCGACATCAGTAGATTGTTTGCTTTTAACCCTGACATCCCCCTGACCTATTTTTGAAACGAATCTTATTTTAGGATGTCCTGACTCTGATACTAAATTGGAAACCCTGGTGTGAATTTTATAGAACACTATTTCCTTTTATAGAGGATGTTCACAGCTAATCTGTCATCTAAAGGGCAGACAGAGGCCAGAAGGCTAGGAAACCAAGACAGGTGGCCTAGCAGAAGCCTGAAACCTAAACATTTTTTTTAGTATTTTGTAGAGGATCATGAGGAATCAGAGTATTTTCTCACTTTACTCTGTTTTATTAAAGCTACAGAAACAGCTGTGCAACAGGATAGGGAAACACTGATCAGAAAAGCTTTCTTGCAGAGCAGCTCTTCTTCCTGATAGAGACAGGCAGCACATTCACCCTGTTCCCCAAAGCTCCTCTCCCAGGAAGTTACATAAGGAAATGAAGAACACATGTTTATTCAGGCATCCCTAGTGACCATGCAAACACCATTTGTCCTTACATGTTTTTAACATATTTAAGACACACCAGTCCTCCCTTCGTCCTATTAAGCGATTAATAATAATGTAGTTGCTTAAATTAATCTTCCATTAAACATCACTCTTTTCATTCACTAGCAAGCCATTAACTACAAGCTCTGTACGTCACCATCTGGCTCAATGCATGTGCTGTGCATGGCAATACTTCCCCAGGCAGCCATAAGCACAAGGTCTGGAACTCTCCAGCATGTCAGCCAGCTCCAGGAGGTTGCCAGTACTCAATGCCACGCTCCTTGTATCCTGATAAGGTGGAGTGATTCTGCAAACAAAACATAGTTTGTACTCGTGCAGGCAAGATAGCATGGAGATAGGTGACCTAAGTGTGTGGGAGTTATCTGGGACAGTAGCAGAAACAGGTAACATCAACCCACGTGCAGCTGCTGTGCCTAGACTGTATCTGATTCTCTCAGCTCCTTCATTTAGGCATGAACTAGGAATGGGATTTCTAATATGCAACACAATGTTTGGTGTCAGTATGACCCAAATTACGCTGCAGAAACGTTCTCCTGCCCCTAACTTCAATGAAAGGATGTGGAGCAGCAGAAAGTACTGTTCTTAAGCCATAATGTTGAGTCAACTTTAACAATGAAAGCCAACCACAACCATGGCCAACTGCACTGCCCCAGCATCAGCTCAGAGCGTGCACGGGGTTTCCCTAAAACACAACTGAATACTAAGGAACTCCCAAATGTGGACCAGCAGCACACGTGCTCCTTCTTTTCTATGCCAGCTCTCCATTACACTGAAGGTCTTGATTTGGTTGCCACAATCAGCTGAAGGCATCAGAAAAATTCCTCCTGAAGATAGTGATTTACAGACTAAACTAATAGGCTTTATCTTGCTTAACTGTACTGAGCTCAAACCAAAAGGAAGAAATACTGTCAAAGATATAACCCAGAGGAGTTAACTTACTGAAAAATTTCCCATTTTGAACACAATAATACTCTTTTCAACTGTTACCTTATTAAAGACAGACACTAATGTGGTATTTGGGGAAGGGGCTTGTAAAGCATGAACAGTCATATTTCCTAAGATGTCTGACGGAGATGGAAGACAAACTTTATAAACTTAAGAACCATTACTTGATTCATAAATGCTGAACAATTTTTGCTGTCTCTCCTCCTAGTGGCCATACACACACACGTTCTGCACAAACATCCTCATCTCCTCTTTAAAGTAGAGGTAACAGTTCCAATAATCAACAGGTTGTGCAGTGATTCTAGATTTGTGGTACTATTCATTGGTGTCCTATTTTACTATGTTATCATCTTGAAATAGGTTTTCAAACCAGTTAAATACGATTTGTCAGCAATTTCACCCTTATATTGGGTTAGCATATCCCTTGTTAATTAAAATAGCTCTGTAATACAGTCTTGCCAAGTATTTTAGCTCTGGAGCCTGTGAGCCCCCGAGCCATCATCAGCTCCACAAGTTTCTTAATTTACACCTACGGAGATAGGATCAGCAGACTTGGGTTTGGTTAAATGAAATTTCTGTTTGGATTACAGACTGACACTGCCTACATATGGGTATACACATCAGGGCAAATAGACACCACAGGTGGCCACTATTCAAATGAAAAACATTACAGAAGTTGGCTGAATAACAGAAAATAACATACAATAAATGAAGGTATACAAGATAAGCATTTAATCTTACTGTATTTCAAATAATACAAAATGAATTTTGCCAGATTCAGATTTAGCATAAACATTATAAAGCTTTTTAAAGATATAGTATTGTAATGAAATGTGTGTGTCCATGTGAGGTTACACGTAAACCAAAGCTTTCAAAACTGACTGGCAATTTTTAGGTTAGTTGTATCAATTCAGTGCTTTACTTTCAAGAGACCAAGCATTTATTTTTGAGAAGAACTAATCAAAATCATTTCCACGCATTTATGGCATAAATGCAGCTGAGAATACTTAAAAACTAATAGAAATTTTACCTCCTAATTTCTTCTTAATAAGCTTTAACTTGAAGGTTAGTTTTCAGCAAAGCTTTCTAGCACAAGATCTGCTATTTGCAAATTATATTTTTAAAATAATAACTTCCAGAAAATAGTTCACTGATATTAAAAAAAAAGAAGAAGAAGAAGAAATAAGGCAAAAAAATATTTTTGTTTTGCTTTTAAATGGAGTCAGATATTGCAAAGTCCTGTTTCTAAAGTACTCCTCATTACATAAATCTTTGCATATTTCTGCCAAGGTATCTGTGATGAAAATAACTGAACTAACTCAATCTGAAATATTTGAGTTACACTTAAGAAAGTGTACTTTTGATTTGCACTGTCTCCAACTTCAGTATTCAATTGCAATTGGCCATGCCAGATACTTGATTACATCACTGGTTTTCTAGTATGAATCAATTGCCCTGTTTGATTCAGAGACTTGCTTGCTACTGCAACATATTTAAGTCAAGTTGGCAACCAGGAACATAACACGGTAATCTGATGTCATGAAAAATTCAAATAAAAGATTATAGAGCTTTTAGTAGTGGAAACAACAAGTAAATCTTGAGGCAAGTTAGTTACATTTTCTTCTATTTTCTCACCAGTTAAGATATTCCTTCCTTGTCTGAGGTGCACATGGATTATCAGGTCTGTGTGTGCTTTTAGGATTAGCTGTGCTCATGGCAATACCATCACCTTCAGGAGACAGGAGGAGTTTGCACAGCCCAAGTACATTCCACATTCCTTTTCTCACATCACAAAATAGTACACAGCCGTTTGATTTCCAATGATTGCTGCCTGCACGTTCACCTATAGCTATAATTATACTTTATAGTAGAGTTTACCAGGCAAGGTGAGCATCTGCTGTGACATATAATAAACTGAATGAAATACAGTAAGTGACCTCAGTTTTTCAACCTGTTCACTAAGCATGACTATCAAAAAATTCACAGACACATGGCACATGGAGTAAAGAAAAACATCCTTGATGGGCAGTTAACAGCAGTGGACTAGAACCATCATATTTACCCCTGTCATTCACAATTTTTTTTTTTTAATATACATATAAAGAACTGTTACTGCAGTGATCGTATAACCACAAGGACACACCCTCTTCCATTCAACATCTTGCATTTTACTAATAAGGTAACTCTACAAAAAACTGAAAACAAACAGATGTAAGAAGCAATTCCTCTAACAGGAACTAAACAGCAGAAAACAATCTAATACATTTTCCACAGGGAAAAAAAAAAATGAAAGATGCTTTTTAAAATGGTTTTTATACACATAAATACACACTCCTTATCACCATAATGCACAAAGAAAACTCTTGAGACACTTTGTTTTGCTCTATAAATGATTCCAAGTCTCATTCCTCCTCTTCACCAAGTATGAACTGAGTATTATTTCTCTTTCACTTAAACCTCTGATCTTCATTTACACTCATATTTCAGTCACCCATTACAGCTGGTCTCTTAACCCCAAGCGAGGTACTCTTATATTGTGTACCTACAGTATCTGGTACAGAGCCATTGCTTTGTTACAGAATCACAATGCAGACAACAGTTTTCAAACCATTAGTTATGTTATATAACTGAAATGTAAAATCCAAGCCAATTTTTTTTGGAAAATTTCTCGGTTGCTGTACTTGCTCAACAGTTGTACGAGATGATCTTACTGGTCTTTTCCAACCTTAATGATCCTGTGATTAAAATTAAATCTTTGCTTTAGACAAATTGTCACTCTAAATTAGCAAAAAAGATTGTGCAGTAGATGAGTTTAGCTTTCTAACTACACATGACAGAGATGGGTGAATTTAGGCATGCCTTGAGGACAAGGTGTGGCCTTGAATGCATGAGTCTTCAAATTAATTGAAATATTCATATCAAAATATTAATAATAATGAAAATGCTATTATAACATGAAGTAATGGAAAGTATGTTACAGGATGAGAAGACAGTGATTAAACATCACATAGCTATCTTTGTGAAATGCTACAGGAGCAATTTATCAAACTGATTTCCACCAAATAATCCATCATCATATGAACTACATAGCTCCTTCTCTACCACTAGCAAGGGCAGGTGCCCGCTTCTGTACAGGTGTTCTTGGGAAGATGAGATGAAGAACATCTGAGACTAACAATGGATGCTGGTGAATGAACAGCATGGAACAGCATAAGGTAAGGGTCAGTTTGGGTGTTAGGGAAAGGTTTCTCACCAGAGAGAAGTTGGGATCTGAAACAGGCTCCTCAGGGCTGTGGTCATGGCCCTGAACTGCCAGAGTTCAAGGACTGTTTGGACAATACTTTGTCACATGGATTGATTTTTGGGTGGTCTTGTGTGGATGGTCCTTATGGGTCTCTAACAACTTGGGATATTCTGTGATCCTGGGATTAATCCTGGAGGAAGTGAAAGGGAAGGTGGTAGAGTTGTCTGATGTACAGCTGAGTAAGGAGAATATCTGCAAAGAGACGAAGGACAGGAGCTCCCTGTGGGAATTTAGGTGTCATGCCAAGTTCCATTATTTTCATGTGCAGTCTCTTGCTAACTGTGACCTCACTGCTGGATCCAGCATGGAAAACACATGTAACAGAAATCGAGCAGCTCTACATTTTGTGCCTGCTAATGCATTTCAGGATGACAATCTTGAAAAACAGTATTTGGTCACACAACATTTCATATTGCAAAGGCAAATGCTTACATGGCAATACAATTCTATTTGCATTGAAAAAAAGCTAATGAAGTACCTTCTTATTATACTTCATTTCTATTGGAGGGAAATAAATTGAGATAATTCATTTTGTCTTTTGGCCAAGCAGAACATCTGATCACCACCTTTTCTGTAAGGCTTTACATTTTGAAACCTCTGTCCCCACCTTTAGTTCTCTCTCTTCAAGTGTTGCGTGCAAATACGCGAGACTCATCTGAGGTCTCCCATCTATTTTGTACAGCAAAATTGTCAACTTGGATGTCACACGTTCTTCTTCATGTGTGTCAATATGATCTTTATTCTGTTTCACAGCAGCTTTCCTGACCCAGATCATTAAGAGTGTGAAGAGAAAATTAAGAGATGTAGCTACTGTATTTTATTTCACACTGAAGGGAACCAGGCTGGCAACTTCAGTCAGTTATGTTATCTCAACTGAGGTATAACTCACCACTGAAGAAGAGCAGCTGCTCAAAGTGGTCTACATCACTTATAACCCATAATATTGTTAGATAAGTGACTTGGTTCACACACTAGTGTCACTTCAAGTCTATTCCCTTACTCATTTATTTTTACCAGTTATTATTTTCTTTATATTTGTTACTTTATTAATCTGTGTTTGTAGTTTTTTTGTTTGTTTTTTGTTTTTTTTTTTTTTAAAGCAGAAATTCACCTTGTTGCTCTCAGGCTCTTTCTCCAAATTACCAGGGCCATTTTTACTTCTAATGTTATCTTTATAGTGCTTTCAGCCCTTGTCACATGGATAAAATTCATTAAATAAGTCTATATTCAATTCACTGCTCAAACTACAGCATAAAGACACATAAGGACCACATCAGGATCACATCTAAAGCAACTTTTTTATTTTTTTTATATTATATATATATATAGGTGAAGACATTCATAACTATTCTTACCTGTAATTTAACATTGAGATCACAATTCTTAAGAGACAGTAACATACAACAACAGAAGTTCTGCTATCATCTAGCTTTACCTGTTGTTTCTCTCTAAAAGGACCAACCACTTACTCTGCTAACAAAGGAAATCAGATCAGTTTAACAAAAGTCATTCTCAGATATGATATTTAGAAAATCTGAGATAACGAATCCTTTTTAAAATCTCACTATACCCATCACTATAAAGCTATTGATTTAAATGCCTAATACAGACAACAGCCGATTACATTCCCTTGCCTCACCTTTTCCCTCAATTACTTTTTGTATTCCCATGCTGTTATTTTTTGTATTAGCAATATTTTATCAAATAAAAAGCAGTGAGAGCCTATAAATACAGCACAGTGTCTCAGAAGACGGTGTTCTTGCTCTTGCTAGAAGAAGGAAAACTTGTTTGGCGAATGCGCTTTCCAAGCTTTGACAATCAAAGTTAAAACTGACACTGTTTGCCTTCCTGCTATCAAGGATAGCAGAGGTAGACTTTGGAAATCAGTTTGTTTGTCTTGCATTAGAGTGAATCATGAGAACTCCTGGAGGTTACAGATACTGGAAAATATCTGTAATTCCTGTATGCTACTGTAGTTCTATTTTAGGTAGTATGAAAAGTCAAGTTAATGCAGTTTGTTTATAGGAGACATCACAATGCATTCATTGTTATTCATCACTTGGCACAGAGGGAAGCTTGGAGTATTTCCAGACAGTCCTCAGACCAGAGTAATTTCACATAGCACTTGAGACAGCTGAAGAAGCAGTAGTAGCAGGGGAGATTTATCTAGCTCAGACACAGAGATTCACACCCCTTGAGAACACTTCAGATCCACGATAAATTCAACTCCAAGAGGAACTACCTGTATTGTATGAGCAAGTACATATTCCAGCCAAGATCCCTTTGCTGTTTCATAAGGCTGCAGGTTTTCAGTACATCTTGTGTCACATCTGCCAGCCTCAGATGGCACATCTCAAAAGACATTGGACTCTTACGTTTAGGCAATCATGGAATTGTTTGGGTAACAAAATGATTTGATGAAGAATACATTGAAAAATCTTGAGAGAATATCTCAGAGGCTGCAAATGAGAACACAGTACACAGGAAAGACTACAAGCTTTTCCAAAACTCAGAGACACACTATGGCCTTATTGCTGATGTAAATGCAAAGACAAAGTTAAAGGTAACCTTCCTGGCACCCAGTTATAAAATGTTTGAAACACTGTTCAGTTATTACCACATTTGGTCCTTTGGTGGATGTAAAGATTCTCTAAACCATGAACAAAAATAGTATTGTAAGATTCTGAAGAAAGAAGAAGCATCTGAAAAAGACTGTAGACTAACGCATACTGTGGTATCTACCAAAGTCAGTTTGTTAAGGTTCTCTCTATGAAACAGGAACACAGTTTTACACGTGGAAAGATTCCTTTCAGATCTCTAACCTCTGTAAAACACAAAAATATTAAAACCAACAGAAGTGTGACTGGCTTAAAAGCCTCCCTAATAACTTTCTGAAAATGCATTTATTGTGGTTGTAAATCATCAGCAACATCCAGATTCTTACAAACAAACAAAAAAGAATTGCTGCTACTGGCAGCACCACTATGACACAGACAAACAATAATCTAGCTACTGAAAAAAGATTGATCGTTGAAAACCAATATGAAAGGTAGATTGCTTGTTACTCACAACAGCTGGCAATGTTTTCTGAAGGTGTTGGATGGTGGAGTGAGCAATGCAGGAAACGGAGCAGTGAGGGCAACAGTTCTTCACCAAGAAAAAGGAAAGAGCACAGTTGCCAAGTTGCTCATCAGGAGAAGCTAGAAGCAGCATAGGTTACACAGCAGGAGTCCAGGAAATTTCTTATACTTCATTTAAGGGAAGACTCTCATTTTATATGCACTTTTCTCCACTGCCAGCCCTTAAATGAGCACACTGCATGCACCTGAGCTCTCCTGGGTTGGCCCTGCCTTCCCACCAGGTGCTCAATCACTGCTTCAAGCTGAGACATAGAATTTCCACTACAGAATCACAGAATCATAGAATTGCTCAGGTTGGAAAAGACCTTAAAGATTATCAAGTCCAACCACAACCTAACCATACTACCCTAACTCCAACAACCCTCTGTTAAATCATATCCCTGAGCACCACATCCAAATGGTTTTAAACACATCCGGAGATTCAGTGCAGCCAATATTTTTTCCTATGTAAAGCAGTGATATTGCAATGTTGCATAAAGTAAAAAGACATATCACTAGTGTGTAAATCCAAACTAAAATACAATAAACAAATTGATTCTGGATTAGGAAGAGCAGTCAGGTGTAAAACATGCTCCCCTTCTGGAGTTTGGGATTGATGTAGTTATTTCTGCAATACTGGTGTTACGTGCACACAAGTTTTACGAAGGCCATTTGAGAACTTCAAAATGAAAATTCATGTTCAAGGATGTGTGTTGTAGCCAGAGACCATTATACAAATAGAGGAAATAAAGCAAATATGTCAAGGCTGTCAGGCAACGGAACAAGTCTGAACATGTCATGCTGTGTTACTGCAGCAGGCAGCTTCTCTTCAGCAGAAGTAGAAGCTCCTATTGAATGGACTGTTATGAGCACTGGCACAAGCTGGCCAGAAAAATCACAGAATATCCCAAGCTGGAAGAGACCCATAAGGATCATTATGTCCAACTCTCAGCTTTCAGCAGCCATACGTTTTCTGCCTAACCTCTAGAAGAACTCTGTTCAGCCAAGCAGTCCTTCTACCCCACCTGCTTGACTTCCAACATTTTGGAATTGCCTGTTTCTGTGGTCTTAGGAGGCAACACTTAAAGTAACCAGTACCAATAGACACCAATGCCTTCAAAACCAGTTTTCCAGGGGACCCTGCTAAGTAGCTCCCTGAGCAGCCTGAAATCTGTTCCCTTCAAGGTTGAGGTTTTGGTGATAGTATTCCTTCTGTACCCAGAGGCTCTGGAGTCTTCTCCTTGGAGATCTTCAGCAACCACCTAGACACAGACTTGGGCCCCCTTATCTGTATTGTCCTTGCGAAGTGGGAGTTGGGCCTGACCTAGAGGACTCTTCCAACCTCAACCATGCTGTGATTCTGTAAATCCAAATAGCTCATCCTGATGGCAGAAGTACTGAAGTTGTTAGGAATGAAAGCATATTCATGTCCAGTTCATCCTTAAGAAGTTATAGGTCCCTATCAAAAGAAATAACATGGTGTCACATCAGATCATTTACATTCTGCTAACACTAGATTTATTTAGCAAAACAAGAAAGTGGTCTGCTCTCTGCTTCTAAGTACAGACTACACACAGTGCAATATTTCATTGATTATAGAGGGCAGTACTGCAAAAACCCAAACCTTCAGTAGTACTGAGCTGCTTTTCTCTGACTCTCTAGACAACATTGACACATTGGAGGCTACCTCTCAGATGCCACCTGAAGTTTCAGGCACTTGCACACCTACAACTACCACAAAAAAGCTCTCAGTGCTGACAAAAACCCAGACAAGTTGCTCCACCTATAGTTCTATTGACACTGTTGTCAGAGCAAAACTGGATTAAAGTCTATAAATGCATATATTTTGCCTTGAATCAGTGTTATTGGTTTTGACACCATGAAAAACATTTGTGGAACTACAATATCAGATTTGTCACTCAAGTTAAAGCTCTGACACAGGATTTTCTAATTTAACATTTTCTTTGCTGTGATTTAGCAGTGGTGCCCAGAGCTTGATGTACTTCATGCAAATTTTTGTTCAGATGCTTTATTTTCCATCATGTCAACGCTCTCAAATTTCTAAAGGAAGTGCTTCAGTGAGTGACAGGTTGCTTGGGAAATTGTCTGTCCTGAAAATCAATTTAAATTTATAAGGATGAAGTGTGAGCTTTGAAAGACAAAGCCTATTTCTTTATGTCTTCCTACCAGAACAGACTACAAATGACTACATACACTTCCTTACATAAATATGTTAAACCACTCAGTACAACTAACCCATCTGGACTGAGGCTGCTCAAAAGGAATGCTTTGAGTGCTGTAAGTGTAAATTAGGCTGTTTTTGCATAGATTAAACATACCTGTCTCAGAGAATCCTTGCATCTTCTTCCCCTAAAATACTGCTCTAAATACTGCTCTAACCTATTCAGAAATGGTAGATCTATTATTATTTTTGCCTTTTCTTATGAGTTTCTCAGTCTGCTTTCAAAGAATGCTTGCAGTAGAGTACCATAGGAAATTCTCGTCAAATCTTGAGGCAATAGCACTTCCACCTCAACAAATGCTAGCTTATTTTCCATGTGTTATATAGTTCTCTACAGGTTTAACCAATTGAGTG
>JAOWBP010002052.1:47740009-47752306 GCA_028571105.1 Tragopan temminckii | reverse complement strand
ATCAGCGGCGTGGGAAGGGCGGGAGGGACGCGGGGAGCAGGGAGAGCGCAGCTGGGGTGTGGGCTCCGGGCGAGTAACGCGTGGGGTTACAGAAAGCCCAGTGAAACCAATGGGAGCCTGGACACGGCTCTTTCTTCGTATTAGGGACAACGTAATAGAGATCGGAGCCGCTCATTTTACATGAAGATAAATTCACCATCACAAAGATCACTAAGATCGCTAAGATCGCAAAGCGGCTGTGTTTTTCTCGGTGAAATTAAAATACGTTCGGATTGCACCAGGAGTTGTCATCGCGGCTTTCGTGCCCTTCCGTTCGAGGTTGAGCTGCACAGGACCAAGCACAGAGCGGTGCCTGGGGCAGGGCAGAGCTCCCCACGCCTGCATTTCCAAGAACACAAATCAATGGCAGTTTTTATACTTCAGTACATGCAAGTAATTAAAAAAAAAAAAAAAAAAAAAAAAAAAAAAAAAGGCTTGATACAATGCTGGAGCTGCTCCAAAAGATCAGGCATCTGAACTGAACTAAACAATTTGAGGCAGCCCATTTGTATTTGTGCTGGTTTTATGCCAGAGGAGCCGCGACAAATTTGTACTGGTGCAAGATATGTTGGGACAAGCTAAATAGATGCTAAAGTCATGGCTTTGCAAAGGATGTTCGTGTAACCATACAACCAAAGCCCATCCCAACGACGCTGGGGTGAAATGAATTTCCTCTTTGCCACCACTCAGCTCCCAGACTATGCTTACTAAGGCCAGAATGAATAAAATATGCTCTGGGAGGTGGGCTGTACTACTCTGTATTATATCGGTGTATGTTGGCTTTATAGTATATATGTATATATTGCTTTCTTCAGTAGGCAGCAAAGTCTCACAGCATTTTGCAGGTGTAAAGATCGTTGTATTTAACCCCTCTCTTCCCCCTCAAAACTGCTACGTTAAACAGATGTGGAAGTTGCTGTGGCTGAAGCTGGGCAGTTGATGTCCCCTCACGCCAATTACTTCTCATCACAGAAGGGACAAGCTGGGGTTTCGGCTGATGTAAGTAGCCCTACTGCCGGCAGCTCAGCAGAAGTACATTATTGCTGCTGACAAAATTACGAAACGACAGTGACAGTTCTGATTTCAACAGCTTGCTGTCTGCAGTTCTGATCAGTCAGCAGTGATGGACGAGATCAGAAATTAAGAACACACTTAATCCTTCAGTGACACCAAAGCCGAATAAAACCCTTTGTTTTCTAACAAGGCTGGCAGTGATAGATTTATTTAAAACAAAACAAATTACAAGCAAACAAAGAATCTCTCACTTTTCTTTCCTTTGGTACTATTAAGAATATCTCTTTTAACACGACCAAAAAGGGCGTTCTTTATACCCAAGACATCCAAGTATAAAATTTGATGCTGTTTTTGCAAAACAGAAGATTAAATTATTTAAGGTTGTAATCTTAAAATTTGCCCAGTGAAAATGGTCCCGATTTTCTCTTTTTTTCTTTGCAATTATCTTCAGTAATTAAGTGCACTGCTGATGTCTGACATTTACATTCATAATTAAACTATGAAAAGAAATTAAATCAGGCAGACAGAAGGTTTGGGTTATTGGTAGCTGCAAGTGTTGAGATTTAGGATGTTTATCTTTCCTGATTATTATTAATAGATAAACTTACTTTTAGCTCATTGATTAATATTCCGCTTGAAATTTCACCGAAGCATCATTGAAAGCTGCAGACCACAGGAAAAAGCTGCCCTCCTTCCAGACCCAAACCAGTCAATGCAATTGTCTTCTTAATGATTACTATTCACTGTGGTTTCAGTGCTTCCAGTTCATCTACTTGCTTTACTGGGCACAATTACATTTCTCTGCCTATAATGCATTAGAGTCCAGTGCTCTGAACATCTCTGACTTACACTGAGCCATGAGAGAGAACGGAACTCAACCCCTCATCGGATCACAGCTGCCGTGGCTAGAACTACATTGGAAAAAAATGCTTAACTAAGTTGCGTAATTCAGGTGAGTTTTTGATCCAGTCATTATTACTTGGCCTTCAGATATGTTTAGAATTATCTAATCATACTTCAAGAATCACAACTATTTTATTTGCGTGGCCTATTTCTCTTGGAATAAAACCTAGGGACCGAATGTCCCCTTTCCTCCTCTTTTGTCCCCTTCACGTGGCTGTTTTTATCTCCACAACACCCTTTGAAGGCTATTTACTGAAAGGATGAGAGATCGGTTATCACAGAGAACTGAAAACTTTAAAAAGAAAGCAGGAATTTCAATAAACCCTCTCTGGAGCTAGATCAAGAACTAGAGATTCTCACTTCTACTGCAAACAACCTGCAAGATCTAAGACAGTTTCTCCCCAGCTCTCACCAGCTTCCCAGCTCCATTAAGACAGGATGCGTGTTTAAGCAGGCTGTGGATGTAAATGCTGGGAGAATATTCAATTTACAAACCTTGCTTCAATGATGAATTTAACCATAAACAACCTTTTATAGTGTTAAGATCAAATCATGAGGAGATGGTTTATACAGTACCTCACTGCACCATTTTGACATCCTGCAACAATCAAAGCCAGCAGAGATTTGAATTAATGAAGCAAGGAGGATGACTATGGAGCTTTGATTTCCAGCATTAGATGTGTATACGTGCACACTTTACAAAAGCAAAGTGTATTTGTGTCTTTCAGTTCAGACTAGCAGCCTACAAAACATAAAAGACAATAAATCCCTCAGCACAGAATAAACTAAAAAATGCCCAAGAAATTTTCACCAACTACACTGATGATTTACAAAGGCTAGAGTTAGAACTGAAGCAATACAAAATTATCTTAACTATTTGCAATAGCTAAATTTTTATAGGGATCTATCGCCTGTGGTCAGCCTCCCAGTTAGCGAAGCTCTGAAAGGCTCACTAGTGGAAAATGTCCACTTAGTGAAATAAAGACAACTGTTGGCACTTGCCAGTGACACTTTATATGCCGGTGCTCAAGTGCTGTGACAGTGCACGTAAAAATGTGATCCAAACCAGGACAATCCCAAACAGCCCGGTGGTTCAGTTGACAAGCACTCAACCACGCACCAGAGGGAGCCTATTTTCCCCAAAAGCCAACGCTTGCAGTATGACCAACCTGCTGCCTGGGGAGCTTCCATACAACTCACCCAAAACCTTCGTGCCAGCTGAGGCAGCCGCACAGATGTACCATGAAGAGGAAAGAACAGAACTATAAAGAACCATATAGCTGCTCGATTAACAGTTTTTGCAACACAAAAGGCACTTTAGTGAATAATCTGGTATGTTTTTCAAGTGGAACATTTCTCAGGGAAACCATTCTCATATCTGCAGTGCCTGAAGACATTTTATATTGTCCCTTCTGCGTACTGTTTGTGGTACTGTATTTGCAATATATTTCCACTGAATATCTAAAGCCATGATACTGAAAAGAAAGTATTACAGAATTTTCAGTAATTTTTTAAAATAGAAAAATGAAAGTATTTCAGAAAAAAAGACACCTCTCACTTCATATTCCCTCAAGGAGAAGAAGCAATCTTCTACTGTATTAGCAGTTCTTATACATTCTTTAAAGTCAAACTGAAGAACTATGTGATTACCTGCAACTGCATGTCTCCCGCTATCCATCCTTTCCCCCTGCATCCCCGCTCCTTCAATATCATAAGATATTGTAAAGTTACTACCTTAACTGTGTCTTCTCTGGTCTCCACTGTTTGGTTTTTTTTCAGCATTTTTCTTTCTAGCCAGAAGAAGTCAGTAGATGCCAAAGCATAGACCTGAAATACTGATAAGTAAAAGCCAAAGTGCACTGATTATCTTCTTTCCGTTAAAAACAAAACAAAACAAATTTATCAGTGCAATCAATTTTTTACTGAGTGGTGGAAGGATTTTTAAATCTTCAGGTTTGCCACTTGGCAGAGGGATTTAATAGCGAACTCCAAGCACTGAGGTCCTGGGCACCGTGCTCTCGGTGTCTCTGCTTGGACAGTGGTTGGAGCAGATGGACCCAGAGGCGCCCACCAGCTGCAGCCATTCTGGATGCTGTGAATCTCTAACAAAGACTTGATCCAGTAAGTAGTACACAACGGTGCAATTCATTAGTGTACAAATGATTTCAAACTAATTCCTGGGGAACTTCTTGCAGACTATAGCTTCAGAAACATTATGAAATACAATCAACTCATTTTTGATTACAGAACTAAAACTGGATGTATCAACTGTCTTTGGAAGGGGTCCTTGCTCCTGGAGGCTTGCAGATCAATCAGCTTTCCCTGACTAAAACATCAAACCTTACAATTGCAGTGACAAGTCACAAGCCTATCACTTCTCTTTACAGGAGCACCAAATTCATTTGAATTAAAACAAGATAAGATGAAGTTATTTAGTTACTAAATTACATACGGGCATAAGTATGGAATGTGGAGAATCCCTTTGACAGGCGTGTGCAGGGTTTACATTTGTGTCTCAAAGAGCTCTTACTGTCAAGCACACAAAATGCTGAAATATCCAGTGGTTAATTTTTCCACCAAGCAGCTACGTGACAGAACATTCAACCATTATGCTATTCTTATTGACTTCATGCCTCTGTTTACAAACCACAGCCTTCTGTGTCATTGGCTCAGCCTGAAATTTCACATTTCACTTTTCAAAATTTCCTTAAACTCAAAGCAACCACTGCTGCTACCTGTAAGTGATTATCAAATATACCTTATCATTTTTTCATTCAAAGGGAAAAAAATATTTTGAAGCTATTTTTTCCTTTACTAGAGTTCCAGTAAAACAAATTTTTAAAAAATCTGTATTTGAAAACTGGTGAATTGTGATATGCACTCAGATGCTGTCACAGCAGAAGCACAGCCCTTGCAGAAACGTTTTGCCAACCTGTGACGTGTAGACTTGCACTGACTGATTTTACTGGATTACATCCATGGGCAGGAGGAGAGACACACAACACTCACTTCTTAACACGCTAGAATTAATAGCTAGTAGTGTTGTCACAGCAACTGATCAGACAGCTGCAATGACACTGCTTACAATAACTAGAAATAACATGTAATACTGAAGTTTGTAGTTTGCTAAGCTATGTATTTAATTATGATTTTTATTATTTATTTATTATTTTTATTTTTTATTATTTGATTTTTGTTAGTTCTCAGAGAGCAGTGAGGTGCTGGAACAGGTTGCCCAGAGAGTTGTGTATGCCCATCCCTGGAGGTGTTTAAGGGCAGGTTGGATAGGAACCTGGGCAATCTGATCTAGTATTGGATCTAGCAGTTGGCAACCGTGTCTACGGCAGGGAGGTTGGAACTTGATGATCCTTGGGGTCCCTTCCAATTCAAGCCATTCTATGATTCTATGATTATTATTATTATTGAGGTTAAGACTGCTGATTATTTGCTGCCTTTAAAAGGCACGTCTTATATTGATCATTAACCACACATGAAGAACGAACTTATTTAATTTGATTTCATCCACCCACTAACCATACATTAAAGTCATTTTTTATATAAGTGAAGGTCAGCATCTGTTCTACAGTACTGAAAAGGAGATGAGTAGAAAAGGGTATCTCTGTAACAGAAATATTGTAAATAAATTTTCAGCTCCCTAAAATTCAATGGTGTACTTTCAGTAAAGATGTTAGTTGAATATATTTTTTTCCAGGAAGAATTTAAATAATAACGTGAATTTAATACAATACATGGAACCAGAAGTAATTTGGACATGTGACTGGGAAGATCACAAAGCATTTGAGGTCATGCTTTAAATTTCCAACCAGAATCAATAAATCTACCCCAGTTACTTTGCAGAATGATATATTTGATAGGGAAAGTTTTCTTTTGAGAACCAGTTATTATTATCCATTGTTCTGTTAAAAATAGTTAAGAAATGACTACCCAGCTTGAATTCTAGAGGAAGAGTTGGTTGCAGTGTTAATAGCATTTAGAAATGTTTCCAGTTCTGAATCAATCAATCATGTAAGTTTCACAGCAACAAACTATTAAAAACCAAAGTTCTCAATCTGAAGCATTTAACCATCTTTTTGACCAATTGAAAAGGAATTCCAACTTGAGCTCAGTGGAACTGTCTAAGGCAGAGAATGACCATTTGAGAAGATTCCAAAGAGTGAACAACACACCAGGACTACAAAAACAGCTGCAGCTTCACCCTTTTCTTACACACTAAACTGGACATTACTTGGAACCACTGCTGTATCACAAATTAGAGCAAGGCAGTAAGAGGATGTAATGCTTTAGAGTTCCTATGTGATTGCAACAGTAGATGATCAATTAGAAGTTGTGTTTATCATGCTTCTACCTGTTGTTTTTATCTTGTAATTGAGGGCATTCTGAAAAAAATGTGGAGTTCACACTTCGTCCAAATGCAGTAAATGTAAAACTTCTTGCAACAAAAAGGCATTTATATAGTATTTTTCATCCAGCAAATGCTTTAGAAAGATATTTTAATATTATTGTCAATGTTCTGAAGCTTTGGGAACTGTGAACAAATGTTCTAAACGTCTGCCCTAAGCTGCAGTAAATGAGCAAATGATCATGGATCACAAACCTCTTCCTTTTCCCTCTTCAGGTCTAAGTGCATTTTCTTGTTGGACCTAAAATACTGGCCTCAGCTTCCCTTTTGTTCATGTTCCTGCTTCTTAGCTTTTTAGCACCATGGGAATCAGAGCACCTTTAGGACTGTTTAGCAGATTCTGCCCAAGAGCTTTGGGTAGGATAACTAATCAAAGACCAGGAATACCAGACTGATTACAGTCACTTGGGGAAAGGGTAAATCAATGATTCAAAAGATAATTAGAAGAGGAAACTGAGCCAAATTCAAACTTTTACTTTTAGAGTGCATTCTGTGAGCTAATTCTGGAATTGTGGCTTAACTCTCCTTCCAAGGTGAACTAACTTTTTTTTCACATTCATCCCAGAAGACTATAATAAAGTAGTAAATCATACACACCAATTAAAAATGGCTATATTTGTATATAAATGAGCATAATGAATAAGCAATCTTCCATACTTATTGTATAGTACATATGACTACATAATCAATACTTTTGTACTTGATTTTTTTCAAAATTTTTATGTATAAAAAGCATAATGGCAAGCTGAATTTTATTTTAACTGAGTATCATAATCTCTGACTACAAGAGTAGTGAACTAGGAAACAACAAATAAGTAACTGTGATTTTTAATTTTACTCCACTAACAAATGAGTGAACTAATCAGATAGAATTATTCCTTTTGTAAATCCTTATACTTAAGCCAAAGAATATTACATACCAAATTATTAGGAAAAAATCATTCAGAGATACTGAAAAAAATTATACTCCTAAACACTCACATTTAGATAACACAAAAATTTTGAACATTCCATAAGAAACCATTTTTTACCTTTTTGTAAAATTTAGTATTGAAACTACTGAGATAATATAGATCAAATTCCAGTTTGGGTAATTTATTTTATTACAGTTTGTTTTACATAGTGATTTTATCCTGCCTAATATTAAGCTTTTGCCTTACAGACTGGAGAAAGTTAATCAAAAAGAAGGAGGAAGAATCCCATAGAAAAACTATTTCTTATTTTTCATTTTGTATTTCTAAACACTGGGTAGTGCGACTTGTGAATTTTTAAACTATAGCTGTAGTCCATCCAAATCACACCTACATTTTTTGTGATAAGTATTCCCTTATGCCTCTTCATAGAGATTTTGAATCCTTCAGGATAAGATCCTCTACAAAGATGTGTAATCATTAGAAATATATACTGATTACAGTAAATCACAGATTCCTTTAATTCTCACAGTGAGACCTCTGCACTAGCAATTTCCATCATATCTTTTTCTTTTGAAAACTTGCAGCAATTTAGGAGGCGCATCAAGGAGTTTTAAGAATAAGACTGTAATTCAAAACCATCTTGAAAATTTTAGAACTTGCCTAAAAATTATAGAAAATAAACTAACATGGGCAGATGCAAGGTATGTTGGTGATGTAGAACAGAATCTACATTATGGATAATGAACTTTGAAGCAAGAAGCAGTACTGAAGAAAAGAATTTGAGAAGTAATTGTAGATCAGTTGAAATGCCAGACAACTGTGTCATGCTGCTGAAGGAAAAGAAGAGAAAAAATACATCATACTGGGCTATGTAGATATGTATGTTCTTTGTAGCCTGTGAAGTGAACTTTACTCTGTCCTTAGAAAAGAGGGTGTCCAGCAGGGACACCCAGAGCAGGGGGCCCAAGCCCATGTCCGGGTGGGCTGCTGCTGAAGGTCCCCAAGGAGGAGACTCCACAGCCTCCTGGCAACCTGTGAAGTGACAGATTAATTAGCCCCTGAAGTTCCTTCCACTTATAATAATCCATATATAGGCTTTATTTATCTTTTCTAGAGTGATTTTGTACATTTAGGAATTGCTATTCAAAAACTGCTGAAAAATGTATCATTTTCTAAGTTACATTCATTTCCTAAGTCATATTCAGTCCTCACTATATTACTGCTTAATAGACCCCCACTGTAGATCTCTAAAACAGCAAATTGGCAGAACCTAACCTTTTTCTGCATCAAATTAAAACAGTCTTTCTCAAATAAAAATAAGTAGGTAAATGTTACACACAATAAATACACAAACAAATAATCTGACAGCAGCGTCCCCCTGGAGGAAGAGCTGTAACTGTGCAGTTCTGATTTCACGTTGCACGCTCAGATTACATTAATTCTTCAAACTCTTAATTTTCAACCTCATGCATGAAGTCAATTAGTCTCACTGGTCAGCTTTGCTATGAACAGAAGGAAGGTGTTCCAATCATTTCATATATCAAACACTGAAGGAGACATTTCACATTCTCAGTAACCAGGACAGCACAAATCTTCTACATGCACATATTACTAATTGCTCACATGAAGCTTTGAAAAAAAAATCAGAATTATAATGTATAGAAAAAGTAATTTTATATTGAAAAGCTATCTTTTTTCAACTAACTTTTGAGTATTTCCTCACTCAAGTGTAATGTTGGAGATTAATAATTTTAAAATTCAGAATGAAGACTCAAGTTTGAACACCATCACAAAAAGAAAATGACAAAGATGTCTTTCAATGAAGCATATAGATACTTGCTCACTTTTAACAGATATTAAACATCAAGTAGTATATTTTATTTTGTCTTTTTCTAATCTATATTGCTCAAAGTTAAAACTGGCAATCAAGATTGTTGAAGTAATTAAGCCCTCCCTGCTAGACATGCTAGATACATTAAAAGTCACTGGATTGCATGACACAGTTTCTCAGGTGACTCAGTTTTGATTTTTTTTATGTATATTGAAAAATATTGTTAAAGAAAATAATTCTCTTTCAAAGTTTTAAATGGAGTAAATTTACTTTCATTTTCATATCCCTACTTTATATCCCTGCTGTACTTTCATCTGAAGTGGTTCCAGCTGTAGTACATGGGGACACAAACCTGTCCTACCCATCAATCAACAGTAAACCAAAATCTGTTTGTGTTTTTTTGTGTGTGTGTGTGTGTGGTTTATTTGTTTGTTTGTTTTAATTCACATTAATTACCTTGGAGAATCTAATAAGATTACCTGTGCAACAGGGATTTGGCCAGATACTTGATCAGTTAATGAAATTTCCAGTCTGAAGAGCAGTTTGAAAGAAGAAAACGAGAATAAATAAATCCAGAATCACATATGTGCAGTATTGACTTTGCAATTTACGTCTAAGTACATGACAGATCACAGGTGATTAACTTCTCTGCAAGCATCTTTATGCTACCATGGTTCTGTTTAAGATATTCTGCTACATCCTAGAATACCTTTCCTAAATAAACTCCAGAGGGTAAATACTTAAGACAATAGCAAATGATGGGTGACTGAATGTAAGAACATCAAAGGTTCTCTGAGGGAGGTGAGCTACAAGAGAGGCTTTGAACCCAGGTTAAAATGTCACAGGGTGCTACCTGAGCACTGCATTTATCAATTTAATTCCTCCAGAATCAACAAATAAACTTTGTGACAAAGATAAAGAAAATCTAAACCTGTATTTATTTCTTAAAGGCATCTTTGAAGTTACCTCTAGTAATGGATAACTACCATTTCAGACACACGTTTTAAAACATTTAAACAAATTTCCCAGCAAAGTAATGAAAGTACACAATCATATTGATTTACAGACCACCTCCTCCAAAAAAATAAAATAAAATAAATAATTGAAATGCATTATAGCAGTGAAACAACTTTTCTGTTTTTTAGTTTTAGGATAAAAATTCCAGTTCTCCATCTAAACAGTGAATTTCTTTTATACAGACAAACTACAACTGACTTTAAAAGAATTTGAAGTCCCTACAGTACAGTGAAACACATTGTAGACTATCAATTAAGAAGTTCACAGTGCTGCCCAGACTGATTAACCAAACATTTAAAGCAAGAACCTAAAACTGTATCTGTCAATCTGTATTTGCAGCTGAAGCCTGCGTTGCATTCATGCATGTACTTTAACCAAAATTATTTTTATAATTGGTGTCAGTTTCTAGACTAGGAACCGTGTTTCTAAAGTTACCCCTCCCCCAAATCCCTTCACTTACTGTCTAAACATTTTTTTTTTTTTAAATTATTTGTTAAGTCCTGGTACAATTCTATTCCACAAAAAACACTGCCTCAAAGCCTTCCCTGTTCACACAGAAGAAGGATGGGCACACAGCCCCAGTTACTGTTGTTTGTTTTTTTCACTTTGAAATTATCAGAACTTCAGTAGCTAAGAATGCTGCCTCCTGATGTCCAGTGAAGAAAGTGATGAACAGGAATGTTGGTTTGCTCATGCTTCCCATAATTAGAAGATGATACAAGAATATAAGTAATAAACATAAATACAAATAGTAATATTACTGCTACTAAAAATATAAGTGTTGATGTGTTCTGCAAAGATATAACCATATATAATAGCAAGAGTTATGTATATTTCAGATGGAAGAAAAAATGAAAAGGACGAATATAGAGGAATGAAGAGTGTCGTATGCATAGATCTAAGCTAATGAAGAATAGCAATTTCCAAAGGGTACTAATTGTACTTACCTACCATAGAGGAATTTCTAGCAAGAATTTTTAGTTCTCTAAATAAAAACTTGTGGATTCTTCATTTTTCTCCCCCAGAGCACCTCAATAACGCTGTCAAAAACTACTGAATACAGTTCACATGAAAAAAGATTTAGTAATATTCAGTGTTAATAATTCAGTGCTATACACAGGCATTTATATTCACAGCATCAGCCACTGTTTTTTTCCACTTGTTAGGGAAGTTAATACCAAATTCTGCATAAAAATACAATATAATTGGATCTTTTGACTTTATGATTGTAATTTTATTTCAGTCTATTGCATTTGAAATCAAGCAAATGATGAGTAATCATGTCACGGTAACAGTATTTAAATACAAAGCAGTTATTACTGATACAAACAGTCATGAAATTGACAGTGAAACATTACATTTCTCAAACTCTATTTTATACTAGTATGGAAATAAGGAAACACTTCATCTTTATAGTAGAGGAAACACAGCCTCCCAGATGCTGCAACGTCAAAGATCAGTAGACACTGATAGCTCTTAAAGGGCTTGGCTAATTGTAAGACTTGGACTACCATGGATTGAGAGCAGCCCTGATCAGAAGGACTTGGGGGGTTCTGATGCTTGACATGAGCCAGCAGCGTGCTCTTGCAGCCCAGAAGGCCAGCTGTACCCCAGGCTGCAACAGAGAGGGGTGGCCAGCAGAGAGAGAGATTGTTCCCCTCTACTCCTCCCTCATGAGGCCCCATCTGCAATACTGCAGCCAGGTCTGGGGCCCTCTGTACAAGAAAGATGTGGAGCTGTTGGAGTAGGTCCAGAGGAGGGCCCCAGAGATTATCAGAGGGCTGGAGCACCTCTCCTATGAAGACAGGCTGAGGGAGACAGGCTTTTTCAGTCTGGAGAAGAGAAGGCTTTGGGAAGAACTCACTGCAGCCTTGCAGTACACAAAGGGGACCTACAGGAAAGTCTGGGAGATACTTTCTCAGATACTGTAGATATATGACAAGGAATAATAGTTTTAAACAAAAAGAGAGTAGATCTAGATTAGATGTTAGAAGTAAATACTTAGAGGATGGTGAGGCACTTGCATGGGCTGCCCAGGGAAGCTGTGGATGCGCCGTCTCTGGAAGCATTCAAGGCCAGACTAGATGGGTCCTGCCCTGCCCATGGCAGATGCATTGGAGCTCAATAATCTTTAATTTTTCTTCCAAGCCAAACCATTC
>JAOWBP010002052.1:47726950-47738437 GCA_028571105.1 Tragopan temminckii | reverse complement strand
TAAAAAACAAAAAAAAAAAAACCCCCCCCCCCCCCCAAAAAAAAAAAAAAAAAAAAACCACCAACCCACGTGGCCTGGTCTCAGAAAAATTGCCAGAAATTTGTTTTCTCTAGCTTAGACAGTACATGCTAAATTTCCGTTTGGATTTTGAACTGCAGGCAGGCAAAGTTCTGCAATGTCTCTCACTATGCTGCTATCCAGCTTTTTCAGAACTCTTTTTATTCTTATTTATATTCCTATTTCTTTGTTGTATTTTGCTGTACATAATCAGAGCTGTTATCTTTCTAATCCAAATAACTTTGGTTTTCCAGATACACGGCTATCCTAGGATAGCACATATGTGTACTATCAGCAGAATTTCTGTTCTTAGTGATCTGTAAATACCTTTTGTGTGTGATGGTATCATTTAAGTTCATTAAGTTGTAGACTTGCTCAGCTGTTCCATTTGTCTTTTTTTGACAAAAGCCCAATTAGTGTTGGTTAATAGTGACCTTCCTCAGTATCTCAGATTGTCTCCAGAGTTTGATGTGGAAGTGCAGAAGGGTATGTTAAGCACTCACCTCATACATCAAAGATCGTGTATTTGTTGCTGTATTTCTCGCTGCAAAGCTTTCTAGGTAAAAATATTTTGTAATTATCTACAGACACTATTTTTATCCTTAGAGTCCACTCTACAATATTTGTTGAACTTGCTTGTGTAATCAGCATTGTGTAAGACATTTTTTGGAAAAGCTAAGTTTTTATCAAAGCGATTGTCCATGCCTTTAGCAAGATGTTCCCCTAAGCCCTCACTTCTAAGAGTTACATTGTACTTGAGTCACTTTGTAATATTTTTATACTGGTGGCATTGGAATTTCCTTGGTGTTCAAACATATCTTTGTAATCTGGAACATCTGTATAATAAAATGTAGTGTCTAGCAGTGCAACAGCATCTTTTCCAGATGTATTTATTACTGTGCTAGCCCCTATGACATTAAAAATTACCACCAATTTGCATGACAAATGATTTAAAAACAATTTCTTGAAATAAATGTTCATCCATCTGTCTTCATTGCCTAAAGTTCTATATTCTAGACTTATTCACCTCATAATTTCTATTGTCTTCTTGGTTCCATAACTTTGCGTTACATAGCTTTAATATTGTCCCTTGCTGTTTCCTTTTTGAATATACATCACGCTAAAGGAGTCTCTGCAACTCAACGAAGGTACAGGCAATTCAGAATTATCTCTCTTGTTCATTTACATTTACTTCTTGAATTTGTGTTTGATAAGTTGTTAGTTCACAACTCCAAAAGCAAACATTTTTATATTACAATAATCTATACCAGCAAAAATCTCATACTCTGAATCACTGCTGACTTCCTGAAACATTTTTTTTTCTACCACCTGCACCATCTTAGCTTTCTCACAACAATTTTCATAAAGGAATAGAAACGATCTTATGTTCATTTGTCATTATGTTATCTTAACAATAATCTTCTCTCCTTTGGTGAGTGTGCATTTTTATACATATGTTGGATATATTCCTCATTTACTTTCACTTATTCTTTGGGTTGTTTGATAAACTTTGTCAGGATCAACTTTTAGAGATGAGAACATTTTGTACCCCTCTGTGGTCTTGAGACAACACAACTTTTACTCTCAAGAACTTGTTACCTAATTTAGCCATATTAACTCATCTTTAATAATCGCGTACATCAAGCACTCTACAGTGGCTGTCTAAAGCTATGGAAAGATCCATGAATATCATTATATATGGGGGGGGGGGGGGACGGGGGACTGGATCACTTTCAAGATAGCAAGTAAATTTTTTACTAACTTATCTAAATCACTATCGAAACACATGGATGCCTTTGTCTAATTATGGTCACTAACATGACTATTCTGATTTTGCTTTCTTTTTGTTCACCGCTACTCCAACATCACATTTTTTTTTCCCACTAGAGTGTAAAGTATGCTTATTTTCTCTTTACTACATATCTTTTTTAGTATAATTACACAATGTTTTTATTACATAATAATTACATAATAACCCTTACTCATCATTACATCTCTTTCCTATCACTCTTTGCATTAATTATGCATTATTTTTCTTTCTTTGCATTAATTTTCATCTTGGAATACCTGGATTTGCAGAAGCTGACTGACTTCTGACAACATGAATGGCACCAAACATACAAGAGAAATCTACAACAGTGCAATGCTTAAGCTCAATTCCCCTTTCTATCTGCCAGATCACAAAAGTAGAGCTCTCCTAATTCCATACACAAAAGTGGCACACTCCCTGTGAAACTATCCATTGCAATACAGGCTTTTAACACTGGCTCATCAAAAGGGGATGTCGTTGGGATGTTTAAAAGGAAACAACCTCATTAATATACCTCATATAATAGAATTGGACAGACATGAGCGTTTCTATCATGCTCCAGACACGCAGCATGATAGAAAAACTCACAGCTAACAAAAAATTATGGAACAAGTGGTACCTGCCACTGTAACCAGCTAAATGCCACCACTACACTAAATAAAACTTGGAAAAATTTGGTTGAATAGCAAGCAAGCTCAGCATGTTGGAATAATAAGGAAGTTTGAAATTTCCTCTCTCATTTGGAGTGTCTTTGCAGAAATATCAGCTGGTATCTACATCAGACTGTGCTATGTATAGCTTTGTTGATTTATGGAGGTCTTCAGATAGCACGCACCCAGTGTTTTGCTTCACATGAGTAACTTAAACATAAGCTGCCTAGCATACCTGACACGTCTCTGTGGAACGAGAGAGAAAATTACTTTTTCAAGTTGAGGCCATTAAAAATGAAGCTTGTTTAATTATCAAACTGTGGTAATTTAAAAGACCAAATTTCTCATTATGAAAGCTATGCTCCAGACTTCCAAAAGACAACTTCTTGCAATGCAAAGCAAGAATAATAATGAAGAGGGAATGTATTATTTCATTCTGATCCCCACAGCCAATGCTTTTTTTTATTATTTTTTCAAAATATACTTTGAGTTTTTCTATAGTGTTCATTTTTTAAAAAAAACTGTTACTTTTGATATTCAAAAGTGGAAGTCAGATGGAAATATGAAAGCAAATGGAAACATTAAATAAGCAAGTAAGTGTTGTTTTTTTAATAGTCCAAGTTGTTTTAACATTTCAACTGCTTACTTTACAGACTGCCTACAGTTCTCATCTGGGACATTTTTTTGCCAACTTACAGCCAGTAAATATCCAATTAGCACTTCTTTGTTAATGATATAGAATAGAGTTAGAAGTTAGATGATTCATCTCACGTCATATTGCAAAATCTGTGGCAGATGTCCAATTAAAACTTGGTCTGATGAAGAAAGAGATACAGGCAAGTAGTAATCACCCAAGGAACACCTCACTAACACCATTGTGCAGTGGCTGTTCTCCATCATATTGAGTTATCTCACCCACGCAGCTTGCTTTCCTCATTCCCTCTCAACATGCACAAATTTTGCTCAGCTGTGAATGGGAGAAGGTGAGCAAAGCAGGAGAAAAGAATCAACACCATTTCTGAATAAGTAAGTACACAGTTCTGATAAATCAAAGTTGCTAATGGCACAGAGTTCGTGTAGTAATAATTCAAGTACATTTTGTTAACAAATACTAATGCTGAATGCAAAACTGCCCGTAGTACTGAGTTCTGCAAGATGCCAACTGGTTACAGAGAAGTGTTTGGCATTCCTAATTCTGCTCAGCATTTTTGCAAAGCTGCAGGTTTTTGAAGTCACAAGTTTCAAGGAAAGAAGTCACAGATCTGCAGATAACAAAAGAACTTCTGAAAACCATTAGCAAGGCTTCTCCTTTAGCAATAAATACTGTGTGTATGATGAAGGGTTTACTTTCCCAGAAGTGCTTATGGGACTTGAGATTGCACAAAAGGGCTGTGAAATGTGTTTCCCTCAGTTCTACTATCAAGCTTTTCCCAAAGGACCTTTGGGCTCCTGCAGTAGCCAAACTTCCCTGGAACAGGAAACTCTATTTACACTGATGTCTTAAAGGCTGGTGCTCATCCATAAAAGGGAAAAATAATAATACCTTTAGGAACTGCATTTTTCTTAACCTTTAACAGACCACAGTCTGAAACGCACAATCTGTAGCTGAATTTTCACAACACTAAGAAAAACTATTTTTAAATAAAAGAAACAAATCATTCCTCAGACATGCTTGCAGCATTCTAACAAAATGCAATACATTGATAGAAATGTAGGACAGAAAAATACAAATTAACTTCTCAGTTTTCACTCTCATATGAAAGGAAGGCCATCTGTAAACAAATTGATTAAACCTACAGAACAAAATATTAATAACTTTCACTGGCATCTTGTATAATTCAGGTGCAAAACCTTTTTAGGTTTTGAAGAGAGTGGGAATGCTTCTTTCTTACCTACCTACTCACAGGGGAGAATGAAAAACCTCTTTGGAGAAGAGGCCTTGCAAGAGATTCCACTAGGAACTGAATATAACCCTCACAATGACAATGTAACTCCTGAGTATAAAGATCCTGTAAAATCTGTATCATCTGATAAACAACAGTAGTAGGCACTGGAAACATCAATTAAAAGTAGCTCTTCTTCCCTGCCTCTATTACATGTTTCCATTCCTCACCACTTCTAATAGAGTGTTGTTTCACAAAGAACATACGTAATTTTCATCTGCCAAACAACTTCTTGATATTCAAAACAAATAAACAAAAAGCCATTTTATAGACAGGAGAACAATCAGCTAAAAAGTCAAAAATGAGGATTTTAATTTTAAAAAATTGAGCACCCACTGTGACTTCATGTAAATCTTAAGATGTGTTTCATTTCAAGAATATCTTCTTGAAGATCAGTTTTGATTTTCTTTTTGATAATTTCAGTACCAAGCTCAAGCCTTTCTGCGTTACTCTAGTTTATAACCATACCCTCTGTCTTTCCTTCCCAGTAACAGCTTTTATCTGCCAAGTTCTTTCTTTTTTTTCCTTGATAACAACTGAAGTGAGGGAGACTGCCATTTACAAGTCTGTGAAATTCCTGTAAAACACTGCACACTTTACAAAATACGGAAAGTAACATCACCTGTCCTGTGCAGCATCGGTGAACCAGAGTTTGCTTTAAGATCGTGAGAAACATTCTTCTGTAAAGCAAACTGAGTTGCACAAGTGCTAATGAAAATAAGCTGGACCGTTCAATGCTGCAGGCATTGGAGCTTCCGCATAAAAATCTGATCTTCTGTATTGATGTTTTCAATGGAAGTTCCTTAATCACTGTTACTTTCCTTCCAAAATCAAATCAAGTACCTATTCAATAAAATAAGGTACTTCAGGTTTGGATGCTTATTTATATTTTTACAGAAATCTACCTTCCAAATATTAATAAAAAGGAGATCTTAACTACATTGTTAAACTCCATTTAGCTCCACTGAAGAAACTGTAATCTGATTACAAAATGAAGTTACATCCTTTAGTTTAGCTGCAAACAACAGAAAAGATAAAGGAACTGTTACAGTAGCATATTCTTAGTGATGATATTGCTTTGCATTATGTCCATTATTAACAATTTCTTAATCAAAACTGAAAGTTGAAAAATGCCATCAGCTTACTTAATAAGGTATTAATAGTACCTATAAGACCTTCTCCAAATCATACTTTAATGCAAGATCTTTAATTCCTTAAGGTCTACGACTCCTCAACTACTTTAAATTCTGGACAGTTCTTGGTCCCTGATGCCTGGAGACATCAGAGACAGAGGAGTTACATTGTATGACAGTACAGAAAGAAGAATTACATAGGGGTTCTCCATAACTTTCTTTCACTATTCACAAGGACTTGACAATGTAATGTTTCTCATCTGTCATACAGGAAATGAGTGAGATCCCTAAAGATAATCCAGAATATCCCAAGGTAAATAAGTGTAGATCTATGAAAAAAAAATAAAATCCATATAATGTAACAGGTTTCTTTATCTTGGCATTTTTCCATCTCTGTCTCATTCTTGTGATGAATTCTCTTAACTTTCTCATCTGCATCATCACCTCAATTCTACAAGCTCTTCAAAGAGGCTGGATAAATTTTTCATTACTTCCTATCACTACATGCTTGTTTAAAGCTGAAATTTAATAATAGAGCTACATTTTAAGAGAGCTAAAGGTGTGCAGGATTTCTGAAGCTGATCAAAGGTGGAACATGGTAATGTCTATAAGAAGAAAATGTCTGTCTGACATGATACATATTTCTCTTTCTAGATAATTTCCTTCAGAAATATAATAAAATATTTAACATGCTCTGTTTCATGTGTAAAATAAATTTAAAAGTAAACAAACAAAAAGATATAACTAGAAATCTCAGCCCTGAACTCTCTTCTCTGTCCCATCTCGTCTCTGCTTCAAGTTCTAAAATATCTGCAAGATGAGAGATATGAGCACATCCAGTGTAACTGCATAATCTAGGTTCAGGTCTGTATTAATCTGGACTAAATTTCTGTTCAAATGTCTGACTAAAACACAGATTTGCAATCAGATGTAAAGGACCTTTGTCACCTCTGACTGAGGTATTAACCTTTGTACAGCGTACATTGTAATCCCAAATAAATTCTTTTTCCAACCGAAGCTAGAGGACAAATTCACACATAATGTAACATTGCTGACTTCAAATTCTTACTGGAGATAAATTTGGATTAGGGATTTTAAAGTAGCTTCGTGTATTCCATCCTCCTGTAGAATTGTTTTATGGGAGTCTTTTTAGAAGGTCAGTCATTTCCTCTTCCTTTTATTCCCTCATTCTTTCTTATCTTAACTTGTAGTGATGTGTTTATAATAATAACTTAGTGATACACTGCTTAAGCAGGAGGAACCATCTAAAATGACTTCATCAGACACAAGAAGATGGCCTTTTGCTCTTGTCCTTGACCTGGGAGGTAACAGCAAAGCGGGCCTCACTAATAATGTTCCATAATGTTGCCATAAACTGCCTGCAATAACAAGATCTACTAAGAATTGAAAAAAGTTTTTTTAGGAAAACTATAAAACAAACCAAAAAAATCTACATCACGACTTAAAAATAATTCCTAGAATTTTCTATTACAATATTTCATCTCCTAACTGACTGGAAATAATAGTGTCATGAGTCCAGCCATTTCCCTTTCCTGACTATCCATCAGAGGTCAGTAATACTCAGTTCTGTAAGGATTTTGACAATCACACAAATTCAGAAGTTATTATTCTTCTCTTGGGAGAATATTCTATTTGAAAGGAGGAGTAGAAGCATAATATGGGTTTTTCCTTTAGAAGTAGAAATGATGATCCTAACGAGCAATGATCTCAACACATCTATGGAATTCTTTGTGAAAATTACAGCACAATACTTCATGTGGTTGTACAAAGGACACCATGAGGTTGGGATATGAATTCTGACCTTTTTAAAGTGTGCTATGGAAAAATAAGTAGTAATTCACAAATATTATAACAGCAGCTGGGAATCATGAACATGGAGTTGTAGGAGCAAAAGAAATATTCTTCTCCAGAATGCGAAAAGATGTCTATTTATCTGGACCAGAGACAACTTTATGCAGCATACACAGCAGGGGTACACATTCTACCTTTTTCAAAAGGCAGAAGTTCCAGAATCAAACATCTACTCTTCTTTTGCAGCCCACTCCAACATGGGTTGAAAATGGGCTATTTTGCAGTCCACGCTTCCACCTCTCAGCTACTTCTACCTCTGGTGTCATCAAGTTTCTTCATTCCTCACAGTAGGAATTGATTCTTTCCCTTCCTTCGCAGCTGCCCAAAAGGTCAGAGCCTACACAAGATTGAAAGAAAAAGCCAGGAATTGCTAGAAAAGCTAAAGATCCTGTATCTCAGCAGAATGAGTCTACTACAGCACAGCACCCTCAGGCCTCCACAGCCCTCAGAAACCCTCTGTCAGGCATTTCATGCTCATCTTTTAAATACCAGCTGATTCCTTACCTTTCCCACCTGGAACTGTGTTTTTCCCAATTCAGAGCTTCAAAGTATTCATGGATGTCTCCTAGCCCTTTTCTCTCCTTCCATGTTTTGTCCAGTGATGTAAACACCAAGTTCGCATACAATGTTCAAAGGCCTCAGATCAGCTCTAGCATATCACATGGAGCTGGCATTTACATAGACTTGATTCCTCCTTATTTCTATCTAAATATATAAAATAATAGCTCAAATGCATTGATGTTTAGAAAATATTGTGTGTAGACATGATACAGGAATAAACTCAGTCATAACACAAGTCTGCACTACAATCCAAAATGTAACCGAAACTTGTGTTGACAGACAGAAGTCAGTTTAAAACAGCCTAAGCCAGGTATCAGTGCAGCCTGATAACACATACTTCAACATCAGCTGTTAAGCCAAACTAAGCCTCTAAGAAAGCAGTGGCTAAATCCTGTGTTACCAGTTCCCATACTGGTGACATGAGCTTAAGTACACTTGAATGAACAAACATGACTACTCCAGAAAGACTGGAAGGCTTATGTAGGCAGAATAAAGGGATGGAAGGAGTCACAAATACAACTCATATGCTATTATACACTCCTCTGCAGAAGGAACAAAGGAAAACTTGTCCCCCTTAATTAATTCATGTATCCGTAATCTGATCAATGTACATTTATGCAGGTAATAAGTGCCACTTCTTTTCATAGTTCACAAATATTTCTTTATAGACCCTGTAAACATGTTTCTGACATATATTCTAATGGAGATATTAGTCAAATATGCATTTATTCTTACAGAATGTCACATATATGGTCAAACAGTAACAAAATAAAAATCTGCAGAAGATTGGGTTTATACATGCTTTATGCACAGCACTAGGTTAATGTAAAATGCTAACTGAGCTGACAGAAATCCAGAAGGAAAGGATTTCATACATCAGTGGAAAAGCTCTCCTTAAGATTTAATTCAAGAAAAGAAGCATTATAAGTCTTCAGACTGAAAAACAAAACAAAACGAAGCCAAATCAATATCATAAAGCCTTCAACTCACTTGCCTTCTGAGAAATGCTTGTGGCTTCCCAAAGATAAGCACTGTCTTTCATTTGGACAGTGAAGCTAGAAAGCAATAGCTGGTTTCTCACTCATCCAAGCAGACTTAGCAAAGACCTATCACCAGTCTTGCACATATGAGCTGTTCAGACACTTCTGCATGTAACTGGCCAAGAGACACACTTCAGAGGTTCAAACCACGACGGAAAAATGCAGAAATCCATTTACATACTAAATATCCACCCACTGCCCAGATTATCATTGCAGACAGATAGAATAGCAGTTATTGAGCTAATTAGCATCATTTAATGAGTAAAGTACAAGGACAATCAGACAAACAAAAAATAAGAGCTCTGACCTTCACGAACTACTCACTTCAAAGTGACATTCATACTGCAGTCTGAGAATCATTGAAATTACACATTTTTTATGATTATAACTGGAGAAAGAACCATCCAAATGGTGCGTGTTATCTGGTGAGCCAGAAGGAGCCATGGATGTGGCTTTATGCTGTGGTTTTTCAGGCAATTTTCAGATTTTATTTTAGACACCACAGAAAATGAAGAGGAACTCAAAATGCTTATCTGGATAAATCCTCTGCTGAAAACGTTTTCTTATTTCAAATATACAGGTGGATATAAATTTTTTTTGCATCCGATAATAAAGCCTACAAAAAAAAAATCACATCAAAACTGGCATTTCAGAATGGGGAACTAGGTAGTCTAATGAAGAAATAACAATGCAGAGACTACACTTCCAACAGTAATAATGTATGAAACAACTTCCTGGTAAACTTTTTTTGTGAGGAAAAAATTCTCTTTTAATAGTAAAATTAATTTAAACCAAGCTGAATGATCTCATCTTCTTGGCATGCACATGATTCTAAAAGTACACTCAAGTTTGTGCATACAGAGAGGTTACACAGACAGATTCAACTGCAGGAATGAGTTCTAAGCAAACCAGTAATACATGTGAAGACACCTGCTACTAAATCAGGTTCTTCATTTCTATATCAGGGCAATTGAAAAATGTATTCATCTAAGAAGCTACTTTTCTGTACTTTACTCATTCTGAGCCATTCATCCAATAGGATTGCAAAAAATTAAATTACCTTTTAAAAATCTATAAATTTTCAATGAAATCTGCTAAACTACTCTTTACTGAGAACAGTGGAGAAATTAGTAAAAATATGTACATAAAAGTGATGGGCAAGGAACGTGTGGTGGGTGACATTGAACTCACTGATAAAACACCTCGGGATAACCACGACCAGTTTAGAAGAAGCAGGACCTCAATTTTCTAGGCCTCACTTTAACATCTTGTGCAGTGGTTTGACTACACGTCTAGGTAGCTGATTTCATCATCTGTATCCTATATTTCTATTTACAAGCATCAGCACTGGGAAGGTTAGTCATACAAATGGGTCACAGAAGTAGCACAGCACACTTCCTTTCTGCAAAGGAATTTAGGCAGTAGTCAGATTGTAAGTATATGGAAAATACTCAGAGTTCATTAACATCTTACAGAAATCGAGACTGCCTTACTCCTCTGTACCAATGGGCACACAACACACCTCTAGAGTAAGACACAAAACAGAATCAATATCATGTACGACAGACTATATTGGGCTTTTTCTCTTTTTTTTTTTTAATTAAAGAAGCTGCGTGAGATAAAAAGCTATTTTCTAGCAGTTCTGCCACCTTTCTCATTTATGAAGTAGTTCACATTAAAAATGATTGCCAATCACTTCTCAAATCCTTACTACCATTAAAATCAAGCCAAGAACAGGACTGATTTCGAATACGCTGTTCCTTTGTGCATACATAAAAGCAGCATTTATTGCAAAGAGGTGCTAGATCACTGAGTAATTAAAATAATACACTTTATTTAATGATAAAAAAGAACCTAATCATGAAATTTATACCCTTTCTACTGTATGGCTGTGCTAATTTTATAGAACCTGAAATAGAAGCTCATTCCCTTTCCCTATGTGACTCATGATCTTGTCAATCATGACAGAAGAGACTAAAAATACAATACATTACTGCACACAGCGCCTGTAAATCCCAGGAAAGAAGTTGCTTTAGACGTTTATACAGCAAGTCTGGCGACCGAGTGCTGGTGAGTGTGTCAGCGAGCAGTTAGAAGGCGGACACTCTGTGCCGCTGCTCTGAGGACAGGAAGCATTGAGAGTTTCTGTGGCGATGCTTGGCCTGAGATAACACCATTGTGCGAGCCGGCCAGCGGCCTCTCCCAGCGCTGGGAGCCCCGGGCCTGGCGTCTGGCGGCCTGGATGCAGGCCAGGCTGGGCTCTGGGCGCTGCAGGGAGGGCAGCTGGCCCTCCGGCCACACCTTGCCTCGCAGAGGAAATCTGGCCACAGCTCCAGACTTTACGACTTCTTCTTTATGAGTCCCCTCTTTTTTTTTTTTTTTTTTTTTGTGTTTTTTTTTTCCCCCGTCATTCTGGTGGCG
>JAOWBP010002052.1:47679763-47692079 GCA_028571105.1 Tragopan temminckii | reverse complement strand
CAAAGGAAGAAGTATCACCAAAAGCTCTCCCCATAGAAGAATTGCAAATGAAATACCATTTTTATTATTGTAGCCACGATTTTGGTTACTTTCTCAAATTCTAGATTTCAAATTCTGCCTAAAATAACTATAACAAACACTACTTAATTTTATAAAAGCTGCATACCTCCAAAAAGATGACAATCTTACAAATTAGCACTAACTGCCAAATCTTTATTGCTTTGAATTTCAAAATTATGACCTTCATAAATTAGGAATAAAAGGCTACTCTCTACTGCGTAGAGGTTAATTCATCTGTGATTAACACCATTGAAATTAAACAAGAGATTCTCAATAACAATTAAAAGTCTTCACACTGTGTAGAACAAGATTCATTGGCATCTATTCCAAGCAGCTGTTTTTTCAACAAGCCTTGCTAGCATATGCAGATATTCCGTATACTTCTGTTTAAACAGAATGCTGGTATATTACCACCCCTAAAGCACACAGTTCTAACAACACTAAATGCATTTATTTATTTGATGCACTGCAGCAGTAGATCTAAATATGACAGTTACCAAGATATGCTTTTTATCTCTCAAGGTCTAAAGAAATTTCACGATATGTTTTATAAGCACAATATTACTATTCTCTGTGTACACTAGCTTAGACTCTTCAGGGTTTTTCTGCTTATCTAAAATGCATAGTAATAGTTGGGAAATAAAGAAATTATTTTTGATCAAGCCATTCTGTCTTCTTTCAGATGTGGAAGTACTCACATCAAACAATCCAAGGTTGTTCAGCTTTTCTCCATAAATGCCCTTTGCAGGGGTAGCCTGACTGCTCCAGATGATAATTCATAGCACTGCCTTTCATTTCAGTTCACAGAATTCCATATTAGAAACTACTTAAGCAAACTTAAGGAGATCAGCTGACAAGTAAGAAACCTTCATTAGATGCTTACAACTGGGCAGTGTTAATCTGCTATTAAGCAGATCCACTGAACAGCTTCAAATACCGTTAGGAAAGACTTCCCAGTATAGTCTAATCTGTGGCAATGCCCCCATCACAGCAGTAAGGCTATGAGAGAGACAAGGTTTACACAGAAAGATTTCAAAATTATAGACTATTAAGCCATCTTGTTTAACTGCAAGTAAATATTTGATCCAATCAGCTCCTCAAATATGCTAAAACTGTAAAACTTCTCTGCATGGAAGACACACAAGTTCAAGGGGAAAGCCAAAGGAAGAGAAATTAATGAAGGGTTACAACCTCCACAGAAACCTTGTCCAGCTAGGAAGTCTCCGAGCCTTAAATGGCTGCAGGATGAGAGAGCATTCAGGAAATTATTTTACGCGCTTGCCCTGTTCTTATAGTTCCTCTTGGGCATCTGCTCTTGGTCACTGCCAGAAATGGGATACAGTGCTAAGGAGACCATAGTCTTATCCCAAACAGTCACTGTTATGGACATATGTATGTCTTTAAGAAATAAGCCATAGAAATGAAAGTCTTATTTAAAAAAACACTGCAGATATATTTCATAGGTGAAAAACAATTTCATAGTGACATTGCAAACAAGTCATTTTTCCTGTACATGCATGTAAAATTTTGAAAGCATTTACAATTACCAATAAGTTATTTCTAGCCACATCTCAAGAATATCTAGTTAATACAGAGCAATAGTTTTAGTTCAGGAGGTACGTTAATGAAGGGCATAAAATTTTCTAGTCAAGGACAGATCTGCAAAACCTCTGTTTACTTACAAATACTTCAAAGCCTTTAGAACACATCCTTATCCCAATTCAGCTTGCTAGTCCTTTAAAAAGTTTAGGAGATGAAAGAAAGCTAATCCGCAATCTGCTCACCTTCCTGGTTATACATGCAGCACCAATACAATGCCTTCTTGATTAGAAGTGAATTAGGCCCAGAGCACAGGTAGAAGCCAACCATAGAAAAGATGTAGATTACCATTGTTTCAGTTAGGGATGGACAACCTCCCAAACCTAATCTATGCAGCGCTATCAGGTGCTAAAATATTCCCTCTGACAGTACAGCAGCAAACAAACAAGGTCTTTATTGTACTACACCAAAGCATCTCAGATTCACTTGGATTCCATGCTGTTACAAGAGGAATGTGAAACAATAACAACACATCCCTGGTGAGCATGTTCACAAGATTTACCTGTCCAGAGGACACACTGCACTGAAAAGCAAGGAAATGGGCCATCATCCCCGCTTTGTCTTGTTCGNNNNGAAAACAGGACCATCCAGAGGGCTTGCAGCTGAAGGGGGAGAATAAAGAAGTCTCTCTTTCTCAAATTAAAAGCTGATAATGCTAACAGAACTTTAATATGTGATCAAAACACAACACATCAGTAGCCTTAATGTCTGTAAATTATACTCTGGTTGATGTTAAGCCTAGCTGAGACCTTATGCTACATAGCTATGTCTTGCAACATAATGTTAAGCACAGCATTACCTGACAAATAATATATTTGCCATCAATTGTTGCCAAATGGAGAAACTAGGACAAGAAGTGTGCTTAAAAATACCAGCTAAGGGTCTGACATGAGATCTTTTTTCACTTTCTCCTTTTGAATTATCTACTTTCTTAACTAGATTCCAAGGTGATGTTTTTGTTTTTCATGTGAAGCCATGCTAGAAGAAAAGCACTATCTTTGCACTGACTGTACTCTATCTGCAAAAAATCAGTAGAAAACAACCAGGAGATCAATTCCTCTTTAGGAACCAGCAGCTACTGTGAACTCCAGCAGAAATCAGTTGGGCCAGAGAGTCCTTTACCTCCAGATGCTTTAGAGGAATGGGGAGGCTTCAACCACAAACACTGAAGCAACGTCTGCATTGACATAATAACTGTTAATATCCACTAGCTCTAACATTATGAAATCCATCCGGAGACCAGGCCTAATAGCTTGCACAGCACTGCAAAGAGATTAGATCAAACATAGAATTGTTTAACAATGAGAGAATGAAGAAAAGATTCCTTCTCTTCAGACTGGAGAAAAGAAGGGTGAGAGGGATGTGATCAAGAACGTTATGAAGATAAAAGAATGTGTGAAGAAAGTGGAGTTCTACAGTAGCAGAATGATAGGAAACTTACTGAAACTATTAGAAGTTTAAAAGAAATTAAATGAAGTATTTATTTGCATGGCAGGTAGTAAACCTTGGGAACTTGCTTCCATCAGAGACCATGAAGGCAGGTGGTTTTTCAAAAATGGGCTAGAAAAATTCATAGGAAACAGCTCCATACACAGGTTCTGGAAGGAACAGGCAGAGCTGTGCCCCAGACATCCTTCACAAAACAGCCATGCTTGTTGGGTAGCATAAGGGAAAAGCACTCCCAAATGTGGTCAGCCTTGCAGGCCTTTCCTTAAACAGCATTTCCTGGCACCCCGTTAGAGGCAGGCTGCAGCCAGACCGTGCCCCATATGACACGAGAAATGCCATGTCATAGAATGATAGAATGGCCTGGGTTGAAAAGGAGCATAATGATCATCAATTTCAACCCCCTTACTACATGCAGGGTTGCCAACCACTAGACCAGGCTGCCCAGAGCCATAAGGACTGAATAGTCACTGAATTCCCCTTCCTCTCAATTTAAGCCACGAGTCTTAGATCTGTAGAAATAACTTCATGTCAACTAGCCAGCTTTCCCTTCCATGAAATCTTCAAGCATGTGTTCATGCTTGATCTTAAACACAAGGAATTCTATCAATTTCAGTGAGACCAGTTTCACAGGCCTGTAGTTTAGCAGGTGTACCTGGGGAACCCTGCACACAGTTCTTCTCTGGAAAAGAGAGAATTTAAGAATTCACATAAAAAAAGGTAACTGATAAAAATACAATGGATGAAGAAACCAAAATATCATGAATTTCTTCCTATTACAAGTAGTCCATCATTCTTCTTAGTTGATGTCTCACTCCCTTCAATCTTTTTTCTTCACCTGTTAGTGAAGTAAAAACTTGCTCTTAGACTTCCGTCTCACCTCTCCGTTTCTTTCTGTCCTCTTCTTACTCCTTTGCCTATTCATACCAGCAAAGTTACAAGCCCAAGGGAACTGGAATACACAGTGTTTTGAAGAACTTCCATGGGGTCTCTGAATCTCCATCAATGACAAAAGCACATAGAAATTCTTACCATTCTGAAAGGACTTGTTGCAATGCTTACAACGTGCTACTGAAGTACTTGCAAAGAAAAGCTCAACATACTATTACTAAAGCCCAGAACACACAAAGAGGTTCAGCAGCAAAATGGTAGATATTTGTTATCACCTTTTGCTTGCCCATTCTAGGTTCTGAAGTTACTGATATCCATTTCAGACAACTAATGGTTGCAACATCTCTCAAATGTGCCACGTAAGATTTGGGCATGGATGCACCAGAATCCTGTTTCTGAAAGGGAATGAGCACCAGATGCTTGGAATAACAATGAAAGAACCCCCAGCTGCTCAATGTGTGCACTAAAGTGAGCTTCCAACTAAAACCTAAATTAGATGTAGTGTACAGCAAGGTTAGCATCCCTTCTAGGATAATATGGTGATCATATCTTTTGTATAAACATGTTATCCTCTGTTTCACATATGGGACCAAAAAGATGAAGAAAAGTAATGATTTCTCACAATGTCCAGCTAAGATCTGCTGACTGATAAACAGGAGAAGACATGCATGCCTGCTGTTAAAGAAAAGCCTATTTGCACATAATGCTCTGGAGAAATTATTGAACATTTCATCCACACAAAATACGAGTCCTGTCACTCTGCCAGGGTCAGTGAGACCTGGGCTGATGTATTGAGTCAGTTCTAGTTATGCAAGTTAAACGGTTTACTGGTTGCTTTAATTAGGAACCTTATTTACAAACTTACAAAAACTTGTAGCAAAGAATGTTCTATGCTCATGCTTACCTGCCACAGTGCCTATCCCAGCTCTCAGTCCTCCAAAAAGTGTTCTCTGCCTCCTCCCACTTTCATAGCATGTTGCCAGAAACTTGTTCCAAAATGTAATAAGTATATATTTATAACAGCATAAAAGCTAGATGAGGCAGAAAACTTCTTTTCTGCAAGGATCTCATGTAGTGAAGTGATAATAAGACTAAAGAATTATTGGCACAGTGAAGAAAACAACAGGAATTTAAATTAAAGAAAAATTTTAAAAAACTACTCATTTTCCTACTTCTGTTAACAACATCACTGCAAATATTTTCATTGTTACATCAGTCATCCTTCACATAGTACTCCTCTATAATACATTCTTATCTCCTAAACAGATCCACACCTTATTCCACACTGCTCTTTCGAGCAGACTTTCCACAATATAGCTGTCCAGTTTCACCATAACCTGGCACAACCTTTAGCTAAAAGAACTTTTTTAAACACCATTGCTTCACTGCTGTTCTGCGTGCAGAAGACAGAAACTCAGACAACTCAAATCACATGGGTAGCTATACCTAATCTTATTTCTATACCACACCCCCATTCCTACAGCTCCAAGATCTTTCTCCTGAGCTTGTTTCTCCTACTGTTTGTATTGTTGTACACTGGAAATAACTCAATTAAAGCCAATGGGCCCAAACTCCTGCTGCTGAGAGTGAAAATAGTATAATATAACCATCCTCTGTAGAAACTTGTTGAATTTCTCCAGTTTAGTGTTAGCCTCCTTGCTTATTTGCCTATCAAGTTCATCATTTATTTGTGATACATGCATTTGGTAGTTCTGGGATCCTCGGATTCTGGGACCCCACGTGACTCACATAGCATGTTTGTAAGTGTTATCATCAGCAAACAGCAGTAAAAAGTAGTATCTGTCACATTAGGTATATGTATACAGAGCTGACTCCATTTCTTGGAATCATTGAATTTTCCAGCTCTAAAATAGAAGGCAAAACCATGACCACTCCCATTATGGGAGTCAGGAAAGGGGAAGAGTCACATCTTGAATGGGCAGAAGGAGCCCTGGAGATTTTGGCTAACTGCTGCAAGGGTCCCTCCTTGCCACTGCCCTGTGGACACAAAACCCTCTGTTGGGTGGAAGAGCAGCAGCTGTTTCCAGTCTTGTTTTCTTCAGGTCCAGTAGAAGCAAAGAAGGCATGACATGTATGGTCACTGTACTGCATTAGTTGCCTGCCTGCTCTGCACCTAGAGATTGCTCTAGCTATACAGCTTGTTCCAAAGTATATTAAGAAAATGGCTTTGAATTCCCACTTCTTTGAACAAAACCTGAGATTCAGTGGAAATTCGCTTTACTAATTCAGATACAGCTAAATGTCCTCTCCATAGTAGAAGTACTTTGAGTCGTCATCCTTGGGCGTGTTTAAAAACTGTTTAGATGTGGTGCTCAGGGTCATGATTTACTGGAGGGTTGTTAGTTAGGGTAGTATGGTTAGGTCATGGTTGAACTCTACGATCTTTAAGGCCTTCTCCGACCTGAGTGACTCTATGATTCTACTTCTCAGAAACTTTCAGGAAACTGATAGACAAGAGGAAAACCCTTGAGTTTTCACTACCAGGAATCCCAGTGAATCTCTCAAGATAACCTGAAGTGAAGCAGAAGGCTTCCATGTTCTGTGGAAAGCTGTCTTGCCAAAATAGGATTTGGAAAAGTTGAAATAAACACAAATTTATGACCTGACCAATTGCTCTGCCAAGGGAAGAAAATGTGGTGAGATAGAAAGTAAAACTCAGCATTATGCCAGGTCACCATAATGAACTGACCAATTAAGATTCAGCTTTGACCAATTAATACTGCAGTCAGCAATGCAAATTGCTAGTTTGTATACATGCCTAAAGAGTCAGGAGAATGACCCTCCAAGATTTACTGAAATCCAAAGGAAAATACAGAAAAAATTGGGCTGCAGTATGACCAGACATCCTGTTCAGAGAAGTTGTTCTTCTGTCAGCTTCCTTTCCCCACTTCCTCTTGGCTCCTAGTCCTGTTCTCAGGTCATTAGACCACATAGCTTCTCTGTTGTTAACAGGTTATAAATTCTGAGACAGATAGGTACTGACATGATACTGATAGCAGTTTGATATTGACACGTCCACACTATCAGCTCTATCACTTGCCTAAAAGCTGACAGAGATTGACCAGGCCCCTCTTGCTATTAAGAACCAGTTGCAAATTTACAACTCCCTTCCTGTGAGCCTAAAATGTTTTTCCCATGTGAAGATTCATTCAGCCTTGTGGTTTATTCCTAACACAGCTCAAGAATGACACTGGGTAGAGCACGTGAAGATCTGATCACCCATAGCAAGTATTTTGATCAGTTTTAAAAATAAGTATATTTAAAAAAAACAAACAAACACAGCACAGCATGCTTTACCACTGATTAATATGGGATTCTTGAACTAAAGTGCATCAAATCAACAGCAAAGTACCTAACTTTAGCTTTACTGACTACACCCACACAGACTTAATTCACAGGTTTATCAAGTATCAGCTCTCCAGATCTCTTTTTCTTTGGAGCCAGACATAGACTGTACAAAGCAAAGAATATCTTCCTGTCACACTCATTCCTGAAGCTGATTAATCTGATCTAAACCCATGCTAGCAAGTACTAGACAGCTTGGTGGTACTGCTACCATCAACAACAGGAGAAAAAAGATCCTTGCCCAGAGCTCTCAACCTAAGCTAGACTTTCAGCACATGCTACAAAGATGCTCTCCTTTCCATCACATGGAAAACTCCACTGAACTGATGTTGTCAAGTGTTCTCAGATCTCCTTATAAATCCCCCTGAATTATTCAGCTTTCTTCAGAACAAGAATTATTACTTTCTAAGTTAGAAACAATACCAACAAACCTACCATTTGCAACCTATGACTTTCAGGCAAATTTCCACACAACAAAGGAAGAAGAACATCAAAACAGAAGCAAATTTCAGAAACTAGTGTTTGAACATACCTTCTTAATTTGCTGTAAGAGTCCAACCAGCAAGATGCTATCTAGCTAAGGGAAGAAATAAAGATGCAGTCTGTGTGCTCCAGTCAGGCCCCTGATAAACCCCTTTTATAGCTTCCACTCTAAGACCATGCTTCATAATAACCCATAGAGAGCTCACCATCAGTTTGATGTAGTGGGAGAAGACTGCTACTGTGTAGAAGAGAGGAATTTGAATGAAGAGGAGGAAGTGCCATTAAGCAATACAGCTGTGAGTCTCTTCACAGGTGTGCCAGATAAAGCAAGGTGGGGAAATATCAACAAAATTTCTCCCAAGATCAGCCATTTGCCTGCATTCTCAAGGGGCTTGCGGGGGTGGGCTGCTTCTCTTTAGATCAGCTGGGAAAGGAAAGAGAAGGAACTCAGCCTTGTAGTCTATGGTGGGCTTCTTCCACATGCTGTTCATGTTTCAAAAGTGACATTCAGCCCCGTTGTATAAAGGTTCAGTAGCCACAGTAAAGAAGTGGCAATCTACCTTCAGTCAAGCTGAACAGGATCCTGGCTTAACTCTAAATGAGGGGGACTATATGACCTAAGAAGACCCAGGGGAGGCCTCATGGTGGCCTTCATCTTTCTCACAAGGGTAGCAGAAGGTCAGCACTGAGCTCTGCTATCTGGGGCCAGCAACAGGTCCTGAGGGAACAGCATGGAGCTGTGTCAGGGGAAGGGCAGCTGGGGGTTAAGGACAGGGTCTGCACCAGAGGGTGGTGGGCATAGAACAGACTGCCCAGTGCAGTGGTTATGGCCCTGAGATGGAAGTGTTCAAGGAGAGTTTGGATGATGCTCTCAGACATAGGGTTTGGTTTCTGAGTGGCACTGTGTGGAGCTGGGATTTGGACTTGATGATCTTTATGAATTCATCTCAGGATATTCCATGATTCTGGGCCTTTTTGTTATTCCAGTGCTCCTGAAGGGGAGCAGGACCTACATTCCTTCCTAAGGTAAGTTGTTTCAGTAGGTGTTACATTTACCAAGTGGAAGAAAGAGGACAGAAAGTTGCACAGAGCAGAGAACAGCAGCCCTCTGAAGAATGGAGAGGGCTAATTGTGTGGCTCCCCAGGGAGGGGAAAGACGGAGGGGAAAAGAAGGGAGGGCTGGTGAAGCTTAAGACAGATTAAGATCTCTCTCCCTCTTTCTTCTTGTTGGCTGCAGCTGGGTCTCACCCACTCTCCGCCTTGAAACTGTCAGCAAGCCAATGCCTGGCACAACGGCCAAGTAATTACCGATGACAAGCGAGAGGTATTTTTTTCCAGATCAGCTTTCCTGCCTTTCTGTAAAAATAAAAAATAAAAATAAATAAATTTAAAAAAATCCTGCACCGCAACAAATATGACAGGAAAAATAACAAAACTTGCATGGGACTGATACTGGAAATGTGCTGCTCCTCCAGCTACGAGTTGTAGAGAAGTACTGCCACCCTTACCCTCCATGGTCCCAGCAAGGAAGAGCAAGACTGGAGACAGGAAGGGAAAAAGGGCTTTTTGCTAAGGTCAGCTCATCTCTTTTAGTCAAAGCTCAGTGCCACACCAAGAGCAGACAGAAGGCAGCAGGGTAGAAGTACTGTGCATGGTTTTAACTGATACAGATATAACACATTTTGCATCAGATTTACTGGAAAGTGGAAGAACATTATCATTCAGTTGAGAGGACTTTTTACCTGAGTTATGTTATCCATTCTGTTACCCATTAAACTCATATGTGAACTGTCATGCCAGGGGTTCCTCCACACGATGCTTTCAACAAGCATGTTTTTTCAACTTTCCCAACTTTCAAGCTCTTCGTTTTAAGAAGTGAAGGTCAAATTCTAAAATTATCCATGCATATTACAGATTTGGCCTTGATGTTTTGTACAGATCTGTCCTGTGGATGTTATCTGCTAGCTTATTCAATATGCTGTCTTATTCCATCCCAAAAATCAGGAGGGATTCCACTCTATGAAGGAAATTGATACATACTAATGAGATCTCATTTTTACCATCTTTATTTCAATATAAAACTTTTGTTTTATAAATTGCAGTAGCAGTCACAGAGAACTAATTCTTATCCTTTAACTGCTGCATTTTGTGAGATATTTACAATTTCCCCCCCTTTGGACAATGCAAACAGAAGTACATCTGTTAGCTAGAGGAATGGATTTGGTTCATTTGGAGGTCTTGCGGCCTTTTATTTAGTACTTACAAGGACCTTGTTTTTTCTTGCCTTTATACTCACTGATGATAGATAGAGCAGAGAAGTGCTGGAAAAGACAATAGCTGATTATACAGTTAAGTTTCCCAGGATATATATTTATTAGAACTTGAATCAGGTAGAAAATCTAGATGTTAATCCAATATTATTGTGTAGTTCAAGGGTTTAACAAAAGAGTTAGGATAGGACTTGACACAGGCAAATTAATTTATGAGACAAAAGAAAAAAAACTCATTTTACAGCTACAAAGACTCAGAATATGAAAAAAAGCGATTCATTTATACTACTTAGAGTAATTAATGATAATTCTGAGGAACTTCCTATTCTAATTCCTTGTTCTCATATGCTTCTCACTAGAAAGCATTACCATTTGGGAGTTCTTTTTTTTTTTCATTCTATTCAAAAACTTACTCATTTACACTCTTCTTTTTTTAAAAAAACTCTTTTCAACTACTTTAGAGCCATGTAAGAATAAAAAGTCCATTAAAAAGAGTTGCTGTCTTACTAGGCCTATGAGGTTAGTTCAACGAATCTAGAATTTGAAAGCTTCTAGTGTGAGGCTTAGCTGACCATACAGGACAGCCAAAGTCTTTGTGAGAATCACTGGGGCATCTCTTCTAAAAAAAAAAAAAAAAAAAAAAAAGCTTGGTAAAACTTTATAAAAGTTTACACATGCTTGAAAAAGTTATGCATAATTAGGTCTTGTGCCTAAAGGAGTAAGCTATCAAAATAGCACGCTTTAAGATGACTTAAACTACCCTATTGTCCATAACACCACAATAGAGCAGAACACACATAGCCACTGTTCCTCGGCTGAAGGATAACAACTTCCTGCTAAGGGATAGCAACTCCTTTAGATGAGTTAACTCGTTCACTTTCAACCATGTACCCATAACAATGAGCAGCTTGCCAAAATATGTTATCTAAGGAACATGTATTTACATTTATTTATTAAGGAACACTTGTATTTACCTAGCCCCGCTCCCTATAAATCTTCCCCCATCTTGTCCTGGTTCTAATCCCTGGATTGTGTTCTTCATGGATAGGAATGTTCTCCCCATCTACCAGGATCATCACCGTTGCCTACCTGGTCCATCTCCGAAGCATTTTCTGAACCACTGTACTATGTACACAAATTGCTTAGTTGCAAAACAGAAAACAGAACTCAGTATGTGATCAGGAATAGACACAATCTGTGCCTGGCCTTGGAGCAGAGCAGGGCTAACATGACCCAAAAGAACAGCTCTGTGAGACAAGCATTGCAGCATCTTCAAATGAAGACATTATATTATGAAAATATAAAGAAAAAATTGAAGAAATGAAACTGCAGAAGCAAACCTTTCTACAAGAAATATCTGCGTTGCCCAAAAGCAAATTTTGCACTTCTTTCTCCCACTTTTATTTCTGACTAAATTGATATACACAAATCTACCAATTAAGCCATTGCAGTAAAGTTAAAAAAAAAAAAAAAAAATCACACACATTTGGATGGATTCTAGTTTGTAAAGTGTTTTTATAGCGTACCAACTGCAGACCAGCCAAAATGTGCCCCACATCTGCAAAAAAAAACCACCAACAACAACAATCATTTTATGCATTCACACTGCTCTCTCTCCTGCTCTGCAACCCAATGCACCATAGAATCACAGTCACAGAATGGCTTGGGTTGGAAGGGGCCTTAAAGCTCATGCAGTTCCAACCCCCTTCTGTGGGCAAGGTTGCCACCCACTGGATGAGGCTGCCCAGGGCCACATCCAACCTGGCCTTGAGTGCCTCCAGGGATGGGTCATGTGAGTCTCTTGTAATTTAGACTAGCAAACCCAGACTGTTGCACTGAAAAGGAAGCTGTCACTGCACTTTGTACAAAAGAGGTATTGAAGATACCTTGGTGTGTGCAGCTCCATGGATGTGCACTTGCTGCAGTGCATCGTAAGCCTTTTAACTTTAGCTTAAGCTCTGTACCTCATACCTGAAATTTCAAATGTGATCCTCAGTGTGTCCAAAGCACCAGTAACTATCATGCTTCTTAGGCATACCTGTTCTGCAAAGTAGACAATACCTGGTTTTGTTTGGTTTTGTTTTGATTCCTATGCTGCTAAATAAATGGAGCTTGGTTTTTGATACTTCAGCTCTGTACGTAGTCAGTGCTTTTCTAAAATGATTGTTTCTTCTCCTCTCCTCTCCTCTCCTCTCCTCTCC
>JAOWBP010002052.1:47653786-47679663 GCA_028571105.1 Tragopan temminckii | reverse complement strand
TCCTCTCCTCTCCTCTCCTCTCCTCTCCTCTCCTCTCCTCTCCTCCTCTTCTCCTTGCCTTTTTTTCTTTTTTTTTTCCCCACATATTTCTTGTTTTTCACTTCTGTTTCTTGCAAGAAAGGATGAATAAGGAGACACATACAGGTATCTTCCCTTGGGAAATTCAATCACGATGTCTCTGCTCCAGTCATGGAGTGCTTTTTGAACAGCCCCACTGAGTGCAGGGATACATGGATGCAGGGAATGCATCTCCAATACAGTGATAAGATGTAGAAGGTTTCTGTACAGTGACATGAAATAATCAAAAGGGGATAAATAAACTGAAGTGTGTCTGCCAGGTTTTTTATTCTTCAAGTTGTTTGCTTCACCTTTCTCTATTTTGCTCACATCTAATACCTCCCAAATTCTTTACACTGTAAGCAAGTATCATGTTGTCTTCAGTGACCTATATTCACTTGTACTGCAGCAAACTCAAAGCCATAAGATTACATACTAGGTAGGTTTAGAAAGTTCAGTTGAAATTTTATTATGGAAAATGTGTGAAACATTCAATTACTGCAACCTTTTTTCTCTCTTTCCCCTCACCAGCTCCAATCATTATTTCCCTCTATACTATAGCATTTGCAAGTCAGGTTTGGGGATGTTAATAAAGCACAGAACTGAATTTTGGAATGTGTCCAAATCTTTACCCCACCCTGATGAATACCTGGAAGCAGGCTGTTACCATGGCTATCCTGCCAGACTGGAATCAAGGGTGGCCTCAGCTGGAACACATTTAGAAAAGATGGCCCTCAAACAGGTAACACTGGGACTGACACAGCAATACGTTTATCATTTTATCACTTGCTGGTAAATACTTACATTTTACTCTACGAATTTTTTCATGTAGGACCAGGCATGTTGCAAGCGAGTATTAGTGATGTCTGTTTTAAATGTACTTTATCTCATTATTGTCTAAACTGACCTGATTATTTTCTGCAAAATTTAAGAACTAAGTAAAGTTAGGATTTCAGTTTTTCCACGACTTGTAATGTGTTACTTATACCATCTATACTGCCCAATAAAAATAAAAAAAGAAAGAAAGAAAACAACATACAGTCTTTCATTGTATGTCAGCACTAGAACTGAGAATTTTGTGGAGCTTAACATGTTTCACACATTGTCTTTTGGGTTCGGATCCTTTCACAAAACCCAAAGCAGGCAGCTAAAGGGACTCTCCAGCTGTTGCTACACTTTGAGGCTAGGGACACTGAAGTTCTTTAAGGTCCTTGGCTTCAGCTCCAGTGTCGTCTAAGAGAGAACTCTGTGTTTCAAAGGTATGAGGATTGACTACAGCACCTCCAGCTCATCTGCGCCAGAGAAACTTCCCAAAACCTTGGCTCCAAAAGAAATTTTCCAGGGCTTTCTGGTCCTGTATCATAGAGACAAAGATCTCAGGTCCTTCCATTAACCACTGTTTGCCTCCTGGAGCTGTAGTCAGGCCAAGTTTCTGGGTGTTCAGCTTCTCTAAGAGCCATCCCCTATGGTCTCCTGCAATCTCAGGAATGTGAGGTTGTGCTCAGCCTCATGGCTGGGTGGCAGGAGATGAGGAGGCATCTCTGCTGGTTCTGTCAAAGTGCCCTGCCGTGATGTTGTGTGAAGTGCCTTTCAGACCAAGACCACAGCAGACAAGAGTAACAACAAATCAGCAGACAAAACTAACTCACAGAGAACATCAGTGCTAACAGGAAAACTAGCTTTCCCCTGTGACCTGGCCCACATCTGGACCCCTCCATGTGCGTAGGGAACTGTCATAACTTTGCTACCCCCTAGAACACAAGTATTGGGCACAATGCCTGACCCTGCTCTCCCAACAGAGCAGCAGCACTTCCCTCCTGGTGCCCCATGACTGCAAGCTGCTCAAAAGAGGCAAGGGGCCTCAAAATTTATTTCTTTACCTGTTGTCTGCACCAGATGACAAAGCCGTTCTCCATGGTGATACAGCTGGGTCGTTTGCTCTCCGTGACACAAAGGGTTATATCTCTGGGGACACGGTTCCTCTGTGTCTTCCTCTGTGCTGACTGGCTCCAGCAAGCCCTGCCATCAGCCTGCCTGCGTCTGGCACTGAGTCTGGCCCTATTGATTTAGTGGCCCATTGTCCTGTGGGAAAAGTACTTTGTGTCAGATACCAGAACATGATCAATAACACATAACCTCAAGGCTCTGCGTTACAGCTTCAGCACCAAGCCTGGGGCAGCAGAAACACCTCAGCAGCACCTCACAGCACTGTGATGAAGGAAATGGAATAAACTGGGAAGCACCAGAAGCAGGCCAAGGACACCCTCTTTACACTCCCCAGGTGCCTGCCAAATTGTCACGAACCATCTGATCATAATGCATTATGACTCTTGGCAAACCTAGGAGTTCAAAAGTCTGATTCTGATTTCAGATTTATTACTTCTGTACTTCCTAGAAACTACTGATTTCAGTGAAATTGCTCCTGATTTTTAAAACAGTGAGCTCAAGCTCCAGCTCTTTCATGTTTAAAGTGTGATCACAGTGCTGCCCCAACTCCAGGTCTGAAAACATGAGCAGATCATGGCAGATGCATCACATCCTCCTTTCCCTTTCTTAGCCCTGCTCCCTGCTGCCCACCAATATTCCCTAGTGCAGCACAAATAAAGCCACAGCAGCGTAGTATATTCTTGTAAATCAAAACAGATGAAGTTTGGAGAACATAAACAGCAACAAACTAACCCTGTTCATCGCATGATCCCAGGCTCCAAACAAAAGGGCAAGGGTGGGGCACACAGACCAGTCCAAGTGTCGGGTGGGTCCATGTTTTATGAAAGATAAGAACATATTCTATTAAAAAAAAAGTCTTTTGTGCAGTTGCTCTTTGCAACCCTGGAGGGGGAAAAGATTATCTCCAAGCACAGACTGCCGTGGTGCACGCACATACACGCGCTCATGCGATGGTGTTGCCAGGCACTTGGGACGAGTACGTTATCCACCAGTTGGCCAAGGGAACGTCGATGGAAACTCCATCACTCATAACAACACAGCAACAGATTTACTCTATGGTATATTTTTATCATGTTTCATTTTTAACTCGGCCTGTTCTTTTTTGCTGTTGTTATTGTAAATGACATTTCTGGGATGCTGTCTTTTCCTATTACCAGGATTTACAAGGACTGGACATTTTTGTGGATGGGGGTATCTACCAGAATAATTCTAGCATTGACAAAAGGCAGAAATCTTCATGCTTTAAAGCTATTCAAATGACCTACTCATGGTCCTGAACCACAGTGGGTCTGTTTTACGTGGGCCTTGCGAGGACCTCACACCTGGAAAGTCCCATCCTATTGCAGAGCACCATGTTCCCACCAGTTCCTAAGGCTTGCGGAGCAGCTGTGGGGTCCAGCAGCCCAGCCAAGAGGAGTCCACATGCCATGTGGTCTCCACAGTGACACAGAGAGGAGTCTAGGAAACAGAACAAAGGTCCTCCAGGTGCAGATGCTCAGGTAACTGCCTGATTCTGGATATTCATCAGTTTCAGTGATGAACTGAGTGATACAGAATTGAGTGAATCAAAATACAGTGACATGGAATTGAGTGAATCTTCGATGTAAGCACCTTGGAGGTTTTTTACACCTTAATTTTGTTGTTGTTGTTGTGCTATGCTTAGCATTGCTCGAATTGCAATATTTGGATATTTGGATGCGGTGGCTCAGATTCAAGACCCTGGGGTCAGCTCATCTTAGGAATCAACACAAAACAAGTAATATTAGAGATTAGGTAATATTAGAGTAATATTAGAGAGCAATTAACAGGCTCCTATGAAATCAAAGTAATAAATGAATCCATTTTGTCCTATTTCTTGTACAGCAAGATAAAAATTTTATGTAGTCAACTTTTGCAATCCACACATAGGTTTCAGTAATTCAGTCAAGGATTTTACATCTACTAAAATTTTATTCCTTTCAAGAAGAGTTAATTATGTGTAAACAAAATATACGCTTCTTAGAAGATAACACCTACTGTTTAGGAAGGCATATTTGCCTGTTTATCCTAAAGAAAATCAGTCCATCAAATTTAATGACATGTAATATTGTCCCTAAGAGAAGGTGTGTAATTATCCCTCTATTCCTGTCTATTCTTTGTAATTATTCATTTGCAGTTATCTTCATCCTGCCTCATGTTTTCCTAAATCCTCCATGAATATAAAGTAAAGCAACAGGCATGGTAGTTTTTTGTATTTCTATCAGTCCAGTCAGTGAAGTAATGGTATGGAAGGGGTTACGCACTATGTTCAAGTTCCTCTTTCTGTCCCCAAGGAGAGGAAAGAAGCAGAATACCTCCAGAAGCTAATGAAGTGTGGAAACAATTTGTGTACAAGCAAAAAAAACAAGGTTTGTCGTCTCTCTCTGCCAATAATAATACTTTATTTCCTATTTTTACTGTATAATGTTCAGGATGAAAAACAAGTGATATACTTCATAATTCCCAAAGATGTCATTTTGTAGGTAGTATAGCCATCTCCCTGAGGTCACAGTATATAGAAATAATTCCATGTCCACACGAATGTTAATTGTCTTAGTCTGGGCATCTTTGATATCTCCTTGATGGAAAACTCAAGGAATTTTGGCTTCTTTCAGGAATCAGAGTTTTAAATTGAGCCACCATAAACTCAGTTAGAGCTATCTATCTGCAGACAGAATTCATTTCAATGCTCTTTAGCAGTAGCATTTAAAGTTTTATTTTTGCCCAAACCCAGAGGACGCACACAGAGCTGTGGGATCAGTGCAGGGCAGAGTGTGAGGGTGATTATGTGAGGTCAGCACTGATTATCACCGACAGTTTCCTCAAGAAAGAATTAGTGTCAAAACCAGCTCCAGCTTAATGAGGGCATAGCCTCATTGACATTCATGGAAATTCCCCTCTATTTTCACTAAGTCTGGCCCTGTCCAGGGAAGGGGCTGAAACCCCCTACCAGAAAAAAAGCTCAAAGTAACAGCAGGTGTCAAAATACCTAAGAATAGCTGAGAAATTACCTCCTAGCTCAGTGCTGGTGTCAGATGAACAGAGATAACACCACAAAAGGATGGGGTCTCAGTGGGATCCGCCAGGCACCGCTGGCAGGGAGCTAAGCTTCCCCCCCAGGCTGCCACTCAGCCCTCCACTGGGGACAGTGGTTTGAGAGCTTGTTTTGTGGCCCAGGAGGACAACAGGTTTCCCCTAGTATATTTCCAAAAAGTTGGTTGTAGCTGAAAATTGGGCTTCGGCATGTGTGCATCCAGCATCTGGTTAGGCCCATCCAAGTTCTCATGCAAATGTTGATTGGAATTTCTTCTGACAAAATAATGCATTAAAATAGCACTTTGTTGTATCCATACGTACATCCTCTGTATGGGTCCGCTGTTCTGCTGTTATGGTTTCAAACTCACAGAGAACCACAACATACCCATAAGACAAAACCCCTTGGGTTAGCTGATCAACACTGGGCCCAAATAGGAGTATCACTGGTGCCAGGCACCTCACCCACGGCAGGCTGTGTCACATATTGGTAGGGACAGTATTGTTTCAGAATGGTAACTCTAGGACACCAACAAGTTCTAACAAGTTAGAAATATTGCCCAGATCTGTCAAATCTGGCATAATGTAATGTGGAAAACCAGAGTAAAGCAGGTGCAGCAAATTCTTGTCAGGTAGTCTAAGCTCCATCATAGCTCTCCGTGCCTTCACTTTCACAAGACACGAGCGTGTTGCACCAACATATACTGAGCTCCCAGTCAAGGGCAGTCTCACACTACAGCCCTGGGTTTCAGCAAAGGCTGGATGCGGATTTGGGGTGGATGGCTCACAGCAAAGGCTGGGTCACTGCTTCACTATGATGTGCAGTCACCACAGCAGTGATGTTTCTCATAGCTCAGGAAGCCTTGCTGTTGTGCATGCAATTACAGAATGGACTTAATGCTTACAGTGATTTAGAAGGCCCATTTATGAAATGAATGCCTTATCCAGGTACAAGTTGCAAGAGGAGATACAGCTAAGTTCCCCATCATTTCCTAACTCCTAGACAGTCCAGATTGAAAGTCAGGTGTGTTTGATCATATCCACATAAAGTCAAGAAGAAGGAGCTCCATCTGTCCTTCCTTTTCACATTCACCATAGCAATACTACTTCAGGACATCTGGTAAATGTCAGCTTTGGAAATGGGGTTAGGGAAGCTAACTTGGTAGCAAGGGATGCTTCAAATAAGAACTTCCTATTGGCAACTCCCTGCTGTTTAAAGCAGGAGATTTCTATTTCTATAGAATGCCTTGAAAATCATGAGGCAATCTGATATTGGATTTCTCATGTATTTCTTCAGACCTTCAGAAACCTTATAGTTCAAATTTAACAGACCTTCATTAGCAGTAGCAAATACATATCCCAAAACAATATCAAATGTGCTCGTCACAGGAAAACCCACTACTGTGTATGTCTTGCCATCATTGAAACCCAGCACTGTTCTGGTCATAGCTGCAGATGCTATCTGGTATGAGAGAGAGCTCCAAGGGCAAATCCAGACTTTACAGACCCTCACAGGGCTAGATAGTATGGAAATGAATTGCTAACACTGCTGACCAGCTCCATTGTTTAAAGCAGCACCCTCTCAGACTTCAGCAATAATTCAACAGTGAAATAAACAGCCCTGATCAGATAGCTATGGAAATTAGATAAAGAGCACAATAGCTGTGAAGATAGGAATATTTCATGACGAACCATATATCAGTTTATTCCTGATTTAAGTTCCGTTTTGATTACTCTTTGTTGAAACCTCACATGTATATGACAAGTCAGAAACAAAGGCAAAGATCTTTTCGGACAGAAGCCATCTTCCCCCCATGATGACATATGCACACTTCATAACTTAGGTGGCTCCACCATCTCATTGTGACTCTTTCATGTCACATAGAATAATGGCTGCATTTCAGGACATTGCAGTTTCCTTAGCACTACTTTTTCTACTTTAGTGTGCTACTGAGATACTAAACTGTTCAAAAGTGCTCTTTTCCTCTACGTCTGTTCCCACAGAAGTCCAAAGCAACTCCCATGAGTCTCAGGACAGTATCCTTGGAAATTTCTTCCTCCTACTGCTTTGAACATAAGCAGGCTAAACCGAAGCTTAGCAATTATTTTATCCCATTAAATGCTTATTTCCTTCAAAACAATTCCCTTTAACTAAAAAATAAGGAAAAGTCAAAGATGCATAGATATAATGAGATTAACAGGATCACCACTTTTCTCAATAGTATACTTTCTAAAAATGTTGCTGAGAAGTCTGAATGGGGTTGGTCTGGATGAAAGAAGCAGCAGGCAGCAGGAGCAAGCTTTCAGCACTGGGAAAGAAGCAATCTCCAACCTTGCTCAATGAGGCTACTGTGGAATTCAGGATGCACCGTACACACAGCTGGCTATAAAACTCCTCAGATCATCCAACTCTGCCTCTCCCTCAAGCAAACAACTCTCTTTGCATTTCTTGTTTCTCTTATCAAAAGTAAATAGGTTGGGTATTTCATAGTACTCTCAGGTTTTTTGAGGATGTCCTTAAAGTCCTGGTCACGCTGCAGGACCCCAGCCCACGTAGGGGAGGCTGTTCTCTTGACACGTTCAGGGGCTACACTTTAAACTAACACATTGCGAAAGGTATATCTTCTTCAGATAGTTCCGAAAGGTAGATAGATACTGAGCTAAAACATGCATATTTGAGTTACAGAACCATCATAAGTCACTGCAGTATCTTATCGGTTATCATAAATTCAATATTGCATCCTTTCAAATTAATAAATTTTATGAGAAAGAGAAAAAAAAAGGTACTTTTAGCCAAGGGTACCAAACTATTTGTTTTCCTTTTCCTACTTAAGGACATCCTACTAAATTTACTGCCAGGCAATCCCAACCAGGAGATGCTGTGGCCCACTCCCAGCTTGTTGCCATATGTTTTTAGGAAGCTATGCTTTAAAGAGCATAGATAATGCCTATCATTAATAAAATGTCAGATAACTAGAAAATTACCCACAGAAATCTGAGATATTCAAAGATATTTTCCTTTCCCCTTGTAGATCTGAAGCTTGGTACCTCAACTTCAAGTATCCCTTTGGTACATCTTACGTTGAGTTCCCTGCATTTAGAGATTGCAGTGTCTGCAATATTTTTACAAGCATTTATGTGGATTAATCACTATTAATTATTATCAATTCTTATTTACCTTCAGCAAAGTATTTTTACGGAAGAAAAAAAAAAAGAAAAACCTTAAGATTTTTTTCCCTAACAGCTCTGTAGTTTACAGAAAGGAAAATTCATCTGTGGTTAGGATAGCTACATGATAAAATACAGCTCTCCTGAGGTGATGAACAAGTCTTAACCATTGCACAGAACTCCAAAAAATTTAAATTCTCCTTCTCCTCCAGATCTGAGGTTGTGACCTAGACTGTAAATGGTGAGAACCCAGGCAGAATTAGCAAAGATCAAGTTTAATCATAATGACAAATAATAACCAATCATAATGATAAGTAGATTGCTAATAATCTCTCTTATTTGCTCCAGTATAAATGTAGGCTAAATTCATTAACCTTACTAAAGTTATTTTGGAAATACACCAATGTAACTGTAACTCAAGATTTCCTGATTATATCTTGATTATCTTGATTATGATAGTTTATTATGAAAAATCAATCCAAAATTAATAGTTCTGTTCAGATGAAATAAATGCAAGGTTTAACATACTAGAAACAACAACAACAAAAAAAACCAACAACAACTACAAAAATCGAAAACCCAGCACTGCTTGAGCAATAGAGTGAAAATCAAATGGCTTTAGTTCACCTTTATGCAGTAGTAGCAGAGATTTAAGTAAGTCTGTTGCTCTTATTAGCAAAGGAGCAGAGGCACCCACTTCAGTTAAAACTGCCAATACAGCTTCTCCAAATTCTATGGCCAAGCTCCACAGACGAAAATAAAATCTGAAGATAGTTTTAAATGAAATATTTGAATATTTTGTAACAGTGATAAAATCTATGGAAATTGCTCTTATTTATTTTTAATTTATCACATTACTGTATCTAGGTGTAAGAAAGATTGAATTACATTTTGCATATACTCCACTGAGGCCAAATCCTGCAAGCCTTACTTGAGTAAGATATTCCTGATGGGGTAACAGGTTTACTCTCACAGATAGGTGCATCAGAGTGAGGCTCCAAATGAGTTCAGGCTTTGTAGCACAAAAGCCTTCCCAATCCTAACTATTCTTTTAAGAACTCTGCAGTGGATCAACAGGAACACAGAGAGTATCTTGGGTTGCATCATTAGCTTCAGTTTCAGGAATTACTAAAATCCCCTAAGCTACAATTTGTCATGATTCTCATTCTTGGGAAATCCTTTAAAGAGACTGTTAAAGTAATTAAGCTAGTGTCCTCGATTTAATCTTTAAGGCTGCCTAGCCAACATTGAGTCACAGCAGTCTTCTAGGTCGGACAGGAAAAGAATTGACGTCATTGCAAAAAGCCACTGCGTAAGTGTCTCTGAAAAAAATGGCAGCCAGGCGTACACAGTTGGATAATCAGATGTTGTGAATAACATGCTGCCCAACAGGTGAGCTTAGGAAATTTGGCACTTCAGAGCTGACTCGAGCTCTTCCTTATGCAGATGATAAAAGAACTTTCTCTGACATAACATATTTAGCAAACTTATCAAGATGTTTCCTCTCTCCAGAAAGTCCATCAGCCTATTAGGAATGATAATTTGGCAGATAATATACTCGAGGGACAGATACGATAAGGGATGTTTCATACAAAGGGGCTTCCACTAGTAGCCAGTTATGTCAATCTGCAGCTAAAAACAGCGACATAAAAATAAACTTTAACTCTTCACCCTGGGCAATTATGCTGTTTTCTAACAACACAAGCATAGCTCAAACAGGCACCAGGAAAGGCAGCTACAGCTCTGCTGCAACTGCTCTTGGTAAATCAAAATGAAGAATTTAAGCTACATTCTAGTTATTTTTCCACTCAACATTTAACATTTCCATATTCCCTATGAATGGGAGCAGAACGACATTTTTCAGAGACCCCAGCTTTCTCAAAACCTGGAGACCCTTCAGTCCAGAGCTGACCTTGTTTGGACTCATTTTTAGACAAGTCACAAACAGGAAGCTCATGTTCTGCTATCCGCAGGCAAATAGAGGGAGAATAAAGCTGTGTTTAGGCATACACTAACCTTGAACCTTATCCCCGTGACTTGTACCTGCACAAGCATTCATAAAAGGCTTTTGTCATGACTTCAAAAATCCTACATCCTTGTAATGATTCAGAATGATTTCACATGATTCAGAAATACACCTACCTCTAACTGTCCAGAATGCTAATCCTCAGGGAAGCATCACTGCAGCCCAGAAACTCCTTCTGTAGCAGAAATAAAAATAGCATATTTGTTCTTTAGATACGCTAATGGTTTTCATCTTCACTTTATCTCTGAGAGCTTTATCTGTCTAATCCTAAAGCCACCTCTCTTGGAGTTATCCTAAACTTAAGCCCAAACCAAAGCCAAAACCCACGTAGCCCTTGGTTATCACAAATTCTTCAATATTTTGTTCACCCCAGTTCTTCCAACAAGACCAGCAATATGGCATCCAGTAGCAATTTAAATTCTTCATTGTTCTTTTACAGAGTCTTTAACCTAACCATAATTTAACAGTAGCTCAAGGGCTTCTGTCCACATCCAGAAATCTTCCTGTCCATACACACAAGGGCTGTGAATCTAGCAGGACCTAGCACAAATATGTATCTTCTATTCTTAGTTGTGAGAAACTTTACTCAGCCCTACTTTGAATCCAACATATTTTAAAACTTGCCTTAAAATATTCTCACCTGTCAGACTGAACTTTCATCCCAGCCCTGCAGGGCTTGCAGGATTCAGCAGTGAGCTATCTTCAGCTTTGTGATACCTAAAGCTAAGGCTTAATCATAGCTGAATGACCCAGTGTAGCTTGCAGCGTAAACATTAATGCAAAAAGTGTACTTCAAAGCACACAGCTCTGCTAACACAAACATAAAATATATTGGGCTACAGTCTCATCTCAGGGTTGGAGTTTGTGTCCAGGACAGTGCTGATTTTGTCACTGGATGTGCAAGGCTGCGGTAGTAAGATGAAGACTCAGCCAAAAAGAGTAAATGACTTCTGCTAAGTTCTGCATAAGTATGAGTCTGCTGGGCTGTACCTTACCCTACAGTTAGTGTTGGGTTTGTATTCTGGTCAGGCACAACACAAACTGAAAAGATTGCTTTATCAGTGAGTTTTACAATAACTGGAGGTCTCTGATGAGGCAGGCACCAACAGAGATGCTTAACCTGGATAAGATGCAGACTGGTGTTGAAACAACCATTTCTGGTAGGGCTGGGCTTGATGGGCCATCAAGAGCAGGGCTGGAGACAGCTGGAGAAGAAGGTTTGCAAAGCCCAGCAAAGGGTAGATGCAGTAACAAAAAGCTTCAGGTTTACTACAGGGAGCCTGTTGATCAATTCACAAGACACAGTTAAGTTTAGCTTTGGAGGTGGACAATAAATTTAGTACAAAAAATGGGGTGGCTGCAGGTTCCAGCCAAAACTGATTGAGGGCTTTTATAATCTCAAAGTAATGACTAAACACAAAGACATATCATGTTTCTGGTTTATGACGATAACCAAGTGGTTATATGCCATTATGAAACACCAGGATATGGCTACTGTTAAGGCTGGATTCAGTAGTTTTGTCTAGTGACTCAAATACATTTCCAAAAGTTGCTGTCTGAACTTGTCATTAGAAAGGCTGCAGATTTTATAGGATCTAGCAGAAAACCCAGCTGTGGGTTCATCTTGGCTGTGGTATCCTGGGACCTCCTCCTCACCCCAACTCTTCAGTTTGAATTGTACCATAGAGATTTCTAGCAGTCACAAAACTAACAGTGGAGCCTTTCGCCCTATTCCTGCCTCTAACTCTATTCCTAGATCTGCAGCCTTTGCAAGTTTCAGCAATGAAGCCACCTCTTCTTTGCTCCTTGTCCTGAAAGAAAGCACTTTCCCCGGACAAAATGCTGGCCTTGACCACACAACAGTGACTCACAGCGCTAACAATAGTTGTTCACCTCTGCCTTTCTGGCCCTGATCCTTATGGTGCCAGACTTGCTTTTGGATCCATTTTCCAACACAGAGGCAATTTTCAAAGTGGGATATGATTTCTCATGAGAAGATCTGCATCTAACCAGGGACTGCATGAGAAATATTGAACATTTCCATCTTGACTTTGCCTCTTTCCTCATTTTCACACTTATTTCCTGTTTCTCTTCCCCTTCCCTCTCCTGAGCTCTCCTCTCCATCAGCTCAGTGTCATTGACATCACATAATGCTGATGGCACGTATGTTAGAGCACTGAGTGATTTAGGCCAAAGGATGCTCATAGCATAAGTTTGGTCGCAACTGGCTTGCTGGGCAAGAGCTGCTTCTCTCTTTCCCTTCCCCTCTCTCTTGCCTTTTCCCCCCTCCTTTCTAGGGTCAGAAAACCACAGGGCAGCAGCTACCTCAGCCCCACAGGGCCAGGTAATGTGGTTAGGGCATCAAGCCATATCTCCACTGTGCATGCTGTTGTGGGAAGGGTGATTCCTTGTAATATCTTGAACTCAACTGACCAAAACTGAGGTCTCTAATCCATCCTAGAAATCTTGTGTGACCTCAGGCAGGTTTCCCTGTGTCTCATGTACACTACAGCTGTCTTAAATGATACAGGAGTGCAAATTTATTTTCTAATGAATGAGTGAAAGAAGTAACAGAAGGCTGTGAGGTGCTTGGATAGTGTTGCAGGGGATGTTATAACCATAAACCAGCCACTACTTTTTACATCAGTGTATGAGATAACTAACTAGCACTAACAAATAACAGACATCAACATCAGAGATTTTTAAACAAAAAAAGATCCTCAAGGCTTTTGCAGTTTTGGCGAAGGAGTGATTCAAAACTCTTAAGCTTTCATTTTCACTGCTTCAGCTCAAATATAGACCTAAAAAACATAAGCCTATGAAATACGTGGGCTGCTCTGAAAGTCATGCATTTTGTTTTATTATGTTGGCCCACAAAGTCAGAGGTGGATGTTGGTGGTATGGCAGTAGAGGATGAACCTTCTCACCAATATCCCATTCCATTTTGTTGCTGTGTGACAGACGGCAGCAGAGGGACAGTCTGACACAATGGCATCTGACACAGAAGTGCATGTGAAGCAAAGGTACGTCACTGAATTCCTCCATGCAGAAAAAGCGGCACTCAGAGACAGTGATTGGTGCTCCCTGAATGTTTATGGAGATCAAACAGTGGATGTGAGCACAGTGAGGTGTGTGTGGTGCATTTCAGCAGTGGTGACAGTGACAGTGGGTCATCTACACTGGTGCAGATTTTTACAAGCAGAACATGCAGGCTCTTGTTCATTGCTGGTGAGAATGCATAGCTAATGGTGGTGACTGTGTTGAAAAATCATGTTTTGTAGCTGAGAATTTGCATTATCAAATAGTATTATTGTGCTCTTTGTATATATTGTAGTTTTCATGGAAATTAAAAGGAGGCATTACTTTCAGAGAAACCTACATATACCACTGTAGTTCTATTCCTCACTACTAACAAGTGATTATTTTACAAAGTGGTTTTCAGACAAGTTGTTGTTTACTTGCACTCTGATAATTCAGACACTTTTTCCAGTTGTCTTTAATACATCTCAAGGGGTGAAAGCCTTGCAGAACCTCTCTGTTACCAGCTTACGCCAGGAGACAGGAAGGCAAAGAGGGATGAAGTGTTTTTTATCTGTTAGAAGGTGCCACCGAGCTGATGAAGCCCAGCTCAGAAGGTGGCTGAGATTTATGCTCAAGCCTTGGCAAGGCTTTCGCTTAAACTTTAGGAAATCAGGGCTGAAAACACTGTGCAAACAACACAATCAAAAAGGCAAATTCCCATACAGCCAGCTCCTTCTTAAAAATAAACATACATTGGTGTTTGATCTTATCCTTAGCTAGATGACATTGTATAATTCCTATAGATCTGTAAGAATGATGTTTAAGATACAAGAGTATTTGACAGAAAAGACGTCCTAATTTCCAAAAATATTTTCCTTGGCTTGAAAAGAGGTGGCCAGAGAGCAAAGAGAAGCAAGGTCTTTTCAGTGGGACTTGGAGCCTCCCAAGCAAAGCAGATGAGTTGGGGTGTCCCCACACTGGCCCCCACCTTGGCAGCCAATACACAGTGCTTGTGTCTGCCACCTCTCCGAGCACCTTATTTACATCTCGAATCGTCTTCAATTACAGGCGATCGGGCTGCCTAGAACTGAAGGGGATGGCCATTTAAAAGGCAGGCCTATATTTTTCACTATCAAAAACGTAAATACTCAATTTTAAAGCACTGTGGGAGAAGAGGGATCCGTGGGAGTTATCAAAAGGCTCAGAAATAGCTGTAAAACCTGATCCAGAAAGTCTGTAGACCAGTCCAGAGCACCTAAATTAGCAGTGAATGTGAGGAATGAAAGCGCTTCCAAGAGCAAAGTGAAATCTCATTTGTTTCAGTTTTGAGCTAAGGCTCTCATTTACATTTCCTTGTGGTATAAGATTCTACAGCTTCTATTTTTAATTTAAATCTGTTGCAGTTAGATGCTGTTAGATGAGGCACATATGCAAATACATGATTCCTGACCCTTACACTTGATCAAATCATGGTCAGAGTGCTGAAGGGCTCTGCTGATCGCTTGGCCCATCACACTGGCAATTACTCCTCCCACTGCACAAGTTCCCCTCCTTGAAATGTCAGCCTCACGATCCTGCTTGAAGTACCGCGCAAACCATCTTCTGAGAGTGGCAGGAACAGACTTGTCCAAAGGGCAAGCATGAACTTGTTCTCTCAGCAGTCCTTCCTCTTCTGCCCTTCTGTTAATATTGCGTTTTGCTGGGGCAGACAGAAGACTGAACTATGAGCCGCTTGGCCCCAGGGAAGAACTTTTGTCTGATGAGCCTTGTAGCGTTTACCTCCAACTAAACCCATAACAACCACCAGGCATTTTCTGGCCACATAACGGAGTTGCTCTCTGGAATGGCAGCACCCCAAGACCTCATTCGTATAGGAATTATTTTTCCTGCTGAATGAGTCTCTAGAAACTGCTGTAAATAGCTGTATTTAATATTTATACATATTTTGTATGAAAATCACCACTGACACAGTTTGCAGATTTCTGCTTTAGATTTTGAAATTCTAAACTTAGCTGAACAACTGAACAAATACGTTTCTATAAGTTTTGGCGCCCTGATATTTCTATTTGCACTGTATAAAATTCTGAAAGGTTGCACAATTTCACATGGTCAGCTTCATTCAGATGTTGTAGGGGGAACATACAAAATTTGCAATGGCAGGCACGTTTGCTTAAGCAACTTCTTTGTTTGCAAGAAATGAAGGCAGAAAAAACAGTTTCTGTTGAAAACGTTTGCCATTTTGTGCCACCTTGGTGCTCTGTTGTCCTACAGGAATGCCAGCTGAGGGAAGTCCCTGTTGGAGTGGCACGGTACGTTACATACAGTCAGGATGTCCTGTCCCACGTTCTCACCTTCCCAGCACTGCAGCTTGGCTATCGGCCCGTGGTAATAGGAGGTTCTTAACTGATTGCTAACAACAAACAGTACTTTCGGATCTTTAACCGCTGATAGACAAAGTACAGTATGTGCTGTAAACTGAATTTCTGATTCAGAAGGAGAAAGTGTCCAAACAAGGCATACGAGGTACGCACAAAAGGCAACTAGACAAAACCAGAGCTCCAGGTCTCAGCTTCACCTCAATGTTATTTTAGTGAAGTATCCGACAGCGACAATTTCAAAGCAGCCAGCTATCAATAGTGCTGCTTGGAAGAGCCCATAACAATCCCAGCTTTACGGCAGACAGTAGGTAAGCCGCTCAATGATCTAAATAAAATAGATGAATGAATGCAACGGTCTGTCACATGTGCATTGTGTGCAACAAAGGTAAATTTAAGTTGAGCTAAAGATGTTTTAAGAGCAAGTGTGCAAAGCTGAGCTTCTGAATAGGTATTATGTCCTATCAAGGACTCATTGTTTAGCAGATCCTATATCTAACAATGCCTCATTGTGAAGGCTCCAAAGATCAGTGCATTAAATACCAGTTTTTCAGACCCCTTCACATTTTCAGTGTCTTCCAGTGCTGCAAACGCTCGGATATTCCTGCTGCACTCATACCTGTATGGGCATCTATTGGCTGTGTCTGCATCCCTCTGTGAAAAAGGGAGAAATAGCTCACATCAATGCATTCAGTTCTACAAGAATTGTATTCTATCTCATTCCATCTTCTTTTTGGGATATTGGAAAACTGCTGCACACGCAAGAAAAGAGATCTGGATTTCACAAATGATTCAAGCTGGATGGCTGCTTCAGAGGGAGACCAGGAGAAACACCGCTGTGAAAGGCCATGTGATTAATGTGCAGCAAGACATCCAGCCTGTGAGCTTTGACTACAGGGAGGATATGGCCTTCCATGGGAGGAAAGATTCTGGTTCATTATGCTGTGTGTAGGAAGTGGATTTATGCAGTGCTATCAGGAGACAGGGAGGCAAGCACTTGTTCCTTGCTGAGGACTGAAGTATGTGAAAATGCTGTTATCTGAGCACTAAAAACAAGTAGAAGACTGGTGATGGGATGAGCAGTGAAGCAACATCGTGGTTCAGAAGTGGCAGCTGAGACATCCCCATACATCTGCTGCAGTGAAGGTGAGACCTACCGCTGGATTTGTAAAGCCAGCCTGGTGAATTGCAGCAAATCCTTGATTCCCAGTAATTTCAAAATGAGGCATGTTCATGGGGCAGATCTCTAACACACATAGGAAGGAGGTGTTATCAGTAGCAATCCCAGCCTTTATGGTGAATTAAAGTATGGATTTGCACTTTGCTTCTGGCACAGCCTCCATCAGGGGAGCCTTTTGAGTAGGTTGGTGGGGGAGGAAGGCAGAGTGAAGGGGGAGAATATCCTTGAAACCTGTGCCTGTGGATTGCATGGGGACATTTCCCTGGCTCCAGCAGTTCTCTAACCTCTGGCAAGGTATATGGAACTGGAGGAGTTTCAGAGAAAATTAAAAGCACTGTTCCTTTTGTGGGTAAAGAAAGAAGGAAGAGTGCAACTATATATGCCTCTCCCCTGAAACTGAAAAGTAATAGTTAAAAAATGTTGTCCCAGGGTTTATCTCTCATGCTAGCTATTTTCAGTTTTGCATCCCAAACTTTGCAAATGTGAATTCCTGCTCCAGCTTCATACCAACACCACACCAATGCAGGGCATGCAGTCAGCCCCCAGCACTTGTAAGAAGGAATGCTGCAATCCAATTTTGTCATGGGATAGTATCAACTGACTGAGCTCAGCCAGGTTTCCCCCATAGTAAAGGCATCCATTTAAACAGAATCTGTACATTTTATACGTATCTGAAGCTCCTCTGTGACAGCTGAAAATCAGTGAATTAGAATAATAGAATCACAGAATATCTTAGCTTGGAGGAGACCTCAAAGATCATCTAGTATCTCCCTGCCATGTGCAGGGCTGCCAACCGCCAGCTCAGGCTGCCCAGGGCCCCATCCAGCCTGGCTCTGAACACCTCCAGGGGTGGGGCATCTACAGTTTCTCTGGGCAAATTAAGTATCACAAATTCTTGCATGTGCTAAAGTTGGCAATTTCAAGCATCTTTAGAGTGTAAGAGGAGTCAAGGTCTGTATCCATAAGGATACCGTTAAGTTCAAAAGGTACATCTGTAAAACACTGGAATTCAGTGTAGAATGCAGTCACATTAGCTGTGAAATCAGCCATATTAGAGCACAATTAAGGTTAAGGATGTTTTCTTCACCTGTGTATCTTTGTGCTTTTGTCACCATGTTAACTCATTTACAAGCTCCTCTCTTGTAGAGGTCCACACTAAAAAAAATCAGTATGGGAGAACTACTGCTAATTCCCCCGTTTCTTCACTTCCAATATCCTCACATTAGCGTGAAGAAGTAAAAAAGAAAAAAATCTCCAACCACTAGTTTTCAAAGGTAGCAATCCCCATACCAGATTTTATTTACAGATCAGTACTGGCAAGAGATCTGACTCTTACACTGACCCCAGTCCCGTTTAACATTTAAGTTCAGCATCAGTTTTGAACTGCGATTTAAAATGAAATGGTAATCTCTCTTACAGAGCTGCTTCACTCTTCAGTCAGCCGAGGTTTTTCCTGCCTGGGCTGGCTCAGAACAGCTCTGACTATGATTTAAATGTAGACAACACAGAAATGCTCTCCACCGTGTCTTCCCATGGCATTCAGTGGCCCTGAATTTCTGGCACCCTCCCTCTTTCCCTCAAAATTGCAGGGTTTTTATCTGATTAGCTCTAAGCGATCTTGATAACTACTCAGATCTAGTTATTTCTTGAATTCATTGCTTGGAGATCAAACATTACATCACAAGAGCTTAATCCTGTTCCAAATGAAGCCAAGGACAAAACTGCCATTGACTTCAGTGTGCGGGATAAGGCTATAAATCCTTTAACGCTGAGCATCCAATTTTCAAATTAAAACATAATGAACTTAATAGTCATGGATTGGAAGGCTGATACATTTTGCATCTCATATGAGATTCTACATCTGGGTTATAAACTCTTCTTAAACTTTGATGCTTAGAGGGAGGGTTATTTTCTGGGAGCTCACATCATTATATATCAGGCCAGTACACAAAACACACAATGGAAGTGATACTGCCCTGACTACAAACAATGTCTTTGGAAAGCTTCAAACAATTTCTTGGTAAACAACTGATCGGGGTAATTACGTTTTCTAATCTGAAATGGGGCTGTGACATTGTTTCAGGTAACACATGAATCACGCTAAAGGGTTTTCCTCTGCTAGCACTGGCTAGCTTATCTGAGCAAGCTCTGGTCTAAGGATGGAGACCTAAGCCTGATGGAGTATTGTACTGGCACGGCAGGTAGTGGCTCCACACCTGCCCCCAAGAGTCCAATCCACTGCTACTGTTGAGCAGACAACTCGCCAGGTAGTGAAAAGAAATTAAGATATAGTGAGGCCGTGCCTAATGCCTCATAATCCCAACTCATTCTCTCAAAGGAGATGAGGCATCAGCTGGACAACCTTTCTGCGTATCTGAATGGTGCTGAGTCCAGGCAAGAGAGCCACAGCCTTGCTTAGCAGGGGAAGTCAAACATGACTTTGATGACTTTGCGCTTGCTAATGAGCACAAACGACCTAAAACACAATGAGCGCGTCTCCCACCATCTCTAAGCCAAGTTGCAATGTAATGAAGTGGCTGCCAAATCCTCACCACTACCTGGGACTATGTTAACAAACTAGTCCAACATTATTACACAAAGCATGATTAAGTACTTAGAAGAAGCAGCTCTAGTTTGCTGTTTTATTTGGTTTTGTTTTGAACAGTATTTGCAGTAGGAAAACTGCAGTGTGACCTGCCCCTGCAGTATTCTTTTCTTCTTCTATCTCTTGTCATAGATGTAATCTGTCCACTGCTCAATTTTTGTTATCATTGCCTTGGATATCTACCAGCTATGATTGTCATGATTAAATCAGAATTAACTTAATTACAAAGAGCTTTACTTAAGATAAACAATGAAGAAGTGATTTCAGAACAGTGAGAACTGCAGTGCTGAGAATGTCTGGCAAAAGCCCTTCAAACAATTTGAGCCACTTTCTTTTTCCCTCACATATATATTTTTTTAATTCTGATGTGTTGTTTTTTCCAATCCCAGAAATTAGGTCAGTCTGTCACCTCAGAGTCTGATCCTTGAAGTCAGCTTCATCAATGCCTTTGGCTGGGATTTCTCTTTACTGCCTTAAGCAACTAAATATTTTGCTTCACTCCAAGCTTGATGACACTGATGGTCTGCCATGAGTCAGACACTGAGGGCTTTCCTTATTTCCTCCTCATGGTGAAATGAACAAAGGACATCAGGATTTGGCATGCTTCCCATGTTCGTCTCCTGCTCTAAGGTACCACAGCATGGACACACAGTCATAGATACAACTACAATGGAGGGAACTACCTCACCTCTCTTATTCGGCATTACAGATTTATGATTTAGGTATTGAATCAGTTCCAGCTGAATTCAACAGTGGAACTCCCATAGGTTTTAATAAGAATATCAGGGCTTTCCTAATTAATATAATAATTATATATTGCTGGCACAACAACTGATGCAATAGCCTTTAAAGAAGCCTTTAAAAAAAGCTCAAACATTTCCACTCGCTTTTTGAGAGTGCTACATAGCAAGTACATATACCACATGTAAACATGTGGTACATGTTTACAGCAAGGGATATTTCAGCATTTCAGGTGAAAAGCAAAAGGTTTTCCACAAATTGTACAAGATTTGCTTGAAAGTTTTGGAGCCAAGCTAAGTTTTTCAGAGACCATGGTCTTTATCTTCAGCTGTTTGAATCTCAGCCTGTGGCTAACCACTGTCTCTTCTCCAGGGAGAAGCCTGAAAGAACTTCTACCAGAAGTATGCAAATCCTGGTTTTGCTCAAAATCCTACCTTTTCATAGGCTACATTAGCATTCTATTCAATACTATTAAGAGAAATAGAGACATGGCAATTGGCACAAAATTCAGACTCCTGTTTTTTTCTGCCACCTGTACTAAAAACAAAATTCTTCCAGACAATGAATGTTTCCTAATTTCCCATGCACGTATGCCCAGAATTTCTTCTTGTTCTCCAGTTGCTGGAAAAAGAGATACTCTCACATCCTATGAAGAGCTGGAATAGAGTCCTATTTCATATATCTGTGGAATCATACCAGAAAGGTCAGGATGAACAAACTTGCCCTTTATGGTAACATCTTCTGTATCAAATCTTCTATTTACCTTCATTATTAAATATTTTCTTCACAGAACTGAAAATAACATGGTTAGGATTGTATTCTTTCTTTCCACTGGTACTTTCCTCATTTTGCAGTCTCTTGCAGTCTCCTCCTGCTTTTTGACCTAACACAGGCCAGTATGCCCTTCTAAAGGAGTTAGACCCAGCCTCATCTGTTAAGTATCAGATAAATCCTGTCTGAGACTAAACTCTTGTGTACAGGTTGATTATAAAACATGGCGATTCTGTGGTGCAGGGCCATTACAGTGCCAAAGCTGTGGGATGTAGGCCAGTTTCTCATCCATAGGCTTCTGGCAAGAGCCAGAAAGTTAAAACTCAAAGCTAAATGTGTAGAAAAGGGAGATGGATTTGCTGATGTTGCATAAGACTGTACATCTTCATAAAGAAACTTCATAAAGCTCAGCAGAACAAATGCAAGGTACTTCCCATTGGACAGACAGAAGACCCTGTAAGGTAGAGTCTGGCTAGAGCGAAAGCAGCTCTGCAGGGCAGGATCTGGGGTAAGGTTTTTGAACACGAATCAGCAGTGCGCCCTTGAGGTAATGAAAGCTAACCACATGCTAGGCTGCATTAGCAAGAGAGAAGCCAGCAGCTGGAGGGAAATGGTTATTCCCTTTCAATTGGCATGTGCGAGGCCACATTTGGCATAATGTGTAATGTCCAGTTTTGGGTTTTGGTCTGAGAGGCATTGGTATGCTAGACTATGTCCAATGGAGGGTCACAAAGACAATGATGTAAGGCATTCAAGGACAAGCAGAGGAAACTGAGTTTGTCCAGCCTGAAGAAGCAATGTCTGGGTAGGAGAGGGAGCTTTGATGATAATCTTCAACTTCATGAAGTGATGTTATAAACAAGACAGAGCCAGTCTTCTCTCAGAGGCATGAAGCTAAAAGACAAACATCAGGGGACACAAGCTGTAGCCAGGGAAATTCTCATCAAGTATAAGAGGGAAAAAAAAAAAACAACAACACAAAACAGAGCAGGGAAGAGTGGTCAAAAGCAGCCAGAGAGGTGTGGAATATCCATCCTCAAAGATTTTCAGTGCTTGACTGGAGAAAGCCACAAACAACCTCATCTGACTTTTAAGTTTGTCTGACTTTGAGAAGAGGGTTGGACTAGATGACCTCCAAAGGTTATTTCCAGTGTAAATTATTGTGTGATTCTATAAATAAGGTAGAGGTTGTAAGGAAAAGGACCTAAATCAGATTCAGGAGTGGCATGAGTCTTTCCTGTGTTGAGAGATCAGGCCTGCAGGCTGTTAATACCACTGACCTCCTAAGGGCTGAATGATTGAAAACCACTCTTGGATGCAGCAGAGCATGTGTTCCTGGCAGAGCGCTTGCATTGAGCCCTTCCCAAGTTTCTGTGAGCAATGGCTTTATCTGGGCGGAGTGCTGTCACTCAGGCATTTTTTCCTTCATTTTTCCCTCATTCCTTGTCATCAGACTACCCAAAAACCAGTCTGTTAAAAGAGCTCACCAAACATTCACACTTCAAGAACCGGAGTGTGATTTTTGCAAGAATTTTAACTTTTTTGTACCATTTTCATTTCTCAGAAAATCTCTTGTACCTTTGGTAACCAAAGTATTGCACAAGTAAAATGTACCAATCACACACAAATTCCTATTGCTTGCCTGAATTAGAGCAATTGATAGCAAAAGAAAAAAAAAAAAAAAAAAGATCCACATTTTAACAATTCAGGTGACCTCAGAAAGTAATGGACTGAAGTGACAACATTGTTTTTTTATAGTTTAAACTGGTGAGATGTTTGCTCTACTAACTAATAAAAATGAAGTTTTGATACATCCCTTAGTAAAGTTTTATTTGACTGTCAGCCGCCTGTTTGGTACACACAATATCCTCCCTTACCTCTATTGAGTCAACATTCGTTGTACTGATTTAAAAAAATAAACATTTTGTTCAATCTGTACACTGGTCAGCTGAAGACAAAAAAACATTTTGATCTGTAATACCAGCTTCTCCTAGGGAAGCCAACAGACTAATATAACTGTCTTTTGATTTTCTATTTCTTAGCAAATAGTACTGGAGTATGGATTTTCTTGTATAAGGAAGGGTTTTAATAGCTCCCTGCTTATTTTTCATAGAGTTGACATCTATGAGAGGAGTAAGAACCTGACAAAAGTATCAAGAAAAGGCTGTGACTATTAAATTCATCAGAATATATAGGATTTTATCTCATGATGTGTGTCAATTGATTGTTTAAAGTCCCTAAATTTTAACATTTCAAAGTAGTTCCACATTTTTGTGTCTCCGTAGGAATGTCATTTACTGTTAATTCTCACATTTCATTACGTTCAGAATTTAACACTGACATGCCACAGGTAGCCATCTTCCTTATAGACAACATAAGTATTTACACTATAGAAGTAGCAGCAGACCAAAAAATGTAGGCTTACAATGGGAAACTCCACAGTTCTGGTCCACATTCAGTCTGAACTGCAGTCTGTCAGTCCAGATGGAGCTCAAACTCCAATGTTCTGATGAGCCAGACTCAAGATATCCTCTAGGGACCATACTATTAACCTGATCTGTCCAGATGTTGGGAAAGGAAGCGCAGATTGCATCACAGTGCAGGTGTGACTGGACTTTACCCTTAGCAAACCACAGCTGAAACCAAGCCTGTGGCTGGTGTGTGGTCGACATGCTGAGTTTCAGGTAGGGTCATGCAAGTGGCCTTAGTTGGCAGTAGAAGACTTGAGCTGGTCAAAATTTCAAACACAACTGAGAAATCTGTCCTCTTTTAAGCAGATATTTTATGAGCTTCATTATAATGTCTTCTACTTCATTGGTTTTATTTTCAGTTTGATTTGGTCCTCTCTAGTCCTTACATTACTCAAATGCCTTCTCTCTGAAATCCATTACAGTGAACATATTCAGTTCAAAAACAGTCCTCATCTGCAGATGAGCCAAACTCTAAACATTCTCTTAGTCTTTAAAACTGGAAACTCAAAAATACACACAGATGTAACATGTAATACGGCACAGAAGGAAAGGACTGCTAAAGTTAGCTCACATGTCCCAGGCTCTTATCTAAGCAGCCTGCACTGTTGAGCAAGTCACACACATTTTAGTGTGTACTGACACACATATCAGTCCTTTTGAAATGCGTGGCAAAAAAAACCTCAGTGATTTCACCAAGAGTAGGTCTCAGTTCTGAGTCGGCAAGCTTGGAGAAAAAATAAAATAAAGCAAAAGTATTTTTAAGTTTTCTAGTTAGAACAAAAAGCACCTTAGAGGCGCTATATCAAAAGTGAAAACTGAAGCTGGCAGTTAACTCCGGCTTCATGCATACTTCTAACCTTTACACCAGTATACTGACCAGTTTCTTCAAATACAATAGAAACTCTGCCACTTTGAAGATAAGCCCTCACAGTTTGCTTAAAACAATAATTCTGTACTTTCTTTCCTGTTTCTAGATTTATTTTAAGCATAAGTATAAAATGTCAGAGTCTGATAGCAGCCAGATCAGTTTGTATAAAAATCGACTGCCTGTTTGTAGTATATTACGGGCTATATTTGACACAGGAAAGCTCTTAATCATGAATGCTATCAGCATACCACACCCATCTTTGTAAGTGCCTTATAAGCTAGATTTATCACTGTGAACTTGAACTGGATAGAGACAAGCAATGATGCATAGTGCGAAGCCCTTCTGCGGAGGCAGGGTTATAAGTGTTTTATCCACAATAGACTTGTCCAGAAGGCGTGTTCGTGTCTGTCAGCTGCACAGAAGCAGTAGGACCAGCACTCTTTTTCTTTGTGCTGATGGCCTTCTTACACTAGAGTCATCAGGTCTTGGTGCAGATAAGAGCAAGAGGAAAGAATCTGCCCAAAAAAGATGGTCACACAGATTCTGCCCTTTAAATATCTTCTACCTTTGACTTGTTTTATCTGCACAGTAGAACTGACAGCCCTTCGGTGCCACATAATCCTTGCTATGTGTTACATATCTTTTTATTTCAAATATCTGAATTGTTATGCTTACTCTATCTTTGGAGTTCTAATGCACTACTTTTTGGAGGGGCACACTTCAAGGAGGGAGAGGGAGCTGAACCAGGGAGACATGAGCATGTGGAGACAGGGAAGACTTGGAAGGCTGTAGGGCCTGCTGTGCTGCTCCGCTGGGCAAAGGACACCTTCTCCCACCTCTCTGCCAGCCACCAGTCACTACACCAGCCAGCCCACTGAGGACAAAACAGTATAGCAGCCCCATGGACTGAGGCTGAATCTGAGATATCTTTCTCACTTCATTAGAATGTGTCAAGGTATCGAAGTCTTTGGGAGAGAAGCAGGTAGAAGGGCTACAAAAAAAATTCAGCATTTACAAAAGCTGTGATTGCCAGTTTGAGGTTTGCTGTATACATTCAGACTTTCTACACAGTCACTGCAATACATTTGGGACATGAGAGGGAGATCAGTTAGGTATTTATGTGATTTGATAACAGCGCTGTTAGGAACTACATTTTTGAATCTGAGCCCTTAGGTACTTGGCCTACATTTTATTAATATATTAGTTAAAAACCTAAACTCAATCATTCTTCCATGTAGAGGAAAACAAAGCTTTTTTTACACTGAGTAACCTTCAAACTTAAACAATACTTATTGAAATAGTGCTAAACTCTGGAACACTTTGAAAGTAAAAATTTCTATTCCTAGTGAATCATTTCTCTTTTCACAAATGCTTCTAATTAAGCTTGAACAGGAAAACTATTGAACATCACTTTCCCACTCTACTCTGCTCTTGTGAGGCCCCATCTGGAGTACTGCGTTCAAGTGTGGAGCCCCCAGTACAAAAAAGACAGAGAGCTGTTGGAGAGGGTCCAGAGGATGGCCACGAAGATGATCAGGGGACTGGAGCACCTCCCCTACGAAGACAGGCTGAGGGAGCTGGGCTTGTTCAGCCTGG
>JAOWBP010002052.1:47618681-47637248 GCA_028571105.1 Tragopan temminckii | reverse complement strand
GGGGTTGGACTTGATGATCTCTGGAGGTCCTTTCCAGCCCCTACAATTCTGTGATTCTGTGATGGATTTTGATCACCAGGTAAGGCTTAAAAAAGGATGATGTTTTTGTAATAAATAAGAGACATTGTATATTTGTTTTCAGATTGGATATGGAGGGAAGAAAAGAAGAAAAAAATAAAACTCGACGAAGGTATGTAATCTAATTGCTCCAAACAAACTAGTATAGAGGGATTATCAGAACAGAACTGTGTCATGAGTCAGAAGATTTCTGTCCTGCAGGAGCCACAGATATCTCTCTCACCTGACCAGAGGCTTTAGCTTCCTAGTAAGGGTGGCACAGAAGAGGTGGAAATGGGTGAAGAAAATAGACACCTTCCAGCAACACCAAAAAGCTTCTAAATTTCTTTCCATGTCACAGCACATATTTTTCACTTACATGAAAACCTTTATATTCTCCCTTTGACACTGCTGTCTTTTAGTGTTTTCTGTTGATGTTAGTAATTTTAACAGGTTACTCAAATGTACGAAAAGATACTCAGTCATTCCTTGGTAAGCACAAAAGATATGTTATTTTTAAATAGTGCTGTACTGTATAGCTTGTATACTGTATATCCCGCATTGGAAGGGACCCATGACAATCAAGTCCAGCTGTTAAGCTTTTATAGAAAAGCGGAATTAGGAACTTTCAAAAACTTGTGTTTCAAAAAGGAGTCAAAAACACCAATAAGCAGTCAACAAATACAAAGCAGAAATAAGCAGAAATAATCATGTTGCCTTCTTCTAATGAAGAATACTAATGGAAGAGATATAACACAAAGGTCTCTTCCTTACCAAGTTTCAGTGTTGAATTATGTCCTTCCTGATGGTTTTCTATTAATAAAAGAAAAAAAATACACTACAATCTTAACAATATAAAAATCCTATACCTTAAGTTTCATCAGTTGGTGTTTTTAGAACACAGCTCTGTGCAATTCAAGTGAACATTCAGTGGGGAGACATCCTGAGACTCAGGAAGAACTAAGATCAAGCAGGAGCGTTTAGGTTTGACTTTCATTTAACCTTAATTTTAGATGTGATGGAAATTTGGATATGCCTTTGTACTTTATCTTTGCAAGTGTATGATGAATCCAGTTACACTGTAATTAAAATATGGGTAAATCCAAGTGAATTGCCAGGAAAGTTTGGAAAGTAGAACAGGAAGTATACATATAAATGGCCCAGCTCCTTGGACAGAAGTATCACTAACAATTTTGGATACAAGCATAACAGGAGAAAAGCCCCAGCACTATGTGCCTTACTTGTTGATTCCAGCACTACTGCACATAAGGTTCCTACAAAGACATCTGAGTGTGAAAGATGAAGCTCTTTGGTATGGCATTAGTTCACCCTGTTAGCAGGTGGAGGTAGGCCTGTGAGGCCTGTGATGGTTCAGATGAGATTTGCCGTTATTTGAAGAAATAAAATTAATTCTTTCCCATGAGGGTGTGGCAGCTGATAGTCAGAGCCTTGCAGGTGAGATTTGTTGGAGGAGGGATATGAAAGTGGTCTCAGGGAAATGCATGAGGAAAATGTCTTCCACTTGCAGGAGTTGCAGGCTTCAGACAGAGGTGGACAAATAGCGCATGGGCTCACAGAACAACTTTCTTCAGTAAGTAACTGGAAAACAGCAAGAGAGCTAATTCTCTTTAAAAGCTACCCCTTTTCAGAATCTGCCCCAGTTCTAGTCATACAGCTTTCCTCCAGAAAGAGAACAATCCCTCCACTACTGACCTCACAGACTTTCAGGCGGAACAGTAGGATGAGGATTTCCATGCCAAACATACACAAGACCTGTCTGCTGCTGCTTTAAACCCAGGGGAAGACTGTTCCTTTGGCTTGCAATCTTGCAAGCAGCAGGTTTGTTTAACCCAGTGATCTGGGTGCACAAAAGCTGCTCCCCTTTCAGGTTATAACAGCAGGGAGGATGATGTGGTACCATGTACTGAAGTCACGGGCTCTCCATTCACTTCTGCATATGCACCTGCATCCCCACTGTTGGAGCTCTGTGCTAGGTGGTACTTTAGGAATGCATGGGTCTGACTCTTCACTAGGTCCCCTGCTCTGTGGGTGGTACTGCAAGGGTACAGTGACTTGTACCTACCCATAGAGAAGCAACTGTAGGTGGTGCTTTCCTTTTCTCTCTATAATCACAAAACATTACTTTGATAGTGGAAAACTTTACTTTTCACCTCAATGCTGCTTTGAACAAAGACAGGAATCCTGCCCCAGCAATATGAAATAATGAAAACAATTGGCTTAGTATGGTCAATTAATGGAACTCCCATTACCTCCAAAAAGTAGTGGGGGGGGAAACAAGAAAGAAAAAAAAAGAAAAAAAGAAGACAAGTTAGAGGATTCAGCAAATACTGCATTTCTCCTAAATACAAAGATCACATTCAAGGCTCTGGGGGTCACCAGTATTTAGATTTCAAAACTGAGAATTACTTGTAACTGATAGAAGTTACATTTTACCTGTTCTATGAATCATGGCTCAGAACAGATCATTAGATCTTCAGTGCGAAAGATATTATTATAAGTTTAGAGCTGATTTTCAATTATTTTAAAAATAGTTCTTCAAATTAATGATGCAAATGAATTACCTTTTAGCCCTCTTTCTTTGTGAGCTCCTTTTGAAGAGAAACCAAGGGCAGCTGCATACAGCAGTGAAAACAAAAAGCAGGCTTTCTTTCAGGCACACACTGCTGGATGACAGCACTGAGACATTTGACAAATTGCACCAGCAGTGCCCTGACATGAGGAATACGAACATCAAACCTACACTAACAAACACCTACAACACTGTTCCTTTCTCTCTCTGAGCAACCATAGGTGCCATTTGGACAGTTTGGAGGTAAGTATTCCTCAGGGATTGGACTTTGCTGCCTTTGGCAAAGATTTTTGCTTGGGGAATTTGTTAACACATCCTACCAGAGGATGTGGATTTTAAAATGCAGAACCTTACTTTTTTTTTTTGGTGAGCTAATTAGAAACACACCACAGGTATAGAACCTGAGCTGCCTATAACGTTCTGAGTCAGAGATAGGAGATTATCTGAAGGAAACGAAGCCTGCTTTTTCCTTTCAGCAACACAGGGCTTGTGCAAGTTCCTAGTTATTTCGTTCAGGAAGAATCAAAGTTTCCTTCAGCTATAGAAAAACATTGAGCTCTGACTCTGTATAACCAAATACAGTGCTAGGAGCAATGGGTAATGCTGAATCAACCAAAATGCTTATTTCCAACATTTGAAGAAACTTTTAAAAGATATTTAAAGGTAAAAATTTCTCCAGCCCTGAGGATTCCTCCAAGTCATGTTACTTCAGGGCTACAGTTTGTGGTTCGATATGAAATCTATTAACTTGGGGAACTACTGAGAACATCTGCAGTCTACTTTTGGAGTCAGTCATTTTTCTTGCAAGGAAAATACTAATTTTGTTCACAACTAGGTGACTCTTTCCTTAACTTCTTGTGGCTACTTCTTTTAACAAAGGTCACAAATAGAAATATAGAAATACATTATGCTCTTGAAATTTTAATTTGGTAACAAGCATTCCGGAAGCATCTTTTACCTAGATTTTAATCTTTGTCTTCGATATGTAGTTCAGTGAGGCATGGACTCCAAAGTATGTCCAGCAGGACCTGCAGTGATGACAAAACAGGCAGTGCTTTCCAGGTGGCAGTGTCATGGGGAGAGGTTGTCCTCTATGGACAGAAAATTTTGCAGCTCAGAGAATATCCCATCATGTTTGATTTTGGATTCATCAAAAGAGGAGGAGTGAAGAGAATCCAAACAGCATGATTTCACTGGGGAAAAGAACACAGGAGGACTGTGCTATCAGTCATCTCAGTTTGCTTAGAGCAGCTGTAAGATGCAGCTCCAATGAGAGTGTGTGCAAAACCTGCATGGCTCCAATATTTGAACAAGCCACCTTAACTCGACCTTTAGAAGAACAATTCACTTTGGAGTTTAAATTTTCCAGGTTGAGAGACGACTGATGAGTGACCAAATCAGGACTGGGTGAATTCCCTTAGGAATAAATGCATCTGGTCACTAGGTGTCAGCATTGTCTGTACCAGAAGGACGGTAGACCTGCCTAGCCCGGTGAGTAGACACAGCTCTCGGCACCTCAAATCAACGGAGCAGGCTTAGAAACTGGGGAAAGGATGCTGTTTGCATGGGATGGTTATGCACCAGGTAATGCAGTGTTTTGTTGAATATTATAGGTGAGTGTTGAATGTTACTTTCACGCTGGAAAGACATGACTGAAGGTTGAGTGTAGGTGTAGCAGAGGAGTTATAATCTCAAACAATGAAAAAAAACCAGCACTGGTATAAGATATGAATCAGTAACTGTTCTGCAAGCCTTACAATATTTACTGTTTATCCTAAAGAACAAATTCCTGGAACAATGCCACCACACGAAAATGCTGGCACCCGCTTCTTAGATTTGTTTCTAGCCCTGCTGGATACAGGAACAATGCTTGGAAACAAGATTCCTGCGGGGCTGAAAGCACTAAGGACAACAAAGAAAACCTAAAATGTATTCTTTAAATGATTTCTTGAACATTTATAGTCCACAACAGTACAGTCAGCAAAAAATATAGAGCAATTAAGTATGTGGTATATTTTGAATGGTGCTTGCAGAACACTCAGAAATTTTCTGCTTTTAGAATCTCCTCAAATGGAGAATTTCATACTTTGTTTCTCATGTTCTCAAGTCTGTGAAAATTATATTTTACTTCACTGGGGCCAACTGCAGTGCCAGAGCTGCCTGTCAGTGCCCGTAGTGGTCTGGTAGTATTCCAGATTCTGTGCATGGCTTCTTACTATGCTGCAAGCCAAGCCATCCAGCTTTGTTGAAAGCAACAGTTTGAAGTGGGAAAACATGCACTTTCACAAGGGGTAGCAAAAATGTCTTGACAGCTCTCTTTCCTGCATTTTCTTCTTGGGGTCTCTGAATGGACAGATTATGTTTTCCACAGCTAATAGACAACACATCCCTGTGCTTTGGTTCCTTCAGATGCATACAAATGAGTTCAGAAGAACTGACGTGGGCAGAAAAGGTTCACATTCTTGTTACAGTAATTCATTTCTTGATAGTAAACATTTGGCTGGAGCTTTCCAACAACAAAAAGGCAAAAAACAAAACAAAACAAAACAAAAACAGCAAAGACGCAATAAGCCCAAACATTCCTCAAGTCCTAGAAGTCAGGGCAACAGCAGTGTCATGTAAGCCAAGGCTAACATAAAACTAGTAGAATAATATTTTGGCTGGAACAGTTTCAAGTCTAGTACATGGCCCATACCCAGACTGCTTGCTGTGGTGATAAGTATTATTTACTTAGGAAAAAAAAAAGTTTGTCTACACACTGAAAAACAGATTTGTCAGTGGGGTGTCAAGGACCCAGGAATCATTGACATTAGGAGGAATGGCAAGTCAAAATCTGTAAAGGAACAGTCCCAAATAGGTCTTCTACACATCAGATCATCAGAACTCGTCCCTGCATCCTAAGAGACACACTGACTACATATCTCAGAAAGCTGTGAGACAACACCTATGTTTAAATGTCTGTCACCTGCTCTGACGGTTATATGCACCACTTGCTGAAGCACACACCTCAGACCTCCTCTCCCATTTTTCTGAGTTGCGTGTTTCCATGTTTTGCAAACAGAGGAAACACATACTTTAGAGTTAGCACAAACAACAGCAGCTGATTGCACCAAGAGGGTCAAGATGATAAGCAGGTTCTGAATGGCAGTACCAGTGTAGAGCTGGGAAATGGGAGCCATCCACCTGAAAAGAGTCACAGAGGCTGCTAGAAGGGGATCCCACTGATCTCTGTACCTCAGAAAAGATGCTGTCACCAATAGCTGCAAGGTAACACTCATCATCTAATTGCCAGAGCTTCATCGCTTGTGGCATTACGACCTCTGGCTTGTTTTTTACTGCACCAGCATGCTAATTTTCAAGGATTTGGTGCATCAAGCTTCAAAAGTTCCTAATGCTGAGCTAGGTGACTCATGAATCCATAAGATCGTCCCAGCTCACACTTGCAAGTCACTGATGACACAGAGATTGAGATTCAGCTCCAGATACTTTACAGCACAAATATGCTATATGTCAAAACTACTGATAGAGATAGTGGAGTCTGGAGAGCACTTCAACTGCTCAGGTGCCTACTCCAGGCTAAATGCAGTGAGCGTCCAGGCTCTAACGACTAACGATCAGATTTCTGCAGACTACAAAGTTAGTTTGAACAGTTGTCTGCTTGTGAACAACGAAGATTGTTCTTCCATTAATTTGGAAATTAAAAAAGCAACTCAGGATATTAACTTTAAATGGAAATTATATGCTAGTGTTTGATATGCTAATGCAAACTTGCCCATGTTTATAGATAAGAGGTCAATCAGGGTGATCCCATCAGGAGACTACCATGAATCTTACAGAGGCTGTGTTTTCAGAAGTCCAAGCACAGACTGGTTTGGGCACGATATACAGAAGTGTCTGTTGAGACTTGGATCTAGGGCGTATAATTCTGAACTCAGTGCACAGAAACCCTTCCAGGAGTTCTCCTTGACTCTGAATGAGCTCTGAATCTGTTGCTCAAAGAGCTCTCCACATTGGTCAGCATGTGTCTTGGAATCTACGAGGTTAACAAGTAAACAACTCTGCTGTTGACATTTTTAACAACAAAAGCAACACCAGTTCAGGAAACTCAAGCCACGAAAAACCCCCTCATATAAACAGATGCAGGAATGATCAACACTTTTCCTGCTCCAGAGGCACATTAAACAACCAGATTTTCAAACTCAGAGTGGGCCAGACAGGATGACACTGTGAGAATGATTGAGCCCTGCAGTTCCCACAGCTACAACAGGAGAAGTGAGAAGAGACCGCTGAAAGACACAGATGCAACAGAGGAGACAGAATAGATCTGAGGAGAGCTTGCTTCCATCAAGGAACCGACAGCTTGTTAGACAATGCCACGCATTTTTGCTAAACAAGACAATGATGGCCGCATGGGTTAAGATAAAGGAGCTCAAGTTCACAATTTTCCTCTGATGGGCAAAGATTCTGCCACACCAAGACTTCCAGGTACATCTTTTCACATACTGAATGACAACACAATAAACCAAAGTACCGACCATGAGTTCAGTAAAACTACTCCCGTCTGATCTCCGATCAGGAAATTTTAAGAGAGAAATCTGCACCCACAACACAAAATTGTCTGTTTTGGGCAGACATTACATCTCACTTGTTCTAGAAATATATAAGAATAATATTAATATTTAATACTTAACAAATTGTGCAACTATTTCAAATTAATGTAGGCAAATCTTACAGAACTTTTGAGTGCTCAGCAGCACAAAATTAGCTTTGTAGTAGCCTTTTAATTAAGTAGTGAAATAAAACCGAATAAAATAGCAATGGGAAGCCATCTTCATAATTGATCACTATTATATGACTTCCTGGAGCACTGACATCAATTATGCTCGTATGTCAAAACAATGTTGGCACTCTGCCAGTGAAGATTCAGGCCTGGGCCAATAATTTATGTCTTTGTGTCTTCAGAAGTCAGTGAATGGTCAACTTTTGACTGTTAAATGCTAATAGTATAGTAGACAGCGTAATGAATGACAAGTCAGTAGCTCTTCAAAGAACTATCTTGTACATATAAGTAAAAGGGAAAAGACATCCATCTTAACTTGCTTCACTTTAAGCCTGCAGCCTCTTGCAGGTACAATAGACACAGACCTAATAGTTATGGAGCTAGATAGTTGTTCAAGGGCCTTTTTCATTCCAGTCTCACATATGCAAACCGTTTTTATCAAGGAACCATTCAAGCCTGATGTTGATAAAAAATGAACACCACCTTTGGTATTTTATGGCACTAATGTGCTTTTTCTCAGTTAACTGGTAACACTTTTCAGTTACAGCAGATTCGGTGCTTCTTGCAGTGTAATTAATTGTTGCATACGAAAAACAAAACCCTATCAAAACAGGATATCGAAACAATCGTTTATCTTACAAACATGAAAACATGGTACAGATTCCTAGGTAGAATTTGCCCTTAGATGCCAGTGCTGCCTTGTAGTCCTGCATCGAAGGGCCTGATCATCAAATAAATGACAGCCCACTGGGAGGCTATTTATATTACAGATTTATTGGAAACCTTGTCAATAACTTACATGTGCTTTAGATAATTCTGTATTCAGTTGCCAGGAGACTTGTGCTCCTGATGAGATAAAATGAACAGGAAATCCTCTATAGCTTTGTCACTTTTTTCACTAGTAAATAAAATCAGAACAAGCATTATAAAATACTAACTATTATAAGCAGAAAAAAAAAAAAAAAAAAAAAGATGAGCATTGCATATTTTAAATAAAGCAACATACAGCCCCCTCTGCCCTCTCCAATTATAAGATGATAAAAGATCACCTCTATAAAGTAGAATGACCGGATTTTGTGGAACGTGGCTGTTTTGGCTCCAAGGTATTTGTAGCATTATAGTATCAGAGCCAGGATACAGCTGCCTTGTGACTAAGATGTCGTTCACTTGAATAAGTGCTATCCAATCACTCCACGTCACCAGACATCTGTTTCCTGTTTTCATTCTTTCTTTTACTGTTATCATTTTATCCAAGTTACCCTTTCACCTGAAAACCACTTAGAAACCTATAGTAAGCAGTGCGTACACACGCGGGTGGGTATCAAAGAAGTTGATTTAGGAAAAAAAAATCGCTGAAAGCAATTTGTTCATTTTAATACAAAGAGCAGGAGTAGAAACAAAGTTGCCTTCCCCCCTCTCCTCCTCCCAAAAATACACAATGATACATAAACACTTTTGTCTTCTGGTCTTCACTAATATGACTAACTTCCTTCTTTGCTTCCAGTTAAGTAGCTTTCCTGTTGAGTACCACCACCTCCACATAATACAATTGTGAATTGATTCATAAAAACAGAAACATTATGGCACAAATAAGGGAAGGCAATAAATACTCTTCCCCCCTCCAACTCCTTCCCAAATGGAGGTGGCAGCATTGTAACAACAGCGAGGAAAAAAAAAGCAAAAATAAGTATTGCTTGTCATTTAAGTTTCCAAACCTACAATCATCAGGATGCAGAACAGGATACATCTAAAGTGAGAAAGTTATTTACTTCACGTTCAAGTTAACACTCGCTATACTTTTTTTGGCAAGCGGTGTTACTTGTGATGTGCCAGAAAAGTGTTGTGCACCTTATAAAATACTGATGTTAACACCAGCGAGAGCAAATTCCTGCTATTCACAATCCAGTTTTATACTGGTGTTGTTTTGCTATGCTTCACCTATACTTCAGCTATAAATCAGGAGAACACCCATTATTAATAGCATCTCACACACATTAACAGACAATAGAAACTGAAGTGTAAATTGTCAAAAACAAAACAAAGCAAAAAAAAAAAAAAAAAACCCCACAAACTTTCCATTGCTAATCTCTGCATTCTGTGCTAGTTATTCTGCATGAGAACATTTCACTTTGTCTCGTAATTACAAATGTTCATACAGATTGCCAACACCACTTGCTGAGTGAAGCAGAAATCTGAGTTGACAAACACCAGCAAAAAAAAATTGCTGCTTCTTTTATTCTCTGAAAGAAAAAGTAAATGCTCTTCTTACTGAAGCACACAAATGAAACTGCAGGTGTTACAAATTAGAAGCAGATTCTGGCACTTGGAAGGCTTTCCCTAGGTGATGGGTTGGTTTGTCTGCTACAGGAAACTATAAGCAGCATTTCCAAAGGCACATAAAAAAATTGGAAAGCAAGCGTTATTCTTATGTTCTGGTCTTCCGGACTGCTTCCTGCATCTTGATATCCAAATTATCTCTACTTTAACGCCAAACTCAGCTCCCATTAAATGTTCAAGTAATTATGAAACATCTCACTAATTGGTAAAGAGTCAGATCAATCACTCACAGATTAACTTAAGATTCACCTTTCGATTTACTGCACAGTTTGTCATCCCAAAATGCCCAATCCTAAGCATCCAGATAAAACCTAGGATTGTAATACTTCAGTATTATTGATATATTGATAAAAAGCAGTTGTTGGAAAATATTTTCCCACTCTGTATCAAGCTGTTCTTGTTATATACTGTGTTCTATAATTTGCAGTTTTTGTTACAACACCTGAATTAGTCTCCTACCACATGCAGTCTGACCAAATTGAAAACTGAATCCTTATTGTATGTTTTGTCCATCACATACGTTCTTCATACATCCGTCATAATCTAACATCACTGGATGCACTACTAATATTCACTATCACTAAATTCTGTGCATGTTCAGCAATGATATTGTATCTGCATCTGGATAACTTTTAAGTTCCAATTGAATAAAAGCAGTTGTTAAGACAGTTATCTTTTGTTTTTGGAATTCAGATGAAGTTCTTTCAAACTACACACTATGTCTTTCTCAATTCCATCTGAAGCAATGACTACAAGACAAAAAAAAGAAGAAAACTGTGATTTTTTGGCAGTGGCAAAATCCAGAACATTGCTATGAACTTGAAGAGATTAATTAATTCTTCTGTACTTTGATGGTTTCCAGTGTTATTTTATTTTCACCATCCAAGAAAAATTGATGGTTTGTTCTGGAAGTGTTCAAAGTAACATTTTCTACAACATTAATTGGAATGCTGTATAACAATTTAAAATTAGTATTTGCTTTACACAAGCATATTTCAGATTTTTGGATTGAAGGGAAAGAATATAAATTAATTATTAAGTCAAGCTACTCTTCAGAAACATCCACTGAAACATACAACGCCAAACTATTTTTTCTGAAAAAATATAATGCAAATAATAGCAAGAGAAAGTGCCCAAATATATGCTTTATTTCAGACTCCACACTGTTTCCAAATGTTAAGATTTTTCATACACTATGACAATCAAAAAGAGCAAAAGCTACACCAGTAGATTACATAAACAAAAACTTTTGTTTTGTCTGGTATAACAGGAGTCTTAAAAAAAACAAACAAACACCACTTTGTATCCATTATTTCATATCCAGATGTTTCCTGTACACCTGCAGTTGTCTCCAGTCCTGAATTCATGAGCTATAGTATTTTAGCAGCCTCTCATCAGTTGGCTTCAGAATTTTCTTGTCTGCCATGTTTACGATCCATCCTGGAGCAAGACCAAAAAATATCTGCCTAGGGTCTTTGCGCGTACTTAACATTTTGAAGAGCTCATCCTTAGTTATGTCTGGTAGGGTATAACCATACTTCTTGGCAAGTTCAAGTCTGGCTTCTGCAACCTTAGATGGATCTGCCAGGTACCCACGATTACTGGCATCTGTGTAGTAACGCACAAGGTCTTCAGGGGGAAGCATTCGCTTTGGAATAGGCTGACCACGCAGAAAAAATGGGACTGGCTTAATTAAAATCTCTGAAAAGAAAAGAGATTAGATACAATCCTTTATAATCAATATTTAGAGACAATAAATTACACTCACTTAGTATTTTGGGCTAAATAACATATTAAGCTAACTTAATAAAAGCATACCAAGCAAAAACCAAATCTTAAGAATATTCTTATTCAGAACGAAATGCCATTTTCCTATCCAAACAAAGAACTGTGTCATTATAAATATCAGTTAAAACAGTCTAGATGAGTTACCCTTTCTAATACATTTATAATGCCTTCATTGGAAAGATAACACTGAAGAAGATGGCATCTTCTGGCTTAAAGCACTGGCTAAGACGTTAAAAATCACTATTTACATAGTCAACAAGTAGTAACTTCAGTGTTTCTTTAAGTATTTTAAACAAAGAATCAATAGGAAGTTTATTTAGATTGGACATAAGGAAGAAATTCTTTACTCAAAGGCACTGTAACAGATTGCCCAGAGAAGCTGTGCACGTATCATTCACTGGCCCTGTTCAAGGCCTGATCGAGTGGGTGGCAACTCTGTCCACAGTGGGGGACAGGGAGACAGAACTAGAGAATCTTCAAGGTCCCTTCCAAGCCATTCTATGAGTCTATCTGGACATTTATGAAACTGTCCTCGCCTCATTTTTAACTACAGTTGACAAATTACATTTCAGATGTTTTTAAACTAAATATTTGATCATTTCCTGGACTAGGAAAAAAAAAAATTGCTTGTATCAGTCCAGGACAACATATTTTGCACAAAAGAAGCCTGCTCCTCTTGTCCTCAGCCTCATTCACACATGAAAGCTCCATTATTGTCAATAAAAATGGCATGAATGAATATCAGGCAGGATGCAGCCTCGAGCAAAGCAAAGCCACATTCTTCAGTGAAAGTGTTCTAAAACAATAGCCATTTTTATTGGAATGATTCTGACCTTCTCTAACTTAGTTATTTCCTCATTTTAACTGGAAAGCAATTTTAAATTAAAAATATCATCAACCAAGCATCATTTAAATCAATCTTCCCCTGAATTTCCCAGGGTTATTAAATGTGTGGAAAAGACAAAAATTCAAAGAATCAATCCTTTATTAGTTCCTTTGTTTACACAGCAACTGACATTTCTTAAACTGGCTGACAGGTAAATAATCATTAACACCAGTAGGGCTAAACAGATGAACATTTTAAGAAAAAAGAAAACAGAGGAAACACTGCAGGTCAACATTTATATAACATATCTTTTGCTTAAGCTTTTAGAATGGACGAAGTGGACAATTATCCAATAAAAACTACATTTGAAATTTGGACCCTTAATCTTCATACTTTAGTAAGTCAGAAATGAACAGAAATTCTTACCCAAACTCCTTGGATCGTAGAACGACGTTGTAACAACACCTCCATTTTTTTCTACAGCTGCAATTGCTAATTCAGATGCCCTCTGAACTTCAATATTTATTTTTGCTGCAAAGATATCAGCACCCTGTAAGTTTCAATACATATTAGAGTAACATTAACAGGAGTATTTGAAGGCATACGTACATTCTTCTCTGCAAAGTTATAAGAAACATTTTATGCTGAAAAATACTATGATTTGTCTGTTTACTGTCCCTTTAGTTACCTGGGTTCAATTAAAAATGTTTGCCTGTCCAAAATTCTCATACATTTATTTTAGTATGTTCTAATCTTCTGTCCCAAAATAATTTTTGACCTATCATTATGTTTTCCTTAACTATTACTTTTGTCTGGTCTTAAAACATCTCCCTAATATTTTGCTTGCACATGCTGCCCTCTAGTGGATTTGATATCATGAATTCCACAGAAAACTAATTTAGAAAAGCAAGGATGCTTCCAAAGCAGGACAATTGGACAGTCTAGTGTGAAAAAAACTGAAAACACAAGGCTTTATGCTGCCTGAAATAATATATTTGTATTGTATGCCTACCTCCTCCACCAGCTGGACACCATAATCCCGTTTGAGAGGTTGTACTGTTACACCTCTAGCATTAGTAAGCTGCGTTAAGTCAATCGGTTGCGTAGGATCAACTCTACCCAAATCAATCAGGTACTGCAGCCTCTGAAGACTGAGTGGATGATACTGACGTCGGCAGCTGGTGAGGAATGAAGGGGAAAAAAAAGGAACAAAAAGAAATGGACAAAATTCAAACTTTAATAGAGATGGTCAGTGATATACAGCACATCTTCAGTTTTCTACCCAGTCTTAAAACATCCAAGTAAATGCTTACAACAGACTCATCCATAAGCCAAATTTGCATTAAATTAAACTTACAAGTCCCAGTTACAGACCAAGATTGCACTATGCAGTCAATTTCCACCCTCCAATATGACATCGATCCTTTTGCTGTTGACAAGCTGGTTGGTTTAAGAAAGCAGCAAAACATTATAAGCATTTCTTGCTAATTCAACAAGATTCTAAATAACCACCACACTAAAGTGAATCCAGCTTGGTAACATCACTGTAATGCCTTTGGAAAATCTGACAAAAAAATAAATCAAGAGAAACTACCACCGAGGAAAAATAAGTATTCTGTCAATAGCCGTCACCTTCAGCAGAATCTTCTGTTGCCTTTTATGAAATTCTAACTTAACTACATAATCCAATCCTCAGAGTAGTTTCCCCAGTTCCAGTCTCTCTGTCTACTGCATAGGATTCCTGCTGATGCTCAAAACTATCCTCATACAATCAATTACTGCTACTGGAAATCCGTGAATGCTTATAGAAAAGTTTATCGAAACTAAGCCAGAAAAAAAAAAAAATAAATACAAGCAACAGAATTAGTCCTATAAGATAGCTCCTAACAGAGCAAAAGTCGAAAAAGTAGAGGATTAGCAATGCAGATAGGAAAAAAGAAATGAGGTAAAGATAAACTCTAGAGACATCATTCACTATGCTCTTATTCTACCACAGTAGTCTCTGGAGTGCACTTCAGTTGCAAAAGTACCTTTTGTTATTGTTTCTATGTGTACCCAATATGATTACAAAGCAGTAGGATCCTTTCATTTTTGTCAATGCAGAAGCTTGGATTTTTATTGCTGTTGTTTAGTAGTAAACTTAGGACCACTGCTAACGTGAGAAGCTCAATGTTTGCATTCTGCAGCATGTCCTTTGTGGATGAAAAGTGCTTCTCATTTACTCTTATTGTAAATTAATCAAAGAGGAAAAGATGTCAGTAAATGGAAATATAATTTAAAACACTTCAAAACTAACAAGACTTGTTGAAAAAGACTTTAGTAATGAGGACAGGTCTGTATAAATTCATATATAAATTGAAAATATAAAACTGAACAGCTATTTGCTGAAGTTATATCAGCAAATGAAACATTAAATCAAACTGCAAGTTTAACAACTAACAAATAAAGGTATCAGTCTTTTCATTTTAAACTGTCTCATTTGTGGCATGCCTCTGTTATTAGTACAGAACACAAAGGCATTGTATGGATATAGAAGTTTTCGTAACCACATGTAAAAGGAACAAAAATAGACAACAAAAACCTAACAGTTTTCCATCTATCAATATAGTTAAGAAAATGAATATAAAGACCAGCACACAGATCCACCACTAAGAAAAGAGACAGAAGAAAAAACAAGTTGGGTGACTAATGTTAAAAAGCTGGAAGAGGGACAACGGCACAAATGAGCACAATGTGAAAAGGGGACAAAAGTATTAGGGAGAGCACCTGATGAAAACAGTAGCAAAGGATGATTTAACATCTGACAGATTTGTTATTAATGAGCTTTTTAAGATACTGTGCAGAACAGATGGAGCACAGACATAAATGGCACCACTGCAGGGCTAAGCAAGTAGAGCAATGAAGAAAAGCAGAATTGCTTGGCTAGCAGACATCAGACCTCCAGGTGAACAAAGCAAACCGAAATAACAAAGAAAAGCTACACTTTGAAGCCTAACATCTTCACAGGAGTTCATCAAAGGCAAAGTGCCCACTTCCAGTCAGTCCAATCAGCTATCTGTTGTGACGACAGGCATGGAGAAAAACAAGCATGTTTGGAGGAGGGTTCTCAGAAAAGAAATAGGCTTAACTGTGGGGGACAGACTGCTAGAAAAGAGAGACTATGCAAGGAAAAAGGCAAACAAGAAAAGCTGCAAAGCAAAATGAAATAATTTATTAAAAGAAATAAGTATCTCATGAGAAACAGGAGATTCTGCTTGTAGGCAAGGTAACTATCAGACATAACTAGTCTATAACAAGGCCTGTTTTGGCATACTAGACAGATTCTGGCTTCACGAGAAAGACTAAGAAAAGCAGATTAATTTGTGTGCTACTATGAAAGAACTTACCTATGTCCCTCATTAAACCCGTATTTTGGTATAGACAAATAAAATGGAGTTTGGCCACCCTCAAAGCCTAATCGGGGGCGATTTCCTCTTTGTCTTTCCCCTTTGTGACCTCGACCACACTTTCTACCTCTGTGTCGTCCACGGCCACGTCTTCTCTCCTTGAAAATAATAAATTATACATTTAGTTAACTACTTTCTAGAGAAGAATCTTTAAAATAGAAGATTTCTAAGACATAACCAACACAACAACAGGGGGGAAAAAAGACTTAGAAACAGCTCTTTTATAAGGGGAAAAATGTTCTGAAAAACAGTTAATGTGGGCTTTTTTGACAGTCAGCAGTCAGTAAGCATCACAAATAGTTGGAAGTTTACATGAACACATACTGCAATAAAAGAAATAGTAGTACTTAATCCTGCCTGTTACACATTCTACACTCTCCAAGTTAAACAATTTTGCTGAATTAACTGTTGATATTCCCTCCTGTTTAATGAAAAAGTTGCTCAGTGCTCTGAAGTTTGTGAATACTAACAATGGAAATCAAAACACTTCAAGATGCAGAGGAATAGAAAACATCTGCAATGCATATACATAATTCTTTTCCAGTGACCAAGATTTTTTGGAAAGTCTGTAACTACTGACTACAAATCAGAAGAGGATTATATTTCAAACTTTTATTACTTCTTAAACTAAGACTGTGAAACTAAGCTGAAAGGTTCCTGAGCACTTCACTGCAGCCATAAGTAGCATGTTAGCAATCCTCTTTCAACAGCATTTGCACAGCTAAGTGGAAAACAGCAAATGTAAAAAAAAGGTATCAGAAAAGATTAGTTACATCATTTAGCAGAACATGAGTATGCAAATATCTACAGCATCACAAGATAGGCATTAAGCAATGGTGGAAATGAGCATCTGGGTGTACCAGCTTGAAATGAAGCAGTGTCAGCCCACACTGACCTAGCTATTAAAAATCCACTGCGTAAGATTACTTTACCTCATATACCAAAGATCTTGCGGCACTAAAATTCACTTTGATTTCCTCATGCTTTGTCGGGGATAAACCACAAGCCTCAGATTCCTCACCACTGTGCTGTACAGTTTGCTACTGAGCTCCAAGAGGCACAACCATATCTGCACATCAATTTGATGAATGCATTTGATTCTACAAAGTTTTTTTTCCATTTAATTGCTTACACTCTCACGTCTCCACAAGTATTTGCTGTTTTCCACTGTATTCTTCAATTTGAATCAGTCATACTGGGAAATACGTAAAGCAACACATTTTAAACATGATTTGTAATGTTCACAAGCAACCTTTGATATGCTAAGTCACTCCATAATCACCGCTGGTTCAAAAAATAATTTAAATAAGTCATTAGTAAAAAGATTTCATTAAGTCTCTTCACATTCTAATTTTTCGCATCCAACACTCAGGCAAACTGTGAGCACTCCTAATACTGCAAATCATGCATTGCAGTTATACTGCAGCAGGGAACATTTAGTAAAAAAAAGTTTGAGAACTGCCACAAAGACAAAAAATCTGTTGTTTTATACTTTTTATTAAGTTATGGAACACTTAATGTGCACTGGCATATTAATAAAAAAGCCACTGTGGCTATAAATACTTTAAAAAAAATCATTAACATACTTGAAACAAGGCAAGGCTTACCTGTATTAATATTAAATAGCACAGAATTGGAGTGCAAGATCATGCTAGACTACACTACTGCCACTAATGGAAGCTGTCTCATCCCTAACCCATGCACTGTGCTGCTTAATTTACAGAATCTCTTGTGCTGTATAGCTCTGCTTCGGATAAATCAGGAAATTAAACTGGATGAAAATTATTTTTTGTCTGATTAGTTTTCAGGAATTTCATTCCTTGATCTGGCTCACCACACAACCTTTAGCATCAGCACAAATACACAGGAGGAGTGAAAGTACCTGGAGGCAAACGGAGGGCCTTACTGGCCCATCTTTTCTGGCAGCTGCATGCACATACACCAATTTGTGGTCAAAAACAGAAAGCAATTGGTATATTGACCACATTTTAGATTGTCAGTGGAACTAATCAAAACATTTTGGTTCTTTTCACAACATCTGTTTGTGAAGTAACATGCACTTAAATACACTCATTTGAACTGATTACATTAGTTCCTTTAAACCTCAAGTTTAGACAACATGGGTGTGATTAGCTTGGAAAAAAAAAAGAAAAAAAAGAAAAAAAAAAATCACACAGAGTCTCCCTTCCAGGTTGTTATGACCTTGACAAAACTGCATCTAGAGAAGCAACCACACAGGAGAACCCCTGATAACCGCAGTGGGAAGGAATATCTCTTCTGCCTTGCCTGTGGGATTATAAATATGCAGAACTCACCAGGTCTGTTAGCATCTCTGGGGAGCACTGCCAGGGATGCTCTGCCTGGTGTTCCATTTGTTCTCTATTCCTACGACTCTTCTTGCCCCCATATCAGTTGGGCTTCTTTTCCTTACTTCTCTACTGTTTTATATGTAGGGATGAGAAGAGAGAACTCAGTTTTGTTCTGAAACAATCACTGCTAATAACAAATGCTAGCTGGAACGACTTTCCCTTTCTGTCTAGGCTCTCCTTTTTCATGCGTACTATTACTCCCAATCATAAACGCTCAGTATTCCATATATTTTTTAATTTCTCTCAACCACTACAATGGCTCTGAGGCCTAGTTAGGGCCGCCCATCAGCCAGCTGTCCGTGGAGGTGGCCACATGCACACAGGTTTAAGGGACACGGGGCCACCCCATCTCGTTCCGGCTGGGCAGCTCTCCC
>JAOWBP010002052.1:47597422-47607780 GCA_028571105.1 Tragopan temminckii | reverse complement strand
TAGTGCCCTGGGGTTATTTTCTCCCAGAGATGTTCAAGTTACCCTGCTTACTTTCTCCTCCTTCTCTTCCCACCCCTGACAGGGTGCTGTTGGTGTCAACAAGGAGATTCCTGTTCTTCAGTGCCATGGGGACTGTGACCCACTCGTTCCTTTAATGTTTGGTTCTCTTACTGTTGAGAAGCTAAAGAGTATGATAAATCCAGCCAATATAACCTTCAGAACTTACTCTGGCATGATGCACAGTTCATGTATTGAGGTAATTTTTTTAATATAAATGTTTTAGCTAAGTATGGTTTTATTTTTTCCTCAAAACAATTCTAGGGCTTTTAAATTTTATTTCATCTCTTTCAATTAAAAGCACATAATGCTACTGACTTATTTTACTATATATATAACTATATATAACTATAATACTGAATGTCTGTCTGAAAAAACATCCAAGGGAAAAATTTATATGACCAGTGGGAAATTCCTCAGAGGTCTGTATTTTTGGGACTGGGCTGGCTGAGCTATAAAACAATCTTATTTTCAAGTTTTTTTCCCTTATCTGTATTAGTCACTTACATTAATAATTACTGAGTTAGAAGGCAGATTGAATTCTCACAGCACCAGTGCAACTTGATATTTTGAGGAGAATTTTGCGTGGTTTTGAATGGAGACATCAGAAAAATGTGGAAGGAGGGTTGATATTAGGGAAGTGGCAACCACAAAACGTGTTTATGGCTCTGGCTCAGCAAACAATTGATTTAATAATGGCTTGCAACTGCCAGAAAAAGGTGGACTAATTCCTTCTGCTCATGACCTTTTGGTGCTTTCCTCCAATACCAGCTCTGGAACTGATCAGAGACTTCTTTGAACTATTTGAATTTGCAAAAACAGTAAAGATTGTTGGATTAAGTTTTGCTGCTTTAGTGAGTTGAAGCATCTGAACTTACACAAAGTAAATGGTAGGAGTTAGAAGAGGTGACAAGGAACAGGTCTTCCACTTGTCTGTAGCAGTAACTTGGTTAATTTGGATTGCTGCATCTCTTGAAGAAAGTTTTTGGGATATTTATGCAGTTTTATTACATTTAGGCAATAAAAACATGGAGTTGTCATGCAAATGTGTAAATACGTGCTCTTTTTTACAACACTTCGTACCATGTGATGTATTTTTTTCATAATTTATATTTTTGGGGCCATAACTTCATGTATTTTCTACACTTGCTTAAATTTGTATTATCATGTACTCCTATTGTGTATTCTGATGAAGGAGCTGATGTAGTTACAAAACTTCTAAAAAATAAGTTATTTTTTAATGTGGATTGGTTTTGCAGTCTAATTCACTTAATTGCTTCTCTGAACTAAAGGAAGGAAGCATCATGAAGGTAAAGCAGTTTGGCTAGAAGGAGGAGCTGCTGGCTTTTCATGAAACTACAGCTTTAGCTACCTTCAAATCCAATCCAGCTTCAGCCTGGTGCTGTTCAGGTCACGTGATTAATATGTAATCGAGAAGGTCAGAGAAGGTGACCTTTGCTCTTTTTTTTTTCTATTTTAACCATTTGTAGTAAAGACACATCTAGTGCTTTGAAGAGTTAACAGCATTGACTTGTTGCGTGCAAAGTGATTAAAACATGTCAAATAACTAATGAAACATAAAATATTTGTAGCCCAGCTGCCCACAATAACTGAAATTTTGAAACATTATTTAATGAATGTATATTAGCAAGGAACTTAACTAATACATACCTTTATCTTTGGGCAGGAGATGATGGATATAAAACAGTTCATAGACAAACATCTACCTCCCGTAGACTGAAATGACCCGTGAGAAACCTACATAAACACCAGCATCAACTGTGGTAGAGTTAGTCTTTTCACATGCCTGATAAGAAAGCATTACTTCTGTAACTGCAGTGTTACTACTGTGTTGCAAATTTATACTTAGGAGAAGGAGTAAATTGTACACATATGTGAGAAATGATAATCTTTTTAGTATTGATCATCCCCTGATGGAATTGAAAAATGATGCAGCTAGGTAATAGTGATAGAATGTAACCTGAATGTAACTATTTTAAGACTTTTGATTGCAGAATTTTAAACTATTTGTACAATCAAAGACTAAACTTATGTGAGCAACATAAATGTGACCAGTTTAGTATACTTGAGACATGATTTGTTCTTAGTACTCATTGAAAATAAATTAAAACATTTTGTGTATGTAATGGATGTATAAAGTGCACAACATGTAACAAAGTGAGCATATGATCGTAGAATAAAAGTTACTGAGGTCAAAGCTTTAAATGTTAAGCATTAATTGTTGCTCCAAATAGGAAGGGCTTTTCTTCTAGAATGACTCTTATAGCCAGTAGAAATATTTACTGTATTTAAAACACCTCAGTTTTAAATGTTTTCATACAGTAGATACTGTGGAAATTATAAAGGGACTCATTTCTCATTAAATCATCATTTGTTGCTGTGCTGCTGCCATTTGGTTTGGGTTACTATAAATTTATGCCAAATGCTGACTCGAACAGAATTCTGAAGAAGTGCATAGGAATAATTTGAGTTTTGTTTAAAATTCCTATTTTCATATTGAATATTCATCTTACACTTTGAAATTGTAGCTTTCATTTATATAGAAATGTTGATGATGTATTTTACATGAGCTATTTCAGCATATAGTTTTGACTTTATTGCCTGCTTTGGAGTAACTAAATGAAAACAGTGCAGCTGTGTAGTTTTTAGTTTTGTGTGTTGTTGAATCTCATCCTTAACACATTCTTACCGTCTACTACTTTCTTTACTTTATACTGACACTTGAGATTTGTCTGGAAAAGAACACAACTTTATTTTCAATTGTATGATTTTGCATTTCCCTGGATTGTTGTAGCCTAAAAATACGGTGACCCACTATTGAGGGGAAAAAAATCTTCTAGATACAAAATGTCTCTTCTTTCAGATGCTTACAGTTCTAGAGTGCTCCAGATTACAGAAATCAATGCAACAGCTTTTTCTTTTGTAATTTACCTTCTGAAGTAGATGTTCTTTAGAGTTTACAGGCCATCACCATGTGAGGAATGTTTAAAAAAGACACCATGGTTTTTACTACGTAATATGCTGCATAACAATGTTCTATACTAAAATGTTTGCAAGCAAAGAATGTTCCTGTCTTGAATGCATCCGTGACGATCTGTTTTGTCAGCATTGTGATTCATACCGACATAAAAGGTACTTACTCCTCAGCCAGATTAATCAGCGGTCCTCTTACAGTACATTTGGATTTATATCAGAGGCATCTGCCAGTACAAATATATATACATTGGGAACTGCAGTCTTTGACATAGCTGCTGCCAGAAACCTGACACATTCACTTTGTCTGAGTTCTCAGATTTTAGTACTTTTCTTCATATGTATTGCACTTGCACTTCATTTTTAGGAAGCCAATTTTCTTTTCTAATCCAGTTTTTCTGGATTACTAAATTTTTCTTAATATGTAGAATTTAAGAAATGATTTATTTTCATGGTGTTGAAACTATTCTAGAAATTCTGTCTGTGGCTGAGGAGAGTATCAAGTTTGAAGTTTAATTAGTCTTCTTACTTGGTCACCGTGTTCTATAAACTTGCCAATTTGTCTTTCAGCTAATTTCTTTCACAAAAGGAACCATAATGTTATTGCAGTTGTGCCAATGTTCTGTTGAGAAAATAATATTTTCTAGCTTGGAGTCATTCCCAAATTGCATTAGCCAATTTTGCTGAATTGAAACTTGGTAACAAAGCTGTATATTGCCCCTACTTTTTAGAAGGCTACTGCCCTGAATACTGGCGTGTTTCCAAAGTTCTATGAGCTTCTGATTTTTTTTTTTTCCTATACTGTTTTCTTGTCCTGTTTGTAAGTTGTTCAGTAACACCATTCTGCTCTTGTTCATCTTCTAATTGACTGTCTACTTGTTTGACATTTTTTTCTTCTATTGGAATAATTAAAAAAAAAAAATACTTCTAAGATGCTAAAGTGAGATCACTCATAGCTTTATTCTATCTTAATGCTTTTCTCTGAGGCACTGTGTTCATAGTTTGCAGTCAGTTTCTAGTACTTCTGCATTTTCAGCTGTCAACTTCAACTGTTTTCTCCATGATGCTTTCAAATGTTCTATAAATGCTTTATATTGTAATTGCATTCAAATACCCGGCTATCATAACAAGATTTCTTGTTATACTGTTGTTTTGCTGCTAACTTAAATCACAAAGAGCTGTGTTACCAAAGTGAATGTAAGTAAATGTCATGACTTATTTGAATTTCTGTCTTCTAAGAAGAGTCCTTCCTCACATTTGTGTTGCAGGGGAAGATGTGTATGTTGTAGTTAGAAGTTCCTAAATAATTCAGAAATTAGAGAAAACTTCATGGATGCATTTGAAGCCTCTCCTGTCTCTTCCCATAGTACAGTGTCCTGAGTTCCTGACTTGACTTCATTAACTTCCCAGCTACTTGGAAAGCTGTGTGTGATCTTGTAGCTGAACTTATTTACTGCCTGATATGATTTGATGCTAGGATTGTTGTCATAACTGGTGTGTATAACGATAGCTTGGCCCAGTGTGTTTATTTCTACAATTTCTATTAAAATGGAGATGTTGGGCTGTCAGTGTTCTAAATATGAAGATCCCATTCTCAGAAGCTACAATTTAAAACTGGCCAAGAATTAATTTTATTTTTGCAGTATTAAACTTCCCCCGAAGGGTAGGATGTCTGTCAAACCTGTTAAAGCATTTGATATGAAAATGTCAAAATTTTTTTTCTGGGAGTTTCTAACTCCCTACCACATTTCAAGTTCAACTGGTACTTATATTCAGCTGCAGTTTTGTGCAGTAAGAAGTCTGACTTTTTGTTAGAATATGCTGCTCATTTTTTTAAATGAGTGGATCAAGTTATGTATTATAAGCCAAGTCTTTCGGCCAGTCTTGAAGTAAAACTGTGGTGAGGGCTGTGTGCTCTGGTTTCTTATTCCTGCCTTGTATGATTACAACACAGTAGATTGATAAAAAATACTATATACTGTAGCTGATACTAGAATTGTTAATTAAAACATTTTCTCTCTGATGGGGTACACTGAACTTCATTAAAGTTATTAGGATGCATTTTTCATGTAGGGATGCTTTTATGTTAACAGATGTGACTAAGAACAAACTTGAAGATGTTAATGAAGCCATATCATAAAATCACAGAATGGCCTGGGTTGATGAGGACCTCAAAGATCATCTAGTTTCAACCCATCTGCCATGGGCAGGGTCACCAACTACTAGACCAGGCTGCCCAGAGCCACATCCAGCCTGGCTTTGAATGCCTCCAGGGATGGGGCATTCACAACCTCCTTGGGCAACCTGTTCCAGTGCATCACTGTGTATCTTAAGTTTTTATAAAGAAATACTGAAGACTTGTTCTTTATGTTATCAAGTATAAGCCATTTATATTTAATATAAACATTTAAGATGTAATTTAGTTAGCTTGCTCATCTATGACAAGGAATCTTAACTTGGAAAATTACTTCTTTGGTAGGGAAAGTGTAAAATCTTTCAGTTTTTATCATTTGTGAAATAAAGATATTGTGGGTAAGTGCTCACAACTGTTTCCATGCATGCTTGACAGAAGCTGAGTTTTCATGTGCTGTCATGCAGGTGTTTCAGAGGTGTTGCAAATGTACTGCATAGTAGTGTGTGAGTGATTCTGTAATGTAATACAAAAACATGATGATTCGTAGTTATCAAAAGTAAAAAGAATGCTAGTTTATTATTTGCAACCTTGTTGAGAGAATGTTAAATATGATTTTTTTCATATTCTAGGTTAACTTTTATTTAGCTTGCTGAAACATTGAGAAAATTAAGGAAATCTTCTAGTACTCTTACAGTAGGACACTAAATAGCAAAGTCTTTTCACTGTGTACTTTTAGACCTTTCTGTGGGGGTTCTGTAGTGTTAGGGAGGCTTTTGAAATTCTGTTAGGTTTAGCATACATAACACTTAATATTTTTGTTAAAGAAGCAGATTTATGGTTGGAGTTGGGGATTACATGCTCTTCAGGTTATCTGACATTTGAGGCCAATTGGTGGTATATGTAGTATGAGGTAATATCAACAGAAAACATGGTGATTATCTGGGAAGACATGCTGTGAAGTGGTTGTCTGATGAAACTTGAGAGGAAGTAGGGCCTTCATGTGGTAAAAGTAGATCTTCACCCACCAGCAGTTTAATTAAAAGTCCGCTTGTCTGCATAGACTGTGTCTAGAAGGTAGTGGAGTACATTTACGAAGTTAATAAATGTATGCAAATGCATATTAGATGCAGTGCTATATGTGAATATATAACAGCATCATGAGAATATAGCTAGTAACAATAAAGATGCAACAATATACAAAGTAATTTGTCAGTTCATATTTGTGGAGAACTTTTGGAATATTTTTCGATGTCCATTTACTTTTAGCACCGGCATCCTTTTCTGTAGTTAAGCAATCACGAGGAGAAAAGTTGCCTACAATTAGCATAAAAGTAAATTATTATTATTACTTTGTAATTGGAAGTTGGGAGGAGTGGCTGACACTAGAAGGCTGCACTGCCATTCAGAGAGACCTGGACAGAGTCCAGAGTTGGGCAGAGAGGAACCTTTATGTTCAGCAAGAGTGAGTGTAGAGTCTTGCACCTGGGGAGGAATAATGACTGCATCGATATGGGAAGGCAGCTGACCTACTGGAGGGGAGCTCTGAGAAAGATCTGGGTGTTCTGGTGGACTACTGGTTGGCCATGTTGATAAATGTCTGAAGAGTGGGTGTCAAGAGGATGGGGCCAGACTCTTCAGTGCTGCCCAGTGCCAGGACAAGGGGAAATACGCACAGACTGGAACACAGGAAGTTTAATGTGAACATGAAAAAGCACTTATTTACTATGAGGGTGACAGGACACTCTGGAACAGGGTGCCCAGAGAGGCTGTGGAGTCTGCTTCTCTGCAGATACTGAAAATCTTCCAGATGCTTTCCTGTTCAACCTATAGTGGTGAACCTGCTTTAGGAAGGAAGTTGGACTCTATGGTCTCCAGAGGTCCCTTCTAACCCCTACAATTCTGTGTAATATTGTATTAAACTTTATCCAGTACGGTATGAGACCGCTGGTGTGGTAAATGAAGAAAGTGACATCATTTTCATAATGTCAACTCATTTGTTTGCAAATGGGATTCTTTGAAGAAGAATAATAGATACAGAAGAAAAGACTACTTTTTTCTTTGCTTTCCACTCACATTACTGCCATTTGCCTTTGGGACAACAGGTTTTATTAATTCTCTTTGAGTGAAATGTGCCTTTGATGTAACTCATTAAAACTGATTTAATTGAAGTGCTAACATAATTTAATTGACATCCACAAAATAAATCAGTAAATAATGGTTTTCTTTAAGCTCCAGTTACTGGAAGAAAGCAACACATTACCTCCTTTTATCTCTGTAAAAACTCCTGGCCAGTTTGCAGAGGTATAGTCAACTTCACTTCAGGCATCGAAGTGTGAGGTTCAGCTTTTCTGTGTAGACAAGGTAGCTTTCCCTCGAGGCAGCTCAGCGTTTCTGAAAGGGTTCTTCTGTATGTTAACAGAGGAAGATGATGGACTTTAAAAGTCAGTGTGTGAATGTTCACTGGTTGTGACTGTGAGCAAACTCTTGAATTACCTTATACTTGGAATGATTTGCTAAGTAGTGCGTAAAATGATAAGAGTAGGGGGTGAAGAGTCTTTAAAAGACTGGAATATTTTGAATCTCTAGCATAGAACAGTCTCCAGAATAGAAAGCAGGGCTGTCAGTGGTTTACAGGCTAGTTCATGAGTGACAGTCTAATAACAAAACCTTAAAAATATATATATCAGGTTTTCTTAAATATTATAGACTTTCATGCATAAATGCCTCCAGTTACTGATTTCAACTGGAAAAAGTGAGAATAGCATTTTTAAATGATACTGCTAGCACCTGAATTTAAAAACGTGGTCTAATTTGATACAGATCCCCTGATATGTCTAATCTTGGACTAATCATTCTTTCTCTGTGCAGAGCAAGGGTCTGTTGACTGATGTAGAGCTGTTACAATTCTGCTTTGATAGACTTAAGTCATTGTTACAGACAGTGCTAAAATAAAAAGGCGAGGCACAGTGAATATAATTTGTTGTTCCATAACACCCTGTGGAATGCTGTTAATTTTATATTTTGCATTCTTGCACTAACAGTTAATTAGAGGAGCTTTTCCATACAGATTGCTAGTTTTGAAAATGAAAGATTTAAAGTGCATCAGTTGAAAGATCCTTCATTACAAGTTTTTTGTGTGCTACTACTTGATCTCCCCTTGATTTCTCAGTATGTTCTTTCATAACAAAGGAATACAGCAGTATTCTACAGCATTTCGTATGTGTACCCTGTTAGGAGAGCTATCTCATTAATCTCAGTATTGCAGGAGGACTTGTGGGTTTGTGTGCTAAAGAATCAAACTGGTAGTCAGTTATGTGAGCTGCATTTTGTTTTCTTTTAATGCAGATGTTTGAAGAAAAGGACATGCATTCCCATCTGGTTATTCTTATATTTCCTTATTGAAATATTTCCCTGTTGCTACTTTTGTTACTTTAGATGTTAAATGTATGATTTGTTTTCTCCTTCTGCTACTGCCTCTTTTAAGTGCTATGTAGCATTTGATTTATAATCATTTCCTTACCTAACACAGTTTGAGTGTTAAAAAGATTTCATCTGCACTTTTGAACTTTTTCCATGTATTTCCATAGAATAAGGTATTCTTCAAAAATATATTTGATGGCTTCATTTCAGAACTTAAAATGTTCAAAGTAAGCATACTGACAGATCTAGACTAGATCTGATGATACTGACTAGATCTCTGAGTATTATCCCTGACCTAATTAGCACCTACTGTAGAACACAGATGAACTTACTTGATGTGCAGTGTAGCAAAAGCTCTCAGCTGATAGCATACACTACACTGCTTTTATCATTGTTCCGGTAGTGAGAAAAACAGTGGTAAATTTCATTTCAGGTTAACATGAAATTCAACCTGAATTCATCATTACTAGTAGAAGGTTACCGCCTCTAGACAAAATTGTCCAAACCTGAATTGTCACAGTCCTTTACATGTTGTAAAGATTGCTGTTCTGTTTTCGAAATCTGTCAGTGAAAGAGCTTTTTTTTTCTTTTTTCTTTTTTTTCTAAAGGAACGTGCCTTAGTTTTCTTGTTTGGGCGCATAACAAAGGAAAAACTACAAGGTTTCTTTATGCTAGTCCTGTTCATGGGCTAGATCTACCCTCTGGGAAGATGCCACATAGCTCCCAAATACATTTTATCACTTCTATAATATCTGTGTATGCCTAGGCCTTTCAGTGGCAGATGCTGCAACCGTCATGTGCGCTGAGTGCTGTGCAGAAGTGCCTTAAAAGCACCTGTCTGTATGTAGTTTCATAATTGAAAGCAGTCTTGCTGCAAAGCACACGGCACATAGCTGCAATGGCAGTGCTCCTTGTTCTCGTTGTTTTCCTGAGTCTCGTTTCAAGAACAATGCCCATCTTACCTCTTCTCCAAAGTGTTCATATTTTCCAGCCCTTGGTTTACAACACAGACATCTGTAGCATTACAGGCTTACTAATAATAGAGCCTAGAGGAATGCATGAACACCCTCCTGAATTTCAGCAGGGGATAATCTGCATATCATCTTTATGTAACCTGCAGATATACCGACTGCCTTCTTGAAGTAAACGTAGTGAAAGTAGTTAAATGATACTGGTTGTTTTGTTTTTTTTTTTCCTCTCAAAATTAAGGGTAATAAATTAATGGACAAGTTAACTGATGGTGCATATCATAGATTTACATCGAATGTCATCAGTTTATATCCCAATTGAACACAGACAAGGCTTGGGCTAGTGTGGAGACCAGGAGGCATTTAGCACCCTGCAGCGTACTGTGGGGCTCGGGTAAAGGTTTCTGCTGTGTCTCCGTTGCTTTCGTACTGGAGCTGAGTCCTGAACCTCATCTAAAATTGCCATCTGAAATCCTCTATGACGCACCCTTCACAGACAGACTTTCTGAAATACCTTTCTGGCTCCAGGGAAGAAGGGATTTTCCCCCAGCTTCAAGCGAAGCGCTGTAACTGGCAGTCGAAAACATAAAATGACTGAACGATTCCTGGCGGCAGACCGAGAGGCTGGGCTGTAACGCTGCGTGGAAGGTGCGCTTCTCTCAGGGCTGACGAGCACGGCGAACTGGAGACGATAACGCAGCGAGCGTTTAATCGCACTTCGCTCAGCCTGGCAGCCACCGCCGTTCCCTCAGCGCTACCTCCCTCTCGCTCACAAGCCGAGATCG
>JAOWBP010002052.1:47570696-47587772 GCA_028571105.1 Tragopan temminckii | reverse complement strand
TCACAGTAAAGAACTTCCCCCTGACATCCAACCTAAATCTTCCCTCCCTCAACTTAAAACCATTTCCCTTTGTCCTGCAGTTATCTACCCTTTCAAAGAGTTGACTCTCCTCCTATTTATAAGCTCCTTTAAGATACAGGAAGGCTGCAGTGAGGTCACCCCCATAGCCTTCTCTTCTCCAGACTGAACAAGCCCAGCTCCCTCAGCCCGTCTTCATGTGGGAGGTGCTCTAGCCCCCCAATTATTTTTTGTGGATAATATCCAGTAATTGATCAATTCTGCTCTGTTTAAGCCTTTGTGTAGTACTTAGCTAGTTGCTAAAGCATATCATGGAAAGAGCGTGCAGGCAACAGTAAAGAAATGCCAAGTATCTGCCCATGAGTGAAGTCCTTGGCCTGTCCTCAGTGCTCAGCCATGACGGGGAAAGGTGAAATGGTGAAGAACTTCTGCACCTTTTTGATGCTTTCTGTTAGTGTGTATGTGCACAAAGACCATCCTGAGAAACTGTAGTTACAAATGAGTAGCCATCTGTTTTCTTCAGTCTAAAATATGTTCAGAACTATGTTCAGACCTGGAATTTTGATGTACCTCCTTTGCTGAAATATCTACTGAAGATTTCAGTATGTTTCCAGTCATTTAGCACATCCAGAATGCCTAGAGAAGTGTTCTGTGTGGGCTGTACAGGGTAATTTTCAGGAACAAATTATTTCCTTTTTTAGTGTAACGCTGAGATTTAACTTCTCCTTTAAAGGCAAAGGAGAAGATATTTATGACAAGCCACTGCAAAAATAAATAGAATAAATCGTACTTAGTGAGTCTGGCAATTAATAAATGCAGCAAAGCTGAGCATCCTAAGAACAATGTAAAAATGTAGTCATCAGTCAAAATATAATATTGTAGTACAGTACTTGTACGAAATGCTTCTTTCCCAAAACTGAAAGTGTGAAAGTGTTCTATTTTTTATATTAGGATGTTAGCTGAAAATATTCTAAATTGAAACTTTTACTGCTGTTTATCTAAATTTATATCCATGAGGACATAAGTTATAAATCTTAAAAGGAGAAAAAAACAAAACAAAAAAAAAAAACTTGAGTAGCTCATAAATCTCATCTTCACTCTATAGGTGGCAGTAGTGCCAAAGCTTTAAAGCCCATCACCAGCTTGGCCTTTTCAGAAGGACAAGCTTTTCTTACTGTTTCTACCTAAATGCAGAAACCTCTGTGGTTAAAATAAGTCTCAGTGTTGCCCAAATGACTTGACTTAAAACGTGATCACTCCCAACGTGACAGTACAGCTTCTTCCATAGTCATTAAGTGGGAATTTGGAAAATACAAAGTTACTGAAACATTTAGCAAGTTTCTGCTTGTACCAAAATATAAATGTAGTCATTGTGTCACAGGAAAATAAGATTTTATGGTTAGAACCTTCACTAAAGTTTTTTTTTTTTTTGGTAACATTAAAATGTGTAGATTTTCACATTCTTAGATAGTCTGGATGCCACACTTAGTTTAGGTCAGTAGCCTGTAGAGTTTCTTTGAAGTGGTTTAAGGACAGAAATACTTGGACCAATTTCCTTGAACTCTGAACTTCTGTGATGGAGACAAATGGTAGCGTTGTATTTCTTCGTAAAATGTACTGTGTGTTTTTAAAATAAGTTCTGTAAAGGCTTGCAGCATTTCATCCTGATACTTGTAAAGATAAATAAAAATACATCCCTTTAAAATAAAACTGTCTAAAAAGCAGCTTTAGAAATGTTAATTTAATCAATTATCTTCGTGCCACTTTTTATAGTGTGTATTTTCATTTCTGTTGCAGACTACCAGAATTGGAATGTCAGTGAATGCAATACGCAAGCAAAGCACAGATGAAGAAGTTACTTCTTTAGCGAAATCTTTGATCAAATCTTGGAAGAAACTGTTAGGTATGACACAACAACCTTTTTTTGTTAACTAATTTTGTATATTACAACTACATGTAGACTTGATAAAGATCCTTACACTTCCATTCTTCAGAAACAGTTGTGTTCTTGCTTAAGTATTGAAACTATCTGTGCTGAGGTAGGTTTTTGTTAACCTCTTTGACTATCGCAGATGATTACTGTGAAAATATAGTCAGAAGCAAAGTTGATACGCGTTGACTAGCACTGACAAACAGTAGGAAACCAGCTTCTGCAACATGACTCATTTCTCAAGCCTCACTGTGTGCTATTGAACGAGCAGTACTGTACTGCAGTACTAAAAGCTAAAAAAACCCTTTTCTTGACTATTTCCTCTGTCAAATGTAAAAAGTACTCTGAAGAATTCATGCAGAATGTGAAAGTGTATACCCTTTGAAGTTTGGTTATAAACTCATTTGTAAAGAGTTTGAAATTCTGTTAGAGATAGTGAACATTTCTCTAATTAAACCTGTACTTTCTAAAACCTTAATAGTTTTAGAGAATTTACGAATTAGTGAACCAATAGTTTTTCTTTCATTTCTATTACTGCAATGAATGCTGTTACGGAAAGTTTTCTGTTAACAGGGTTTTGTATGAGGATATTTTGTAGCACTTATTGTATTTGAAATATTCAAATCTCAAGCTGCGTCTTTTTGATATTGTGTTCACAACACAGTATTGTACTCAACTGTGTTTCTTTGTATCCCGATTTAGATAAATGAAGCTTCAGGAGGCTTAAGATTTTGAAATAGGAAACAAGTTGTATAATTTTCTGCTGATTTAAATATTTGATATTCTGTCTAGGTAAATGTGCTAAATACATCTGCCATTTCATTGCCAGCCTCAGTCAACCTCAATTTATCCTTTTTGTTAGCCTCATTTTATCCCAGTTAGCTGTGTTATCAGTCATGAAGTATTAGCAAATATTTTATTACTCATTTTGTAAATGGCATAGAAATGTCTTTGTTTCAATTTGACAGTGCCTTGATATGTAAAAGAGGACAAATTGTGACAGTTCTTATAATCTGCTTTTCAATAACTTGTACATCCTTGTAAGGAACAGCTTCTGTACCAGAGATATTTTTAACACTTTTAAACATTAGATAATTCTAATTAGGCAAGTAATAGTAACTCTTTTTGGTGTCACTACCCATTGAACAAAGGGATTGCTATTTATTTAAGATGATAGAAAGAGTCTTCTGCTTGATTTTCTTTAATGTCTGAAGTCAGGCAAATTTATGTTAATATATTGTTACCTGTGGCCAACTGATACTTAATTGTTCAGACATTGTGAAACACTTCCTCAACCTCTGAGGTGGATTAAGTCTGTGGTGTCTGGTAATGGTAGGTTCATCCAAGTGTAGGTTGCAACTGAAAGAGGTTTTTCTTCCCTTCTTGCTCATTCCTGTGCTGAAGAGGTCAGAAAAGGGAACTCAGGAGTAGTAAACTAATCATTTTGTTTATTTCTTCTGAATTCTTTTCAACTGTCAGTTTCCTGATCCAGCCCTTTTACTGTTCTTGCAAAGGGACTGTAGCAGTAGCATACAAATGGGGAAAGGCGGAACATTAAAAGGTACTCCTTTTAATGGCTTGCTACATTCAGATTGTTTTAGGACAATTGTGAGAATCTACCTTTAGGCTGTTTACGTCAGGTGATCTCAAATGTGAGGAACTGGAAAGTAAATAGCAAATATTTAACAGCAGTCAAAAATGTCTATGTTCTTCCTGAGGCAGAGAGTATGTAACCTTTATCTTACTCTAATTTTTGTTGCAGGACAGATACTGCTGCATTTACATGATTGTGCCAATTCTGTTACAGTTATGGTTATGCATATACAGTATAAAATCAAATTATTTTTGAAAATACAGCACTTCTTGTATTAAAATCTGACGTAATTAGATTCTTGTTGATGACAATGTAGACCATATAATAAAGTACAGTAGGTCAAATGTTTTACCTCGTTTCACTATTTGGTAATTATTAGAATTTCCCAGAAATAAAAGACTTATCTGGGCTGTGTGACTTATTGGGTGGGAATCTTACAAAGTACTCTTATTCTGTTTTATCATTAGTTTTGACTTTCTCAGAAGAATACGAAATACCCTATGTTGAGCTGCTTGAGAAATCAGTTTCGATTATGCTGTTTATAGTGTATGTAAAATGGTATGGATCAAAGATGGCAACAGAAGCGGACAGCTGTTAATCATACCAAGCATTGTACTCAGAGATCTGAAATCTTTGTGAGTTATTTTTATAAATGATATTTTGAATTTAGGGAAGAATCTTTGTTCAGGCTGCATGTGCTAAGTTGAATGCTTTTGGAACTTATGTTTTAAGGATGCATGAGAAACTAGAAATCAAAATAAGGTTGTGAATCACCAGAGTTTTAACAGACTTTTATGGTTGCTTAAAACTATGCTGGGTTACAAATGGATTTTCAAGTGAGGTCAGAAGTTGCCCAGCAGAGGGCTCTTAGGCAATATCTAGAGTGAGTCACTGTGTGAGCTATAGTGAAAGATTGCTTTCAGATGTTGCTACGAAAATGTTAAACCACACATCCTAGTTGGTCACAATTTAGATGAAGAAGCAAATTCTGTTCTCAGAGTAAAATAACACTGTGTCATAACATGGAGTTTGCAAGGAGTTACTATTTTGCCAAGTACTTGAGTATGTAGATTGTTATACAGATGAATCAATGGATATCAACTTTGGTTATGAGGAGTTTTTCAAATATGTGTATATATGTATATATGTGTGTGTATATATATATATATAAAGAAAAATCATTAATGATTTCTTACTAAAATCTAAGAGTATACAGAGAAAAAGAACATCTAGACCTTTAAGTAGATTTAACCTCAGTCAGCTTATGTACTGGGCTGGAAATGCAGATTTATTGGACAATAATCTTATCATTAAGTGTAAGTCTGATCCTGTATTGCCAGGGGAAGAAAAAAACACAAAAAACAACAACAAAGAAAACCACAATAAAAGTGTGTCCAAGTGCATTTTGAAATGTCAATTTAAGAAAAAAGTCCGTCTTGAAACAAAATTGCTCAGGCATGCTTAATGTTACCAAGTTAACACTAACCAGGCTATGCAGAAGTGTGTTAGTCAGTTGAGTTTGTGTGTAAGATCCTCTGTTATTTCAAACTTAGTTCTGATTCTGCTAGAGCAAGTCTGGTACAGTCTAAGACTATCTTATAGGTATGGTAATGCTGTCGTTAGGTTAAGTTGTTCATGGACATCTAAAAACTTACTGGTTGAATTCAAATTTTTATTGAGAAAATCCTAAATTACAGTCTGTGTTCAGGAATAGTGTTTACTGTTAAGCATAATATGTCTATTTATAAGATAGCAAGTGCAAAAGTAGTTTTAGAATATCTCTTCTACGTATCACGTGTGAGCTGTAGAATTATCTGGTTTGTAAAAGATGATCAAGATTGTCAAGTCCAGCCATCAGCTTGACTTGCTGAGTCCCGTTGCTAAACCATGTCCCTTAGTGCCCTGCCCACACATCTCTTAAATATCTCCAGGGCTTGGAGACTCTGCCTCTGCCTTGGTCAGTGTGTTCCAATGATTGGCTCCTCTCTGTTTGAAGAAATTCTTCCTGGTACACAATCTAAACCTCCCATGACAGAACTTGAGACTGTTTTCTCATGTCCAATTACTAGGCATGTGAGAGAGAGAGAGCAACATCCTCCTCTCTATAACTCCCTTTCAGGGATTTTAAGAGAGCAAAGAGGTGTCCCATCAGCCATCTCATCTCCAAACTAAGGAAACTCAGTTCCCTCCTCATTAAACCTTGTTTTCTAGTCCCTTCACTGGCTTTGCTGCTCTTTGCCCCTGCTTGAGCAACACAGTATCCTTCATGTAGTGAGGAGTTCTCAACTGACTGCAGTACTCAAGGTTCAGTCTAAACAGTGTGGTGTACAAGGTGTTTAGGTCACACTTTATCTCATGCCAGCTAGGAGCTATTGGCCTTCTATGCTACCTCAGCACATGACTGGTTCACATTCAACCAACTACTGACCAGCAACGCCAGGTCCTTTCCTGCTGGTCAACTTTCCAGTCTCTCTTCCCCTGGTCTCTACTGGTATGTGAAGTTGCTATGACCCAAGTACAGGACTCAGCACTGGGTCTTGTTGAATGTTAGATAATTGGATGCAACTGGTCCCTCTGCACAACCTTCCTACCTTCAAGTAAATTGACAGTCCTACCTAACTTGTTTTTGTCTGTCACCTTACTGAGCGTGCACTCCATTCCCTCATCCAGATTGGTAATAAAAATGTTAAACAAAAAACTGACCCAGTGCTCACTCATGGGGAGCACCACTGATGACCAGTCACCAGCTAGACTGAGCTCCATTCACTGTGACTCTTTGAACCTGGCCATCTAAGCAGTTCTTCACCTAACATATTGTACGACTGCCCAAGCCATGAGCAGCCAGTTTCTCCAGTAGATATGGGAAACTGTCAAATATTTCACTAAAGTCAAGGTATACAATATTGACACACATTCTCTCATCTTTTAAGCAGGCCATCTTGTCATGGGAGATCAGGTTAGTCAGGCAGAACTTGTTTTTCATATCTGTGCTGACTGCGTCTGACTCGGTTGTTCAAGATGGTCTGCTCCATGCAATTCCCTGGTACTGAGGTCAGACATACAAGCCTATGATTCTCTGGATCCTCCTTCCTGCCCTTCTCGTAGACTGGAGTTGTGTTTGCGAACCTTCAGTTAACTGGATATTATTATAAATTAACTTCTGTTATTTAAAAGGAAGAAAAAGCCTCAAGTGTGTATGTGTTAGTTTGTTGTTAATGGGCTTCTGAAACAGTAGTAGCTAAAACTGAAGTTATGTTTTTCATTTCTAAAATTGATGACTTTCAGATTGTTCCTGGGGAAAAAAAAAAGGGTTTTGTAAGTTATGATAGCTGTACAATTAAAAAAAAAAATAAAAATCATGCCTCTTCAGGGGAAATAAGATAATTTAAATTATAATTCTAAATATTTATCTGCTTCTGTGTGTTTCCTGATGTGAATCACTTGTTCATTTGAATTTTTAAGTATCTGTCACAAGCTGGTTTTCTGTCTTTCTTTGTTAGATTTCTGTGGTGGTTTGTAGTTCCCGTTAGCGGTCATTCTTCCTTTGCTCCAGAGTCTGGCCGCTGGATGTAAAAAGCTAATTAGAAGAGACTTTCATTTCTCAAGGATAAATATTTTTTTTCCCCCCAAGGAAAGCTAAAAGGCTGCCCAGCAGACTGTTAAATATTGTATTGACAAAGGAACAGTATGTAATTAATAGAATAAGTAATCCTTGCTCATGCGTGAGTTTAAGAGTAATTACTGCTTGGCACTGAATCTCCTCAATATTTTCAGATAAAAGTGAGTGACTTAAGAATATTTCTACTAAGCAGTGAATGTTTTTATTTTCAGATTTATGAAGCTGGATTTAAGAGAAATATAAACTCTGAGAGATTAAAGATAGCGTAGTTTTGAACGTATATTTGCTGAAGATGGTTCAGTTTTCTCAGCTGCTGAAGTTTGACCTTTTGTTTGAAACATGCTTGCATAGACTGCTCTTTAGGTTAGAAAGAGCCATGATTTTACCTCCTACTTTACCCTCTGGTCTCATGTATACTCTGCCCTACATAAGTGAAAGACGCAATCAGGGTATCAGTAAATGTTCATGAGTGCTTACCCTAAGATACGTACTGATATATCTGTCTTAAAACCTCTGGCAAAAATTGTCATGTGCTTAAGATGTGAATAGATGATATAACATGCATATATAGAATATGTAAAAATGTGTTTATCGTGTAAGTGTAGCCATAGAGACTAGTTGTGAATGTGCGTGTTAAAAATGGATTACGGGTTTGTTTCCTTTCTCTGAGTACCATGTCTTTGGGTGTCATAGCAAAAATCTTCTGCAGTCCATTCTGCTTATTTTTTCTGCTTTGTTTGCTTTTTTAGTGATTTTTTTTTAAATAAGTACTTTGAACCAGTATCTTTATTAGGATTTTTTAATAATACTTTTATTAAAAACAATCACTCAAAATATATAGGGGAGTATATATAATAGTAACATATAAGGGGAGTATAGATATGCACTCCCCTGTAGGGAATATTCTGGAGAATTTTGTGGACTTGTCTGGATCTCAGACTGTTTTGTAGGCATCAATTTTTGGTTACATCTGGAGATGGAATTCTTGATGTGTACTTTAAGTGCTTTTTGATGCTTAAGCAAAGATTTAGATATCCAGTTCATGACTGAGCCTTTTCTCTATTTTTCTTTGAATTTAGTTCTCTTTTAAAATTTGTAATGAGTTCATCCAGTTAATAATAGTGTACAGAATTAGGTGTGTAATGGCAGATCTATGAGGGCTTGGAAGGAGAAATTCACAAGAATTAGGTGAGTGATGGCAGTGTCACTGGGTGCTCTCTGTAGGTAGTGGAGAAATCAAGCCAAAGCAGGCGGCTGATTTAGTGCCAAGCTTTTTCAGAATCCTTTTTTTATTGTATCTTCACTGCCTGTTAAAGCAAATGCTGGACTTGACCTGAAGGATTTGAAGTGTTGACATAGATTTCGTTTGCTGGGTTGGCAAGGGTGTGAGAGGTGGGAAGCTGTACTGCACAAGAGAGAGAGAAATCAGAGTAGGAGCTGATAGCACATTTAACTGGCTCAAAAGAAATTATCAGAGATATTCTACCGCTGCTTTAAATTGATTACTGAGTAAAAGTTTCTCATGTTCTGTATTCCCAGATGGACCTTCAACTGATAAAGATTCTGAAGAAAAGAAAAAGGAGCCTGCATCTTCCTCACAAAACAGCCCTGAAGCAAGAGAGGAAAGGTACTTAATCCTTGAGGACGAATGGCTTTGTTCAGAATAAATTAGGATTAGTCTGAAAAATCAAGCAGTTCATACATATATTTGGGCCAAAATTTTAAATATTAGAGACATCTTCCATGTTATTTTGTGAAATATGTACAGTTGTACAAAAAATAGTGTGTTGCTAGGGAAGAAGATCCGACTGCTGCTGACACATTAAGAAAATGGAAGCCACAGGACAAGATATGGGCAGTCTAGTTATTATTTATTCTGTCTTATCTGTCAGAAACTCCTTCCTCTCTCGATACTAGTACTGAGCTTTGAGAAGTGTAGCTTTCAGTTACAACTGTGTGGTAATTATGTACGTTAGAGGTTTAGAATACTTTTGTCTGTTAGCTTTTATGTTTGATAAACAGTCTTGTTCCGCACCTTGTTTGGTAAAGACAAAATATATGTTGTCAGAAAGATGAGCCCATGTAAATGGCACTTGAGGTGCTGAAGAATATTTGCACAGTATCAACAAGTCTGGTTTCTCTATGTATTTCTGCTTGTAGCAAATCTGTTTACAACAGCCATTTGCAAATTAGAATATAACCTCCAATTATTTCCCCCAGTGTGAGAAGACCTTCAGACTTTGCAAAAGCTTTCTTAAACCATAGTACCTCTTCAGTACAGTAAGCAGACTGAATGTTAGCATATTTCTTTACTATTTTTTAAAGTAAAGTTCCGTGAAGGAAAAAATGGTTTCATATTAATTAATGTAGAGAACTGAGAGTTAAAACTTACTATATAAGTAACCACATAATGGGATTAAATACTTGTTGTTTCTGTTGTGTGGAATACCCTGGTAAATATTCTGAAGACACTTTTAAAATTGTATTGACTCTAGAGTAGTGTCTTGTACTGACTTTGGATGGTGTCTTGTGTTCTTCTTTTCTATTAATATCATTAAATGGTTATAGCAGAAGTCTGTGGCTTCCCCTCAAACAAAGTGGTTTGAAGAAAGCAAAAAACATTTATTATTAGGCTGGTTTTTTTTGTTTGTTTTTACTTTTTTTTAGCAGTTCAAGTAGCAATTCCAGCAGCAGGAAGGAGGAGGGTAGTGCTCCCTCAAATTCTTTCATCCCCTCTTTTCCTCGGGCTCCAAGCACTTCGGATTCTGTACGAGTGAAATGTAGAGAGATGCTCTCTGCAGCTCTCAGAACAGGAGGTGAGCTCCGTAGACAATATTTTCAAGTTTAACTGTTTCTTCTATTTTCTCCACCTCTGTTTACTGTACCCTTTCTTGTGTCCAATTGTGTGTGCGTACCCGTAGGCCAGTTCACCCAAGATGCAATAAACTGAGTAACCTCGGCAACATGGGAGTGTTCTGAACTACTTTTTTTGTTGCTGGTGATATGGGACATTTTGTGGCTTCTCTTCATCTGATATCTTGCCTACAGAGAACCTTCATTACAGGAAGTTATTTCCTCTGTAATTCCTCATTTGACTCTATTAATGGAAACTGCTATTTTTTCGTCTTATCTCTGAGTGAGAACGTCACCATAAGCATGACTGCCTATCTTACTCTACAGATCCTGTGAGCCTTCAGATTCTAGATCTTGGAGGCTGCCTTTCTGTTTTGATTTAACCTTGAAGTTTCATGGATATAGTCACAGTCTTACATTGTTTCTTCTTCCTGCCTTTGAGGCATCTGTGAATTGCTCGATTTTTTTTTTTGTTGTTGTTGTTTTGCTTTTCCCTATCCTGTACGCTTGTGTGTCTTTAAACTGATGAATGATATGCTAGATAGTGAGCAACTGTTGTACTCAGTGACCTGAATTCTTTCTTATGCATTGTTCTCATCTGCAAGAACTTTTCTCTGTTCTTAGCTTAGTGTAACCTGACTCAATGTAAGCAAACGTCTGAAGTTGTCTGTTTTTACTCTATTTCACTCTGTTTTGTACTTCACTTTTAATTTGCATAAATTCTGACACAGGCAGAAATCAAGGCTGACTAAAGGCCGTAGACTTTTGGACCTCCAGATATGTATTTCAGAGGACAAACAGGTTTTTGGAAAGATGCATATGGCTTCTTAGTTTTTGTAATTGTGTGTAGTTGAAATTATCACTAGGTTTCCAAGAAATCTTTTTGTAATGTTACCTCCTATTGTAATGTTACTTCCTGTTCTACGTGTAAGCTGATCATCCATAGGTCTAATGCCAGTCTCAAAATATGTGGTTAGTTTCTGGTTCAATGGCCTTCTGCATGAGATGAAGAAGAAACTGCGTTTTTATTACTCATAAAAGTGCACCCAGAATAAGGAGGAGGAAAACACATACTGTGTTTAATTTGTCCTAGGCTTTGTTGGAAAGGCATCTGTCTTAATGAAGAAGGGTTTGGGTTAGAAACACTAAATAATTATCTGGAGATGTTTTAGGTTGTGTTGTGTTATCTTCAATATTGCTATGGTTCATTTCTTCTAATTTGCACATTTTATGACCATTCCCTACTTGGCATGTTTTTAACAATAATACTTAATTACTGTATTTCTAGAGAAATCTTCCTCTTGTGTGCATACGAAACATAGCTGGTGTTGTGTGAGCTGAGAGAATTGATAAAACTTGATAAAGAATGTTTTCTTGTTATAATAGCCTATTCTAAACACAGATGCACTGTGTTTAGAGATGGGTGATTGCCAAGCATAATAGAAGACAATGTTTTTTTCTGTAGAGCATAGTTGTTTTTTATTACTATTTGTATGTCAGCTGGATAATTTTGTCTGAAAGATTTAAGGTGATTCTACTTTTTTTTTTTTTTCCAACTCTTGTTGCTCTTCATTTCACGGATTTTTCTTCAAAGTACTGTTAACAAATTTTTACAAGCCAACCAAGCCTTAACAAATGAAATTCATTTTAGTTATTTGTGGTTTGTTTTTTTTCATGTTCCAACTTGGATCTCAGTGATATAAAATACTGCTGAGATCATCAGAGTGCTAATATTTTAATTTTTGTTTTCCTCAGATGATTACATTGCTATTGGTGCTGATGAGGAAGAGTTGGGTTCTCAGATCGAAGAAGATATCCTTTGCTGGGCATCTCTGTGCTCTAGGATGAGACTATTTAAGAACGCTGATACTGTTTAAAAAAAATAGTTCACTTAATCTGTATATTGAGTATTTTATTTCGTTTAAAACAGAAACAAGCAAACTGTGTTCGACACGTCAGTACTGAAATTCAGTATTTAGAAAAGTACCACAAACTAAACAAAGGGATCTGTGTATGTGTGATTTCTATTTTTACTTTTAATATAGAAATTATATTAGAAATTAAATGAGAACAAGGAACTAGGCTTATGTCCTTGAGTGATTTTTGTGAATTTTTGTTAAAATCCTATTATCCCCAAATTCATGTTTTGCCAACTGTGTACTAAACAGTGATTAGGCTTTGGCAAGATGTGAAGTACTGTCTGCTGTGTTGAGTAGAAAGTAACTGCTGTTTGGAGATGGAAGTGTGGGGAAGGACTTTTCTTTAAAACAATTGCTCCCCTCCAAAAAAACAATGCAGAGTGCTGTTTTACTTGTTTTGTTCCTTAAATCCAAAGCACCTATTTTTCAAGAATTAAAAAACACTGATATGAAATATAAAAATAGGGTACGAAGTAGGATAGCAAATCTCAAGGATGCAAAGAATCCAAACCTAAGAAAAAACGTGTTATGTGGGAACATACCTCCTGACAAATTTGCCAAGATGACTGCAGAGGTAAGTAAAGCATAGCTCTTGAACTGTTTTCCTACTGGACTTATGTCCTGGCCACTAACTAATAAAAAATGCTTGTACTTTTGAAGGACTAAGACTTGTTCATGGCTTGCACAGTCTGTATTATAGAGGGCAGAGGAAATGAAAGTGGTGTATTTTAGTGGTTCCTGAAAATGTAATTTCTCTGTGAGTCAGGTAAGCTCTCTGCCAGATTCTCTGAAATACAGAACAATGGGCCTCAAGCTCAAAGAGGGTAGATTTTGGTTAGATATAAGGAAAAAAAAAATCTTACGCTGAGGATGGTGAGGCTCTGGAACAGGTTGCCCAGTGATGTGATTGATGCCCTGTCCCTGGAGACTTTCAAGGGTGAGGTTGGATAAGGCCCTTTGCAACCTGATCTAATTGTAGTGTCCCTGTTCATTGCAGGGGATTTGGACTAGATGACCTTCAGAGGTCCCTTCCAACCCGAAGGATTCTATGATTCTGTGGTCTGTTAGTGATGGTTTATGCTCAGGGTAATGACTGACTTCAAGCTGCTAAGCCATTCACCTTTCTGGATATGTAATACTACCATCCGCATTAGCCTGTCTTGCCATTTGTTTTTCAAATACTAGCCATATTATGCAGCACCAATACAGCCAAATACTGTTATTCTCCTACGAAAGGTGTAGCACTGTGCTTTTTAAGATCAGTCCTTGTCCTGTTGGCACTTTTAGTGTTGATTTAAAGCTTATCTGAAATTTGACAGATTATGTGAAATGATTTTGAAGGAAACACTTTACAGTACATAGAAGAAATAAATGATACGGGAAGGGGAAGCTAGGAGAATTGACCTTTGAATCAAATTAGATTTCTTATTGAAAGAGCATTTTGAACACTTTAACAGAAGCTCCCATTCAAATAGATGCTCACTGTCTAGATTTGATTTATAAAGTAAGTCAGAAGTGAAAAATTAAATGTTGTAGAAAAGAAAATTAAAGATGGATAGCATTTGATTTCAGTTTTGTGGTTCTGCTTATGTGTGTTGGGTTCTGCTACTTCTCACCCTCCCCTATACCCAGCCCCAGATAGGTATGAAGTTGTATCTAGGAGTAACAAAAATCAAGACTAGCTTTGTTATCAAGGAATGGCTTTTTTTGTAGTTTATATAGAGGCCAGGAAAAAATTGAGGCTGGCAAAGGAATGGGGAAAGAAAAGTAGGTTGTATCTGAAGTGTATTTTTTCAGTGTTTTTATTCTATGTATATTTAAGTACAAATGCAGACAAACATTTCATGTTGTCCAATGCTCCTTATTTGTTTTAATTAGTATATTAGACCAAGTTCTCAAATTTAATGGCTATAAAACCTTATTATATAATTATATCATGAAAATGATATCTTAAAGAAAATGACATTAATACAACATTTTGCAATCCACGTCAAGGCAGAATGCAGAGCAAAATGCTACTGAAGAAAAGGAGCAACTTTTACTGTGCACATAATGTTTACTGTGTATTTTTGAGATCCTGCACATTGGAGCTATGGTTCACAATTCATTTTCTTTAAAACAAGAACTTCCTACTAAACTCTGCTGGTTTTTTTCTGTGACAGGAAATGGCAAGTGATGAGTTGAAAGAAATGCGCAAAAATCTGACCAAAGAGGCTATCAGAGAGCACCAGATGGCCAAAACAGGAGGTACCCAAACCGATCTGTTTACATGTGGCAAGTGCAAAAAGAAGAACTGTACATATACCCAGGTATGTGGTTATTCGGGACGTTCATTTTCCATTCTCAAAGCTGAAGCCCTGTATAAAAAATGGTTCATTACAAAATGCTAACAGAATACAAAGCATGGAGACAGTTGGGTCTACGTAGGTGTGTTTACGTAAAGAATGTTTGTTGTATTAATTATATTAATTTACCAAATATTTTATTTAAATCCAAGCATAATATGTATGTAGCCTGAAATGCTACTTTATTTGTGATGAGTTTTTGCCAATTCTTCTGGTTTAATTTTAATAATAGTTTTATATGGAAGAGAACTAGTTCACTGTTTCTAATGTGTAAATCTTTTTTTAATGGAGGTAGTGAATATGTGTATATATATTATCATCTACCATTTGACTGATGCTAGACTGTGACTTAGAATTTTTTCTTATTATAATATACGTGCAAGAACAGTAGTGGTGCTGCGGGGCATGTAGTACTGATCACAGGATCAGCTATGTTTATAGTTTAGTGTTGTGTGTTAGGTACTTCAAACAGAAAGCTGTGTTTCAGTCATGAGACTTTAAAGCTACAGTACAGGATACAGACACAAAGGCTTAAAGTGTAGCTTCACCGCAGATTTTTTTCCTAGAAATATATGAACAGTTCCTATACTGAAATCGGTATTTTACTGCTTCTAAAATTGTCAAAACATAAGCTTATGATCACTATATAGTCCAAACAAAATAAAGTGGTTTCAACTGGGATGCAAAGTTAACTTATATTCTTATCCAAATGTAGTTACTAAACATTAAACTTTGATTTTAAACCTTTACATGGAACACATGCTAACAAAAGTTGAACATGCTAATTTTCCTTTTCTGCTCTGGCTCTTGCCTTTGTCAAAGGTTCAAACCCGGAGTGCTGATGAACCTATGACAACGTTTGTTGTTTGTAATGAATGTGGAAACAGATGGAAGGTAAGTCTATTAGACTGTTCTGCATACCTGACAGCAGACAACCAGGCTCTGTGCTTAATTTCATGTTTTACCATTAATGACAGTTGAGTTTCTGTTGACTTGTGGTTATTTCTTAACCCAAAAATGATACTGTATGTTGACTGCTGCCATATTCCTGTGTTGGGTTAAGTGTAATACAGTGATAATTTGCTTTCATTTCTTAAAAACAAACAAACAAAAAAAATCTTCAAGAAATGGGAGTTATAAAATATTAACAACAGAAGTTGTCTCATGAACGATTGTAATGAAGTAGAGAAACACTGAAATGAAGGCCTGCATAATTTACAATTTAAGATATAATATTAAGTTTAATATTGCATGCTATCTTCATTTTGTTAGTATTTTTCTATGAATAATGCTGCAAAGCACATGTTAGAATTACTGCATTAGGAGTTCTTTTGTGTCTTTGTTTCCTGTTACTGAATACAGATCTGTGCTCCAAGTTATCTAAATTTATAAAGCTTAGAAGTTGTTTGATACAGCACAAAGAAAAAGTTCATTTGTCCTTAAATCCACTAGTGAGGTAGTAGTTATAAAAGTCTCTATATAAAAATGCTTGAGTGACAGCATACTTGTATGATATAAGCAAATGCTTCGAATACTAATTTCCATATCCAGAGTATAGTGTCATATTGCTGTTTCTTCTTGCAAAGATTTAGAATTAAATTTTATGGAGACCTCATAAAATTTCTTTTCTTTTCACAGTTCTGTTAGAGGAAGAAATTGTCAAGACATCTGGACCAGTATGAAAGAGGATTTTGTAATTAGCTTTAAAAACTAGGCTAAGCAGCTAGCTTCCTGCGAACAAGAGGTTATTTGGTTTTCTTTTTTCGTTTTTTTTTTTTTTTAAGCAGCATACATGCCTGAAGTTAGCCTTCATTTTGACACAGCCATCATTTCCTTAAATGCCTTCCCATAGCTGATAGTCAGTAGGGCCAGGTTGCTCAATTGTATGGTGAATGTTAAAATATTTTTTCATTTTTGTAAGTAAGTTGAAATTAAACTTTTACCAATGAAGTATTTTGATAATTTGTTTGGTTTTTTTCCCTAACTATGTGAATCGTCTGCTGTATTTTTAAGTCTGAAATATGCGTCCTATTCCCGTAATGTATTTTATCACTAGTTTATTATACATAGGAAAAAAAAGTGGCTTTTATGTTGGAAGGAAAAATGCTTAAATCAAAGAAGCTGAGTTACGTATCTAAACACTTCAGGCACAAAATAGCTCATCATTTCAAGGTTTGTTGCATAACTTTGCATAAAAACATTTTAAATTCAACTTACTTGATAGTATGGCTGTAATTCAGAAAGCATTCCTTTTTCTATTAGAACAATATATATATTTGATATATTTTTTGCCTATGTGTGAGTCCTTTGGCAGAATTGCTTCTTAGAAATTATTTAGAGGTTCATAATAGATTTTTCATTTAATTTGCTTTAGGCAGCAGCAAACTAATTATAGATGTTTGCGATTGAGGAGAGTGCTGTGTTTTAGTGCATTTCTAGAGGAATCAAGGCAAAAAAAAATTGTTAAAAATGATTGCAAATTGGATGGCAAGTAGACCTAAATTTCCACTGCTGTTGAAAACACATATAGGATAGGCAGTGTTGGTTTATGCAACCTTTCTAATGCTGTTTGTTCTTTAATCTTTCTGCCTGTCTGTCACATATAAGAAAATCATTAAAAGAGCTAGACCTGTAGTAGTGCTTTTTCTGTTGTAGATATATCATAGAATTGCTCAGGTTGGAAAAGACCTTAAAGGTCATCAAGTCCAACCACAACCTAACCATACTACCCTAACTCTAACAATCCTTTGTGAAATCATGTCCCTGAGCACCACATCCAAACTGTTTTTAAACACATC
>JAOWBP010002052.1:47558860-47570596 GCA_028571105.1 Tragopan temminckii | reverse complement strand
ATCATGTCCCTGAGCACCACATCCAAACTGTTTTTAAACACATCCAGGGATGGTGACTCAACCACCTCCCTGGGGAGCCTGTTCCAATGCTTAACAACCCTTTCTGTAGAGAAGTGTTTCCTGATATCCAACCTAAACTTACCCTGGTGCAACTTGAGGCCATTTCCCCTTGTCCTGTCACCCATCACCAGTGAGAAGAGACCAACCCTGCTCTCACTGCAGTCACCTTTCAGGTATTTGAAGAGAGCAATCAGGTCTCCCCTCAGCCTCCTTTTCCCCAGACTAAACAGCCGCAGTTCCTTCAGTCTCTCCTCATAGGACATATTCTCCAAGCCCTTCACTAGCCTTGTTGCCCGTCTTTGGTCCTGCTCCAGCTTTGTGGCTGAGGTAGCAGCCTCAACTTTTCACTCCTCTGACTTCAGAATAAAGAGCTGTCACAGTGGAAGAGTGGAGTCCAAGAAATGGACTTTAAAAAAAAAAAATAATAACATAGGTGTCTAAATTCTAGTTATGCTTCATTTTGGTTATTCAAATCCAAAAATAGAAGTGCTCAGCAGTGACCTTTTCATGCGCATTTTTTCAACGAAGAGGAGTCTGTAACATAGTTGTCCCACAGCATAAGCTGAAGTTTTTACTTTAGTCCATTAGCAAAGAAGGGGAGGCCATATTCCTCATAGAGTTGGAGTGGGATTAAGTGTCATGTTTCTTGAGTGACACTGCTGCTCAGAAGATACTGAAGGCTTCTGGATCTTTAGCTCAAAGCCATTTCCTCATATGTAATTCTGTTAACTTTCACAGGAGAACATTTGATTTTTAAATGATGTTGTCCTGACTGTCTTTTTGACTTGCACTAAGCAGAAGGTAAACAGCTCCTCAGTGACCTAAGCTTTTGTGAATCCCATTTTGAAGACACATGACATTTCCTAGATATTGTCAAGAAGTGCCTATTTCTTTTAATTCGGAGTCCTGGATTCCCCTTGTGATCACATATGTTAAATTACATTGAGGTGGACTCTGATCACATTTTCTGTTTCAGCTGTTATTAATCAGGAGGCATGCTTAATGTTCCTCTGATCAATTTTAATTGATATAGTAGAACTTTTCAGTCTATGTATGTTTAGATGGGTTTTTTTTTTTGCCCTCCATTTGTACTGTGCTAATTACTTTTAAAGGTCAGTATAAAGCACAATGTGTTGGCTGAAGGAGGCCATACAATTTTAATACTACTTAGCAGGCTCTTGGAAAAAAGCAGTCTTTAACAGTATGCATGTTCTGTGAGAGTTATTGGTTGGTCAAGTACAGACATTGAAGAAAATATCAGTGGGCTGGATACTTGTTATAGCTTAATGATATTCTGTGGTTAAATAAAGGCCAAGGCAAACCACCTATGCTTATTTTCAAGCTAGAATAAGTTGACTTTGTGGTAATTTTTTACTTTATGAATTATAAATATCTTGTGTCAATATAATTGTTTTCTTATTTCTATAATATCTTTCTTATAGTAACTTATAATTCACATTTGCCATGGAAAAGATTTGTGCATAATTAGGAAGTACATCATAATGAAGTGTAGTTAAAAACTTGTCTTCTGGGTGAGTTTTGTTTTGCCTTTTTTTTCTTTTTCCTTCAATTAAATGCAGCATTGAACAGCCTCAAAATAACGCTGTTTAAGGGAGAAGTGATTTATTTTGTATGAGATACTCTCAAGGTACCTAGGGACTCGTATTGAATATGAACTTAAATCTAAAACTCAGCATTAAAGTTTAAGGTTTTCCAAGAAAGATGTGCATTGCAAATATCAGCACACTGTATTGAGTATTTTAATTATTTGGATATGGAAAATGGGAAATAAGTTTAGAAATAGCTACTTTTTCTTTTAGTACTCTCATGTTAGCCATAGAACTGCCCAATCCAGTATCATTTTGTCTCCCCTTTAATTTCAGCATATATATATTTTTTTACAGGATAATAGAATGCATTGTCTACTATAAAGTGTGAGTGTTCCAGCTGTCTTCCAGCTCTTAATGAGGTATCTTTGCAGGGAAGGCAGATAACTTAAAAGAAACGAAACAGTCCATTTCAGTGAAATGACACACTTTGAACTTTTTTTGATGTGTGTGTCTGATCTTTCCAGCAAGCAGCATATGACCTAGTTAAACTTACTTTGTCAGCTTAGAGTTTTAGAGGAGCATTACCCAGTCTGATTAAAACAGCACCAGTGGCATTCTCAGTTTGACTGCAAGTTCCCCTGAATGCTGCCTTACCAACAGGTCCAGTTTGTTCCTTTGTTGCTATCATGCTGTACTTTACATAAACGAGATTATACTGGTAGTGCTTTGGGATATGCCAAAGTCAGTTGAGAGAACCCACATTCATAAATGAAGCAGCGACATGTCTGCAGTAGAAGTAGATAGAAGGGATTCCTCTTGAGTTGGTACTCCAGGTCATCCAGTGTTGTACTGGAGGCAAAAAGTACTTTGCTTTCCAGTCTTTCAGGGTGGTTAGTTTTATGAGTTGTTGTTGTTGTTTTTAAGTTGGTGTGTTGAATCATGTTTCAGTTTTGGAAGGAGGCTGCAGAAACTAGTCCACAGCTATTGTAAACTTACCTTGTATTAGGTCTTCTCTTGCAATGAGAAAGCTCACTTGTTTGATAACGTGAATGCAGTTAGGGCAGATCACGTCTCCTACCTAGTGCACTGGGCAGACAAATTAATATCCTAAATTCTGCTTTGCTATTCCCATTTATTTTTTTTTCTGAAAGTGCTCTTTTCATGGTGATAGAATTAGGGGTAGTGTAATGCCTTGGGTGAAGTGTAATGAATGTAAGTTTATTAGCTGATAAAACTGTTGCTTTTCTTTTGGACAGTCTGAAAAAGTGCTATGGAATGAAATAGTTCTGGCTTCCATCTTTTGTCAACGTAAGGTATGAGTATTTGTTACCTAAGCCTTACAAGCTCTGTCAGTGAACAAGTCAAATTAGTATGTACAAAGCCAAGGTGGCTGACAGTGCCACCCTTTCAGGAACAAACAATGAAATGCTTTTTACGCCTACCTACAGAGGGAAGTTAAAAATGTGAGAATTGTGCTTTATTTGAGAATTTCAATCCCCAGACTCTTCTTCCTACTAAGTAAATAATTTAACGTTATAAACATGAACAATATGAACTTAAAAACTCTCGGTGGACTCCAGTAGTAAAATAACGATTTTTCAGCGAAAGGTTTTTATAGGCAGCATTAATGATTTCAACAATTAGTTTTCAGGAACTTGAGATCATACTGTTTTCCATTATCACACTGTATACGCATCAGGTAAGACAAGTGGGGTTTACCTGCACCAAACGCAGTTCATACAGGAGGTGAAATCTGGTCTCATGTAACCCAGAGAGTGATGGTACAACTGTTTTTACTTTGGTCGTAGTGTGGATGGAGCAACTGGTTTGACTTTTAAGAAAACTGTGACAGTCCACTTAAAATTAGTTTTCATGCTCAGTACTTCAGATATACATTATAAGAGACTCGTTTCCAAGTTATATGCTGCAATGTAAAAATACTGCTTTTTTTCTGAACATAAGTGTTTGTTCTTCATTCTCTTTTGCAAAGTAATACTTCATTTGATCAGAAACTGTAGTTAGCTGATCATATCAGAGCCTTGTGCGGGTTCCAAGCATTCAGTCTGTAATAAAACTTGCCTGAGTTGTTTTCAGGTAAATGAATACTAAATCCCCTGTTGATCGGGGTAGCCCAGAGTCCCATTTGTTTTAAAATAAATACATATAAGAAAAAAGGAATCCTATGCCTCGATGGATTTTTCAGATAAGGACCGAAGCAAGTCCTTATAAATAGCAGAGTTCATGAACCGTGGGTAGGAGTCTCTGTGCATTAAGGTATAGATTTGAAGCTGTGCATCATCAAAGGTATGTTGTGAGGGTTCCAGCATATTTCGGTTAATCACTTCCCTTACTCTGGAGTCCAAGCTGACCTGCATGTTAAAATAAAAAATCATGTAAGTAATAGTGGTGTATGGTAGCCAGTTTCTTTGTTTTTTGTTCTGTTGGGTTAGAAATATATATTTTTTAATTGTTTCAGTTGGTGTCCTTTAAGAGTATAAGGACTGTTAAATGTGTATGTTTTCACCAAGAATGACTGTGTTGAAATTTGGCAATAAAAATGTATTGAGAGAGAGTTTCTCATAGAAGCAGTGTTACCTGAAAAGGCTGCCTGCAAGCCTGTTGCTACTAAAACCTGAAGGTTTTTTCCAGTGTTGATTATTTCCAGACCGACTTCCTGCTCTGTAGCAGAGAGGATTTGTAATGTTTTGTGACAGCTGGTTTCCTTGGGAAGTAGTGCTGTGGTAAAGAGACTGACTTCGGAGTAAGCAGGATGACGCAGATGGAAACTGCAACCTGGAAAGCTGGTGCTCAGTCAAATCCCTATCTTAAAAAGCAGGATGAATTGATGTGGACCACAGGCATAGCTACAGAACGAATCCACGTGGCATTCAAGTGATGTTTTATTTTTTTTCTTGCAAGCACCAGTCTGTGGGAAGGTGTTAGCATTACTAGAATGGACTGACTAGATTTAAACAGCATTTTTATCTGCATGCACTTGGCACCACAAATAATGAAGTGCACACATTTTGCAAGAATATAAGAAAGTTTAAAATTCCTGCCTTCTTCTAGAATTATACTCAAATTATGAACCAAGACATGTTTGAAACTTGGGGCATTTTTTTACCAGCAAAGTGACAGGTAGGTTTGAAAAATTTTCAAGTTAGTGTTTTTGTGTGCCATATTTTGGGAGCTGCTTTTTGTACAAAGGCAGTTTGTGCTGTGCAAATAACACTTTATTTATGGTTACTGTGCTTTTGGAGACCTGATCTATGTGCACTGCAAAAGAAGACTCCACTGATTCGTCCTACAAATAAATTTTAAGTTGAGCAAGGATAAAATCTTTATCTCTATGTTGAACTCCATGATCTTTATGGGTCCCTCCCAACTCAGGATATTCTGATTCTGTGTTAGTTGTGCCTCAAACTGAAGCCTTCGCATCAGCGTGCCAAAGCAGCGTAGGAAGAATTTTCTTACAGATGGTGAAAGTAGTTCTGACCATCTCACCTCAGTGCTGGGTTTGTCTTTTACCCCTAAATCTCTACTTCTTAGCAGTGGAATGTGGGGGAAAGAGAGTTATCCCTCGGTATTCTTCTACCTTTAAACACATCAACCGTGCAAAATAGCATCAAAGAATGGGGAAAGCAATATACCTCCTTTGGAGAAAGGATAGAAATATAATCTTCATAAATCAGTCTTGCTTTTTCTTCGATGACACTTTTGTTGGATTCCTGTTTCAGTTCCTCACAGGCCATCCAGAAAAGCATGTTTTCTTCACTGAATTCTGTTCGTAGAAATTCACGAAAAGCATTTCGACCAGCTGGCGTAAGCATCAACTTGTCAAATGACTGAGCCCAAGCATTCACTTCTTCAAGAGTAGGAGCGGGGCTGTGGAGGTAGGATGAGAGGACAAGAGAGAAACAAACAATTGTTACTTAAACTATTTTCATCTGGTAGAAGGCATCTGCCATCATGATGGAACAAAAATGCAAAGTTCATGAACCTCTTTACTCATCACTGGAACTACCCAAGAGCAAACTGCAGTAAACAGATGCGTTTTTGATAAGATGATTGCCTGTACGATGATGCAGAAATTGCAGTTTACTGCTCAGAGTAATTGCAGTAAAGAAACCCCTTGGCAACAACTAAGCTTTTTATTATTCGTAATAGTCCTTATTGAATCGCTGTGTTACAAAGTGAATGAAAATATGTAAAAAGAAGCAACAATCCAAATACCACAACAGACACCCTTCAGTCTACTGCAGCTTCACAGGTCCTCCTACCTGCTTTGGCAGCTCTTAAGAGACAAATGCCTGATTCTTAAGAGTATCTAAGCTCCCCTTTGTATTTATTCCTCTTCTAAGGCTGAGCTCTGCCAGTTAGCTCCAGTTATGTATTAACTGAGTGGGAAAAATATTAATTTTTTTTTCAGATAAAGGACAGACTGTGTTAACAGTCAGGCTACCCAGAGAGGCTGTGGATGCCCTGTCCCTGGAGGTGTTCAAGGCCAGGCTGGATGGGGCCCTGGGCAGCCTGGTCTAGTATTAGAAATGGAGGTTGGCAGCCCCTACCTGCAGTGGCGGGGTGGGGATTGGAGCTTCATGAACTTTGAGGTTCCTTCCAACCCAAACCGTTCTATGATTTTATGATTCTATGATTTACTGTGTGGTTTTTTTATCAGAAAGCATTGGAAGTTGGAACGTGATTACACCGCGTATAAATGGGATGAAAGGCTATACATGAGACTCTTGGTTCTTTGAGGAGCAAGAGATGGATGAGTTGCAAATTCAGCTTTATTATTATCCATTTGTCATTTACTTATGTATGTCAGATAATTGATTTTCATTATTTAGTAAGATTTGAATTTTTGTTCTTGTTTGACAGAGCACATGGTAAAACCCATACCTTTCCTCACAGTTCGGAATACCCTCCGCTTGGAGTTCATGGGATGTTCTCCTTGCTCTCTCTTCTTCCTGGTTTCTAACAGTAAGACTGCAAGGTAGCAAACAAAAGTTTTGCAATTTTATGAAAGGAAGGGTTGAATGAAAAAAATGCTAACAGAAGCCATAGTTATACTCTGCTAGTTCTTCAGTTGTGTAAGCTTAGCAAACTTTCGTGCAGCAGAACTGTACAATATCAGGTATGTCTTTGGGTAGAAAGTAACCTTTGTCTGCAACGAATTCTATATGTACTCTGAGGTTTATTATGCTGTATTGTTGTTTTTACCTAAGTTACCCATGATGCAATTATTTTGTCACTTAGACTTGAGTGGTCTCTTTTCTTTGCTGATGATTCTTCTGATGCTGACTTTCAGAATGTCTCCTTTTAGCAAACAGGAACTGAATTCTGAGATTATTACATTTCAGTGAGAAATGCACATGTGCACACAAACTCTTGTGATCTGTAAAGCTGCTAACAGTTTGTCAAGAAAAAAACATCCCAGTGACTTACAACCAGTAATTTATATTAAATCTGTACTTCAGCTGAGATAAAGTGGTACAGTTGTTACAACTTCTGGGAAAATACCAAACTCTATTTCTTCATTTGTATCTTTCTTTTCCTCGATGTAACAGTTTGCTTTAATCTCTAAGAATCTCATTTGTCTCTAGCAAGGCTTTTTGTTAAACCAACCAATTCTTTTTATTTTTTTCTACTTCCTTTTAAGCTCTTGGCTTTGTCTTATTTGCAGCCTTACTATTTACCACTTATTCCTTCTCTTGCTGTCTCCACGGGTGGTCCATCATCTGCAGGGACCTGGTGGGAGGATGGAGAATGGTAATATTTTAAGGCTTGGGAAGAGTGGCTGGAGGTTTGGCAATAGAGGAGAGAAAAGCTTTTCTCTTTGCCATGCACTGAAGAGGTAGGGAAGCTTTCCTGTTGTGAGATTTGTGAGCAAGCACATTACCTATTGCAAGTACATCTTTTCTCTGCAACATCTGAACCGTACATTCAAACCAGTGAACTACTGGAGTTTGTGTTTTTAGAAAATAAGTAGTTAAAGCCTATTTGTGCTTTTCTATATTATTTTTGTGTCTACATTAAATATGCTTTTTTTACCACTGGTTCTGGCCTTTTTTAATAAGAGAAGTGGTATGTATTCCTCACACAAGAACTGATGTGCTTGTCAGAGTTGTTTTTAGATTGAGGGGAACAAACGTATCCAACAGAAAGGGGAAGAAGACAAATAAGCCCAAAAGAAAAAGTTTCCTTCAGAGGTCATGCCGTGCCTCACAAGATGCCCTTGCAGGTTAGCTCTTTTCCTAGAAACGTACAGGTAAACAGAGCTAAGATTCAAAATGTATATTCTCAGGTTTCCGAAGAGTAACATGCTGGAGGCTTCAGTTTTAGCTGCAGAGTGAACATGGGCTGTGGGAATCTGGCTGAGAGACTCATTTTACCATTTCATTCTAAATCTACTATTAAGCGTATGCTGGGTATTGGCTGTTCAGCAAATTAGCTGCGTGACTCATGCAGACTGTTATTTTTATTCCTATTCATAATTTTTCTGTTCAAAGTACTTGAGCTATTTAGAGGAAAGGCTTTATGAACAGGGAATAAAAATAGCTTAATTATGGTTTGTTTTGCATTTCTTGCTACTAGAAAACAATTGTTCTCAAAGAAATCAGGAATTATTTTAAAGCTAAAATGAGCAACTCTGTTTTGGAGCCTGTAGTGGTTTCTTATTTTATTCTGAAGTGCAAGTAAGAATTTTCAGCATTGTGAAATTTGGGTAATATAATTCCATCTTTTGAGTAAATTGCTTTCTTTGAATTGTTTGAATAGTGAAGTGCACAGAATCAGCATCCTCAGGAATATCAGGTAAGAAGTTTAAAAAAACAAACAAACAAAAAAAATAGCTTATCAATAATTTCAAAGACAAAATGCAAGTTTTATGTGCTCTGACTTCATAGATAAATGTCTGGGGTTTCTTTCCTTATGTACAAATGTATTTAAGTGTAATAATGCAGGTCCCAAATGACCCATGTGAGATTGTACTGGACAACTGCTCAGATGGCACTGATATTTGTATGGTGATGGTTGAGTTTAGGCACTATTCTGAAAGGAAGCAAACTGATCCTGACCAGCATGGTATTTCTGTCTCAACATTACCATAGTTTACCTCTAAGCACCTGCTGCAAGGCTTTGTAGAATAGAGCCAGAGTCCTTGACATCCTGCAAAAAAAGAAGCTTTTTTCCTTGACAAATGTTTTCGGTTTCCATCAGGGTGGACAGGATTGGGTACCTATAGGCTCTGACAAGCTGCGTACTAATAGCAAAGAAATGATGAGCCTACTGTCCCCTAACTTATGTTCTCCAAGGCATTTGCTACCAGCTGCTGTTGGGAAGAAGTAATGGTGGAACAGATTCCTTGCCTGGTCAGTCAGGTTGTTTTGACTTCTTTCTTCCACCTCAGACCCAGGTTTGCTTGCTCTGAAGTGTTCATGTGGTAGATAGTGTATTTACAAGAAGCGCTCAGCATGCTGTCAGTGTTGTGGTTTAATTCTTATGACTTAGACTTTTTTCTTTATTTCAGTGCAAATTCTGGTCTAACCTATTAAATTAGTAATGCACCCCAAACAGGAACAGGACTTTAGAATATGGCAAGCTTTGCTTGAATTTCAAATGAAATAAACTGCAGCTGATATGAGAATGAAGGTGGACAAATTGGTGTTTGTTTTTTTTGAGGAATCCAGTGGCTCCTCTTCCTCTCTTGATTCCTTCCTGATAAATTTTCCTCTTCAACAGCTTGTAATAGGAGTTCTTTGAAAATATGTTCTGCTCCACTATTTACTGAAGGTGAGCACTGAACACCTCAGTATTTGAAGTCTCTGATCCCAAGAGTTAGCTCCATATGAATTGCAGGTGTTGTGAGTTGACACCACTAATTAATGACAACAAATCTGCTTGCCTTTGCAACAAAGATGACACTTGGCTATTATCTTTCTGACCTACGCATCCTTACACATACTCTTAATTCCCTGTAGCAATCTGTGCCCCTTCTAAGGCGCAGTCCTCCATCTAGAACTGTTACACATTATGGTATTGCCTTCGCTTTTTACTGGGAGTCCCAATGAAGCTCAAGGTTGAGGAGAATCAGTATTAGTACATGATATACATTAAGTGTTCATTTGGTAGGTGATACACAAGTTCAAGGACAAGGCCAAGAACAACCAGTTCTTAGGTTGCAGCTAACAAAGGCTACCAGGGAGGAAAAATAAAAGTAAAAGGGGTGGGGAGGAGGAGCTAGACAAAACATTTTACTTGAATCACACCTGCAGTTCTGTGAGGATGGGCGAGGCTTGGGCCTACTCCTTCAGCTGTTGAGATGTTCTAAGCTCTGGCCCCGAGTACTAATGCAGACAACAAAAAGCAAGGGTTTCCCTGAGCTGAGGGCCACCTGGTATCACAGCCTTTTGTCTGAGGGTGAATGGCTATAGAAATTGAATCAGACTTAGATGCTCACTAACAAGAGTAAGCAGAGAGAGAATGATAAGGATTTCTAGAAGGAGGTATATAAGACTTAATGTTCTTACTGCCGTCTTTTTTTGTTCTGTTTCTAACTTCAGTGGAATTTGTTGCTGGGGCTTCATTAAGAAGGTGAAGGTGTGTGTGTGTGTGTGTGTGCATGTGCACCTGCAGAGCTTAGAGAAAGGCTAAGGCAAGGACTAAAACATCTCTTAAAATGCTTTCCTACTTACGCTCTTTTGAAGGTACTGTACAGAGATTAAATATGTATATAATGTTATTTCAGTGGCAAAAAAAATGCACTGCAGCAGAAAGCAGTGTCTCCTAGTTGCAGCCTTGCTGAATGCACCTGGTGGTTTGTTTGCTTCCTGCTGTCCCATGTGCTGGCAGTTACCTCCCTCCCCTTCTGTGCTGGATAAGGGCCGTACCAGGAGCAGCTGCAACAGCAGCACCAGCAGAAGCAGCAGGCGTTGGGCCCACGGTTCCCCACGCTGTGCTGAGTCTGCACCGTGCCTGGTGTTTCCTGGGTTGCTGCCATCTGCCGCTTGCGCATCTCCGTCCGCTCCGATCCCATGGGCTGCAAGAGAGCAGGACAAGGGGAAAGTAAGGCACATCTGGGTTTTATCATTTTAGTTTTGTCATAAAAAGCTACCAAAAGCTACTGAAAGCTACAGCTTCAAGCCTGCAAACAAACAATGAGACAATTCTTGGTGGAGCTCGAGTTCTGCTGACTGTAAAAAGAAAAGGAGATATCAGTGAAATGACAGGTTGTGCTGCAGGCACTGTCCCTTTCTGACCTGTGTGAGCTTCAGCCTTGCTCTGCAGCACTCAGTATGTGCTCTCTTACTCAGAGGGTTGTGCTGTGTCTTAGTGCCCGATGCATTTGTAGATGAATTACCAGCTTGTGGAAAAGTGAGTGCAGCTTCACAGAGTCGCAGGGGTTGGAAGGGACCTCTTGTGACCATCTAGCCCAACCCCCTGCTAAAGCAAGTTCGCTACAGCAGGTTGCACAGGAAAGCATGCAAACGTGTCTTTGAACACTTCCAGAGAAGGAGGCTGCCAGCCTCTCTGTGTACCTCGTGTCAGTGCTCCGGTGCTTCAGTTGGATTGTCTTTGATCCTTGGATACATAACAGTCATCCTCCTGTACCGAATGATACCTTCGTGTGTAGGGTGGGTTTTTTTCAGGTAGCTAAGCCTTTCAGAGGGACCTGGATAGGCTGGAGAAGTGGGCCCATGAAAACCTAATGAGGTTCAACAAGGCCAAGTGCAAAGGTGTTGCACTTGGGCCTGGGGAATCCCAGGTGTTTACACAGATTGGGGGGAAAAACCCCTTGAGAGCAACCCTGCAGAGAAGGACTTGGGGGTCCTGGTGGACAAGAAGCTGGACATGAACCAGCAGTGTGTGCTTGCAGCCCAGAAGGCCAATTGTGTTCTGGGCTGCATTAAAAGAGGAATGGCCCGCAGGGAGAGGGAGGTGATTGTCCCCCTCTACTTGGCTCTTGTGAGGCCCTATCTGGAGTACTGTGTCCAGGCCTGGGGCCTCCAGCACAAGAAAGATGTGGAACTCTTGGAACGGGTCCAGAGGAAGGCCACAAGATGATCAGTGGGCTGGAACACCTCTTGTGTGAGGAAAGATTGAGGGAACTGGGCTTGTTTAGCTT
>JAOWBP010002052.1:47523665-47535400 GCA_028571105.1 Tragopan temminckii | reverse complement strand
CTCTGGGCAGCCTGGTCTAGTATTAAATGGGGAGGTTGGTGGCCCTGCATGTGGCAGGGGGGCTGGAGCTTCATGATCCTTGAGGTCCCTTCCAACCCTAGCCATTCTGTGATTCAGACTGATGAGACTTAGGAAGTAGAAGGACAAAAGTACTGTAACCGAGGTAACACTTGGGTGCTCATAAGGCTTCAGCCTACAGGTGGACATTTGGAGAGGCTTGAGAGCTGCTCTCTGCCTTACCTTGGCACGTGTCTCATTTAGCAAAATGTTTTTTTTCACTTTCCTTCATTTCTCTGTTCCATGACTTGGAGAACAGCAGATAAAAAGGTATTACAGGTAAGATAACCTCAGCAGAAGCTGGAAAAGATTTTGCTTGTCAGGGAGCTGCAAGAGCAAGAGGGTTGCTCCCTTGGAAAGTTTAGCTTGAAGCCAAGGAGATCCTGAAGCCAGTAGGACAAGTACCTCCCCTGCTACAGTACCTGGGCAAGGCAAACAGGACAGATATGGAGATGGTGGCCAGGTCCAACCAAGAATCCAGACCATAAAGCAACATCATAATACCATGGCAGGATGGAATTCAATCCCCTGGTCAGGGTTAATACCAGGTCCCTCAATCACCTGGCAAACCCAAACTGTCACAGGACAACAAAGGTCAAGACAGGAAGTTAGCCCAAGGGTTATGGTCTCAATCAGGTGACTCCATTACCACATTAAACATGACTGAAGCTTTGGCAGAGATGAGTGCTCCTCCTACACAGCTCAAGTAAGGAATAAGCACCCAGGGTTGATCTTAAATAGAACAGCTGGGCCTGTGGATGCGGGTGGAAGCCCAAGGTGAGGTTGATCAGGGGCATTTAGGCTTATTAGTACCCCCAGAGAACTGACACTGCCATCCCATTTGCACTTCTTCAGTCATGTGTTGTCCATAGGCATATCATTTTTGTAAAATCAATTGAATCTGTGGCCTATGTGCTAAAAAAAAAAAGTAAATAATTACGCTATGTAAGTGAAACAGATCCTATTCAGATGTAACCTGGACACAAATGAAAATGCGGCATCTCTGCAGAGAACAGCCTCATTCTCTTCTGAGGAAGTGATGGCATTGAGATGTGTTTAATAGAACTTTAGACAAATGTTACCATTAGGAAAATATTGTGACCTATTTATACCCTCTCATTATATTCCTGCTCAGTGTAGTGTTTCTGGGCTGTTGTTAAAATACACTGGGGGCACACTAGAATGTACCCATAATAGCTTTGGGTAAAATGTCTCTTTGCATCTTTGTGCTGAGTCTGGTAAAATAGTTTATTTGCTTTTGCTTTTTAACACTTTTACAAAACAAGATAAAACATGTCAGAGGAAAAGGTACTTTCAACAATGCAAATGAAGTTTAGAAATAACTAACTGAATTAATTTAAATATCATGAAGAGAATTTAAAAGGACTCAACTCTGCTTGCCATTTTTTAAAAATATTCATCTTGTAATTCAGTTTCTCTTTGAAAGCACATTCAGGAATAAATAAATCTAATCCAAGTGTTTTGTTAAAAGATTCTTTTTTTAGCCCAATTTATTGAATGTTTCAACGTTTTGCCATGTTGAATTAGAAGGCAAGTTGCTCTCAGAAGCAGATACTGCTCACATTCAGAGGCATCACACTCAAAACCTCATCTAAGGCTGAAGGGAACATAAGAATTAATGAGTACTGTGGAATCACTTTGATCAGAGTCCTTGTCAGTCAAGCAAATACACGGGTCTAATGACATAGTTTGCCTACAGTGATCAGTGTCACATATAGAAATACTTAACTAGATCGAATCTGAACTTTCTGCTGACTTCAATGTCACCGTGAAAAAAGTTTTAATATTGTTTTGTCTATTCTGGGAGTGTAAGCGATAAACTGGTCTTCAGTTTTACAAATTTCATTTCCTAAGACCTGGGAAATCATGCCAACCATTTATTTTCTCAGTATTAGGGCTGTACACATTCCTAGACAGGTATGTTTTGTAATTTCTGCCACTAACACAGTCCCTTTGGACACTTGGTAACTACTAGTAGCAATGCTCAGGTTGCATATGGAGGCTGAATCATTTGCTGCTATGATTTATGAAGTTGTGTACGCATGTTCTCCCAACACATGCAGTCTCATATGAGAAAGGTCAGAAATTTCACCACAGCTAAGCTCATGAAGCAGTTAGCGAGCCTGTCCCTGCTTCCAGAGATCAGATCCATGCTGGTGGAGCTGCAGCATTTAGCAACATAAACACAAAGCAAAGTAAGTGGGACAGGTAGCCAGTGGGAGAAGGGAAGCTGGCAGCACCGGTGTTTAAAGAACTATGGACAGTAAACAACCCTAAGCCTTGCAGTGTCATTTAAGTCTATCTGTAAACTCTTTTGCAGAGCAGTGAAATATGTTCTACTCTGTTAGGTCCCTGACTCCATCCTACGCACTATAGCCTCAAAGATGCATCAACAAACTACAATTTCAGGTAAGAGACAAGCTGAAAGAAACAATTCACCTACAATGAATAATAGGGCAGCAAAACAAGACCTGAATGGGGACGTGAGCTGTAGAGAATGCAGGGTTCAGAAGCAGTGACTACCAAGGGTTATACTAAGTAGTTGTGCCTGTGACAGAACTCCCATTCCCTTCAAGAAAGCCAAGAAGTTGCCAAGCTAAATAGACTGATAACTAGGCAGAATGATATGAAATTTTAAAGGAATTTTGTTGATGAGCAGGAATGGGTAACTGACAGTGGCAAAGCTGGCTGAATACTTCCTTTTGGTAATAGCACTATCACTTAGGATTTCTGATGAGTGTATTCCTGTGTATAATTCAAGTGAAATGGCCTCCAGGAAACAGACGTGTTGGCTGAGGAGGTGAGATGGAGAAGCCAGTTCTTGCTCTAACTTGAAGGATCCTAGGGAATGGCTTCTTCTCCCTTCTTGCCTTTCACCAAAGAGATCTACTCTTTTGACTGGTTACCTTAATTTCTCTCCACTCTGGTGCTAAATTAATCTGAGAAAAAAAACCCAACAAACTATGTTATTTCAAAATTGTCTGAGTTTTCTGTTTCATTTTCTTCCCTACCATGAACCAAGGTGTATTACTTCTGCATCAAAGTTTTAATAAGATAGTTTCTTGCATCTGCCTCCCTTGCTCTGCTGAGGACACAGGAGCATGCAATTCACCATAGATTATGTTGGTTCAGCTCTCAGACAGCTTTGAGGCTTTTGACAAAATCTAGAGGATATATAACAGTTGTTTTTAATTAAGAAAATGTTTCATCTGTTCATTAGAGAGACCTTTCTATAAAATTCTAGTAGATTTCAGTACTAAATTATTTGATTTCTTTGATATATCTTCTTTTGTTAACGATCATTAAAAAACATCTGAGGTAGCATCAGTAAAAATGCAGATCTCCTCAGCATCTAAATGCCATGAAACTGCATGTTTTCCTTCACCTTTTTACCACAGATATGCTCCATGAGGTATGAATCATTTTTATGAGTTAGATGGATGCATTTAATTTGTTGTTTGAAAGCCGACTTAAAGGGAAGGCAGATCACTAGCTTCTTTGTCCCTGTGGTTATAACATGCTGAGGAACAGAGGGTAGAGGGTGGGGCTCAGGAACAGAGGAAAGCTACTGATGTCTTGGTGACAAATAGTCTATAGCTGTTATATATGACATTCACAGTTTCTTTTAGCTTCTTTCCAGATAGAATTCAGGTTTCTGAATGTCCTGGACAATGGGGTAAATGCTCTATCTTTGAATTAGAATAGTTCCATTGCAAGGGACCTACAAAGATCATTGAGTCCAACTGCCTGACCACCTCAGGGCTAACAAAAAGGTAAAGTGTGTTTTTGACAGCATTGACCAAATACCTTCTCAACAGTGACAGGTATGGAGCACCAACCACTTCTCCAGGAAGCCTGCTGCAGTATATGGCCACTCTGATGATAAAGTGCCCTAGTGCCCAGTCTGATCCTCCCCTGGTGCAGTTTTGTACTTGCTAGGTGACCCAAGTGTCCTTGTCCTCTCCTCACAGGACATGCCTCCCAGCCTTTTTACCACTTTTGTCTTCCTCCTCTGGATTCAACCTTTGAAAAGATCTTACCTTGAAAAGCTGTTGTACTGTTTTAATATCCTCTTCATTTTCATTTTGCAGGGCATCCTTTGCTTGACAGTTGTCTGCATGGTAGCTGTGAGTCCTGAAGTAGAGCAGAAGTTGCCTCCACATTGAGAAATAAAAGGCTCTTCTCGAATTCAATCTTGCAGTGACCTTTCTTGGAAAAGCATCTATTTTATTTAACGATGAAACAAAACCAAATCCCAGACATTGGGCTGAATGACAACAACATAGAGATGGCTCGTCCTTACACCAGCGGGCAAATGTCAGGGCCTCTCACAGCTTGCCAGCTCCTCCTGAGGTCCCCAACATTCTGGAGACAAACAGGATTATCTGCCCTCAGATATCTGCAATGCCTCATCCCCTGAGCACTGCATCAGCTTAGAGATTAGATTTGCTGCTCTGTGGGTTTTAGCAAGCTGAAAAGGAGGAAGAAGGGTGTATAGTTGTTAAATATCTGTCAGAGAAATGGGCTGTAACAACCATGAAACATATTCTATCAGAAAGGAAGAAGCAATTCACCACGTAGTTGTACTCTGCAGACAGTACCAAAAGGAGACGTCTTGTCATAGATCAGTGGTACCTGTCAATCACATTTTTTTAACCGACTGAACAGATGGTCTAGTGGTAATCCTTCCAGCTCCAAGGAAAACACCATTAGAAGCAGCCCTGTCTGTGGATAGAGACGAACTAAATATAAAGACTAATGCTCCAGGTAGATTATTAATAGTTTACTCTGTTAGTTTTGCAGAGGACTGCCAAGCCCTTGTCTCCTGTTTGACAACATGCACTCAGGATTCATTTTTTTTCCTTTTTGAAAAACAAATGGGAGAAACACAGAGAAGTAGAAGGAACATTGAGCAATGCTGAACTTTTCATTCAAATATTAATTGCAACTGTTTAATTAATTAATTGCAGATTAATTAATTAATTGCAAGTATTAATTGCAATTGTTTACCATTTATAAAGAGAATTAAGAAAGTGATAGCATTCCCTGTGTGGCAAAACCTTTAAAAAATTCTTATCATTCAGACAGCAGAAAGTCAAAATCAGACATTAGTGTGCACCGAAAATCACCAACTTTTTAATTCATTCATTGTTTCAAGACACTTCCAATTTTAACACTTTTATATTTTAAGTTAGTATTTTTATTAGTATTAGTATTAGCTGAAACTTCCAAGTGAGAATTTAACAAGAGAGTTTCTATTTTGAGTGCTGGATGGGATACTCCAACAATTTTGAAATTTTACTATATCCATTTCAAATTGAAAAAGCTCATAGAATCATATAATGGTTTAGGTCGGAGGGGACCTTAAAGACCATCTACTCCCAATCCCCTTACCATGGGCAGGATGCTCAGGGCCCCATCCAACTTGGTCTTGAACATCTCTAGAGATGGGGAATCCACAACCTCTCTGGGTAGCCTGTGCCAGTGCCTCAACACTCTTTGAGTAAAAAAATTCTTATCATCTAAGCTAAATTTGCCCTTGTTTAGTTTAAAGCCATTTCCCCTTGCCCTATCACTATCAGACCATGTAAAAAGTCAGTCCTGCTTCTCATATGGTATGAGATCATGTCAAAGGCTTTGCACAAGTACAGGTAGATGACATCAATTGCCCTTCTTCTGTCCCTTGATGCCGTCACTGTGTCACAGAAGGCCACCACATTAGTCAGGCATGATCTGCCCTTGGTGAAGTTGTGCTGTCTTGTATTACCTCCACATCTCACACATAAATTAACATCTTTTCCAGGAGATTCTGCTCCATGATATTCCTAGGCACAGACATGAGGCAACAATCTTTTTCTGCTAAGACTAAAAAGTTTTGGTAATTTAGCACTGTAGGTATACTGTAAGTATAATGCTACCTGCCCTTATAATGCCTTTTGTAAGAAGAAATGCCTCGGTCACACCTCTATCTTTGTTTTGAAAGAAATCCAGTTAGTGCTGAGAAGAAAAATATAAAACAATGAGAGAATGCTGTTTCCAGCATTTGGCTCAACAAGCTGAATTGCGCTAGAAACCATTGCATAGAAAGAAAGCTGTTGTATAAGCTTTGGTAGTAAGCTTGACTTTGGCAGAGTTACTGCTGAGATTTAAGTAAGCACTCTCATTCCTGTTCTCCATATAGAATTAACATCAACAGCATCAGGTAGCTCAGCATTTCCTTCTTCCACCAAGAAGCTACTGCTCTGAGCTAGCTTTTTCTGTGAGATAAGTTAGAGGATCTCTTCCTTTTTTATTACTCTTTTATCCCAGAGGTAGGTTTCATTTCACCTGCAGCACATTCCCAGAGAAGAGTGCTCCTTCCACAAGTTCAAGTGCCACCCACTTGTTCAGAACTGCCATCAGCACAAAGCACATGAGACTGCAGCAGAGTGGGATGGTGACAGAAGAGGAGATACTGTAGGCTGTAAAGAGGTGCTGAAGAGCCTGAGATACTCCAGCTTTCAATACAGAATTGAATACCCATGGGACTGAGAGACACTTCTCCCTGATCTCCAAATAATGCACCTTCTTTTTAGACCTCAGCTGCATTTATTACTCAAGGCTATAAATAGGTACCTTTGCTCTGACCTTTATGTTCCTCTTTCTGCACAGTACTTCACTTTCAATTTTTGGACAATATAGCATTGTACCAGTCTACTAAGGGAAAAATTGAAGATGCAGTCATTACAATAAAATGTTAGTTTTGAAAATGTGGTTCCTACTAAGGATATGTGTCGTACCCTAACTGAGCATGCAGAATTTAATTTCAAAGAGGTTGTGGAGCAATCAGAAGATTTCTTGGTAAGAAATTTGCTAAATTGTGGTGCTTTATCAGATCCTTTAGGCCAGGATCTGATTAATTTTAAAGTAAATCAGCCAAGTTCTAACCTAGAAGCCCATAATTCTGTATTGGTTACAGGAAGCATGGTTTACTCTTGTTTAAAAAAAAAAGTTCACAAAATAACCACTTCCCACAATGTCATAGACACTGAAATGAAGATAAACTAAAAAAGAGCCAAAGCCGTAACGAAAAAGCTATGGGCCAATCCTGCTATAATTACCCAGGAAAAAACTTCAGTGAAACATTGCACGTTGAAAACACTTCTGTGTTTGTGAAGGGGAAGACCCTTCTGTATTAACTCTTCACTACTAGACAGGAGAGACAAGCATCTTGAGCCTCCACTGTCCTGCCCCACAGGTCCTCCCTGATGCATGCGGCATCTTACTGTAAGGCAAACACAAATTCTGCTGGGAAGGGTGGATTGAATGGGAAAACCGTAGAACATAGGGACAAACCAGAATTGTAGAGTAAGTCAGGGTCACTTGAAAGTACAAATGTTGCAGCATTTTCTCTCCAGGAAAAGAAGTCAGGTGTGTATCAGTGGGTCACCAGAAATTGCTGGGATTTGCTCCAGAATGGGAGGAATATTTATGGTTCACTGCACTGTCAGATCATGCTAGGTTTTTTATAGGCAATATGGGTATCTAAAGACATATTTTGATGTACAATGACATTTTTCAAAATGTGTCGTGTTCTTTTGTTTCATACCGCTGGAAAGTCGAAAGGAGCACCTCAGATGTGAAGTTTCTTGGCAAAAACACATTAAAAGACTTTGTCTTCTACTTATCTGCAGCTGAAATACCAGGGCTGCTCCAAAAGTAATGCCTCCTATTTTATTCTGCAAGCCCACAATGTCAGAGGTGGATGTTGGTGATGTGGCAGTAAAGGCTGAACTTTCCCACCAGTATTCCGTTGCATGTTGGCAGCAGAGGGGCAGTCTGACACAATTATGTCTGATATGGAAGTGCGTGTTAAGCAAAAGTGAGTCACTGAATTCCTCCATGAGGAAAAATTGTACTCATTGTCATTCATTGATGCTTGCTGAACATTTCTGAAGACCAAACAGTGAATGTGAACACCGCGAGGCAGTGGGTGGCATGTTTCAGCAGTAATGACAGCAACATGAAAGTCAAGCCATGTTCCAGACGGCCATGCAGATTTTTACAAACACAACATGCAGACTCTCATTCATTGCTGGTGAAAATGGTGGTGACTACATTGAAAAATAGTGTTTTGGATCTGAAAATTTGCTCTATCAAATAATTACTGTGCTCTTTATGTGTGTTCCAGTTTCCAGGGAAATAAATAGGAAGCATTAATTTCAGAGCCACCTAAATATATACCTATATTACGTACGTTTTAAAATTATAAATAATTAAATAAAAGTTGTAAAGTATATTATCTAAACATTATTTAAAAATTTAAAATAATTAGCTCTATTTATTCTACCCTGAAATTTAGACAAGGTGCCTTACAATTTCTCGAGCGCATCCACCTGTGGAAAAGAACACATCATATCGTATGGGAGACAACTAGCAATCCTATTCTTCAGGAGTCAAGGCATAATGTACCAGATAATGTGCCAGAAGACATAAACACATTCTGATATCCTTCTCTTCTTGCAGTAAAGACAAATTATTCTAAGTTCATTTCTTTTTGGAAACTTTTTCTTCATCCATACAGTGGGGTACAGGAACGCTTTGGGGAAAGGAGTATTTTACATTTACGTGCTATTTGCTTTAGTTTTGCTTTTGTACTCTCCATTCATGTGACCTTGAGCTAATTTCTTCATATCTTCCTGTGTCTCAGTTTGTCTAGAAAACGAAGACTCTTCTTTTACATTAGTATTAATATAGACTTAGCTATTGATGCTTAATATGCCTTCATGTTTCACACCTTAGAAAACCTAGATCCTCTCTAACATTTTCCTCTTCCAATTTATAAGCATACCTGAATCTTAGTTATTTCTTCTCTGCTGTTTCCTCCCTCCTTCTGTAGAATGCTCTTCACCAAAAATAACAGGCTTAATATACAGTCGAATATACTGATGAAGTGCACCTGGCGCTGAGATATGTGACAGAAAAAGGATGCCCTCCAGTGCAGCCATGGATGGTTCACGCTTGAAGAACTCATGCTAAGAAGCCCATGCCTGTGGCTTTCCTCCCTTCTCTGTCATGCAATGCATGTACTGTTTTCTTTCCACTTGCCCTGGGGAGTGGGTTTTAAGCCTTGGGAAAGTGGGAGCGTGAGCACTCAGAAGACCCGATCTGAACCCCTGGATGACCATAAGGTCAAATGAGGTGCTTGTTTTAGGAAAACAGTGAGACTATTCCCTATGCTTTTCATGTGTATAGGTACCACTTCAAAAACATACTCCCCTACAATTCTTGCCATCCTTTATGTTTTGTCAAAAATATTTTGTGATTAAAGAAGGATTAAAGAAGTGTGATCACTTCTCATTATCTTTTACTTCTGTTTTAGCTGGATGAGCTTTCCAAGCCACTTCTATACATGCTGGAAACTTGTACAGACATACAAGAGACAGCCTGGCAATGCAGTGAATGCTGAGAGGTGAAATGGCAGAAGTGTAAAAGACTTCTGCAATTTGCAGAATACATGAGAGATAATGATACACCATTCTTATCACAAGAAGGAAAGGGGAACAGAAAAATACCCTCACGATTCAACTATTTGCAGTCTTACTGTGAGGATGATTCACCTGCATCCATTTTGATAGTATTAAACTACTTAACATTTAATATATATATATATATTCTCTGATCCAAGCAATTGGTGACTTTTATTCCTGCATGGTCATACTTAATTCTTCTCTATGTGTTTCACACATCAGTAAGGCTGGATGCTTATGGACAAGGTGGAACATAGCACTTTTTCAAACATAAGATTTAGCAGCATCCAGAGAATCAAGCAGCATGAATAAAGCACTATGGGGTGCTCTCCGAAGCTGATGCCATGGAGTGGGGTTTTACTGTTTGTTTAGATAGCATCTTGCTGTCTGTAAGGACCATAGCAACTGAGAAATGCTTGAGACGTGTTCCTGTAATTATTATAGAATGTTTTTATTTCTCAAAGCCCACCCTTGCAGTGCAGTGAAGTTCCTTAACACAAAATGCCTCATTAGACTTATACTGGGTGAAATTTTCAGATGTGCAAAGGCCTTTGGCAGATGAGGGATGAATGCATGTAAATCTGTAGTAACCCAGTATCCTGTGGAAAGGTGGTACAAGGTTAAACTATGTACCTGCCAAAGGAGTAGCACTATTATTTGAAAGGTTTTCACTTCACTGCCTATCTCCTTTCTCAAATATTTCTGAGCAGCAGACTGCAGCCAGGTGCTTTTTGCACTCTGTTGCATGGCGAAAACTGCTTGTTTATTCTTACCTTCTGCTGTATACACACCATTCAAGAGTTAGTAATCAATACAGAAATCTTTCCTTTTAACACAGCAGAAGGCTTTTTTTTTTTTTTTTCCTTCCCCTTCTAAAATTACCTGGAATTCAGGAATCTTATTGAATGCCTCTTGGAAATCCAATCGGAGTGTATCAGCCAGATGGAATCCACTGTGACACGTTCTCCAGGCTCACAAAGAACTCCAACAGAAACATGAGACCTGACTGTCCTTTACAGAGCTGTCGTGACTTTTGGTTAATTATTTCCTTTTTTCCAAGTGGAGAAAAATATGTACACAAAGTCTACTACTTCACAAGTATATGAAAGAATAACTCATTGTTGGTGTTCACTAATAGAGTGCACTGTATTTCATAATTTGACTCCTCTGATAGAGTCTATTAACTTGCCTGGTATAAATGTCATGTTTACTATTCGGTAGCTCCTTAAAAATGCCCTGGAATTCCTATTACAAAATTAATGTAATTAATTAATATTACAATTACTTCTCCTATTTCTGCATTTCTCTTTCTGCTAATTCAGTAGATTTACACTTTCAGACATCATGACTCATTCCAAGGTTACGGAAAAGCTATAGGAAAATATTTCTTTACCGCAGCCTCTCAACAGCTAGTGAAATGAACAATAAAGCTAGAATCTAGCACTTATGACAAAATTGACATGGCAAATAACATCTTTTCAAAGTTCTTTACTGTAGAAAATGACTGTGTTTCTGCAGTACAAAATTTTGACTGCCAACAGCAAACTCTTCTTTCAGCCAGACTGAGTGGATGGTCATAAATCTTGCAGATGGTGCAATCAGGAGAAAAAGTCTGCTATGAAAAGGACCAATGACAACCTACATTCTAAATAAGAGATGATATTGGGCATCAAATTGAAGCCATGAATTTGTTCTTCTTACAGTTTTCTACAAAGCATTTGAAGCAATAATATTAGTAGGGACTAGAGCTGAGAATCGTAGTCCTATGTATATGTGTACACAGTACTCAGAGTACTCAGTTACTGGCATTTGAGTTAAAGCCAGAAGTGTGCTCAAGAGGAGGTGAGAAATCAGGGCTTTGGGCAGAAGAATCATTGTGGTTGAGGAAGTTTCAAGGAAGAAAACCTGAAGTAGCCCCAGGTTAGATGAGGGCTGACAGGTAGTTTGTAGGATCACCCTATAGGCCTTTGATGCTTTCAGAGGATCATAGAATATCCAGAGTAGGGAGAGATCCACAAGGATCCTCGAATTCAACAGCTGGCTCCACACAGGATCACCCCAAATTCTAACTCTATGTCTGAGAGCGTTGTCCAAATGATTCTTGAATTCTGGCAGCTCGGGGCCGTGCCCACTGCCCTGGGCAGCCTG
>JAOWBP010002052.1:47479476-47504849 GCA_028571105.1 Tragopan temminckii | reverse complement strand
ACAACTGGTATGTAAAGCTTTTTTTAACAGTGAGAAATGTTGGGCTAGAAAGGGGTACCAATTTCTTAGTGTGCTTGTATAGAGCCAGAATCAAATTTTCATGTGGTAAAGCTGCATTCATTAAATAGTAGAGTAATATGTTCTTCATTGAGAGTGTGGTTGGACACTTGAACAGGCTTTTCATGGAGGTCACAGCCCCAACCTGTGAGTTTAGGAAGTGTTGGGCTGATGCTCTTTGACATAAGACAACCCAAAAATCTACATCCTATATGGAGCTGAGGAAAGGACTTAATCTTTGTGGATCCATTCCAGCTCAGGGTATTCTGTGGTTCTATGATACTAATGCTAACGTTTAAGATTGTAGCTACGTTCTCTATGCTATTATGGCAGTTGAATTGAGTAGCTTATAAAACTGAAGTAATTCAGTAACACACTTACTTGAACTGTTTAATACTTATTATGAGCTGCAATTCAGGCTTGCAAAACTATGAAGTCGTGAAAGTGTTAACAACAAGTATAAACATCCTAACAAACTTACTAGTCTTGGCTGAAGGAAATGGTAGCTTGAGGTAGTTATGAGTTGGTATTTCAAACACTATAGTAGCAGTTGTTTTCCAAACTGCATGTCTGATTGGTCTCTTGCACTGTTCATTGCTCTAATCTTTTCTACCACACTACACTAGTACTTTCCTGTTTCCATTTTGAGGAGTGTTCTTTAAATTTTTCTTCAGTCTTCTGGAGCAGCAAAAGCTTGTGGGTTGCTTATTTAGATGAATTTGAAAATCACTCACACCTTTCTCTTTCATCACTTGCCCAGAATGGCGTTTGCAGTGAGGCTTTTCCTTTCATTGTTTTTTGACTAGTTCTCTAATAAAGCTTCAAAAATCTTGAACTCTGCCATAGAAATGGCTGGTGGGTCATACTGCCTTTGCAACAGAGAGAGAATGGTACTTTTATAGATAAAGTTCTGAAAGGCTGGCATTGTGAAAAACTTAAGTGTTGACATAGCTTCAGTATAACCTGTCATATAGGTTAGGTATGCTAACTGTATCTATTTTTTATTTTTAAAACTAAAGTGTTGGTTCTTTGAAGTACCTATAATTTTTGTCATTTTTTTTTTGTTTGTTTGCTTTTGCTGCTTATACAGTTTGGTTTTCAGAAGGCTGATTAGTGATGGTTCAAAGAGTGTGAAAGTGGTAGGGGAAGAGGGTTTATTAAGCATATTCTGGCAGATTCTTTAAGTGATCTGTTCTCTGTAGAAAACAGGCTATGAAGGGTGACAAAAGCCTCCTGATTCCCTTTCCCACAATGCGTATTTTCTTATTAAATAGTGGTGATTTTACCCCTTTCTTTCCAAAGTACTTGGTTTTCTAATTTGCATACTTATTATTACATTTGCATGGTCTTGCTTCCTCTTTCATGCCATGGTAGCCTTATCTAACAGAGAAACATAAATTTAAATTATACAGAGTGAACATTCTCTACCTATAAGAAGGATTTTGATAAATAATATTCACTTTCTGTATGTGTGGAGTTAGAGACTAAATGTATGGTGAGGCACAACCTAAGCAGGGGACAGGATTTTGTATTGCACTCTACCTTGCTTCTCAGTTTGGTGATATCAAAACAACACACACACACAAACCAACAAAAAAAACCAAACATTAAATGTTCTTGGTGTTATAAATTCTCTGTTACATAATAAAGGCCTAGATACTGAATTTTTCTTAAAGAAGGGGAAAGCTCTTATTTGCTGTGTGTTTTAATGTCTTGAAAATCTGTTAATAAAAATAGTAATCTTCTTTTCTCCAGTGTATTCCTCACTGGCAGTAAGTTTTTCTGGGTGCCCAGCCTAACTTTTCTCATTTCCAGCTTATGTCTACTAATTTTAAATATATCAAATCTGCTCTTCTGGGGTTGTCTTGGTTCTTTCTATAGTGTGAACTTATCAGCCCCTGCTTTTCTTTCATAGCTTCTGAACCTTTAGACTTGAGAATGGAGAGAGAAATTGCAGTTAAATCTAGTTTCAGATCTACAGAGGTGTCAATAAAAAGTTGGTGCATTTTTCAGACTTGTATCGTCACCTCTGTAGGGATTTTTCCATTAATACTTATTGGAAGGAGAGTCAGTGGAACTCATTGTCCTTGTCCATCCTCATAATTGCAGAAGAAGTGTTCTCTTGTAATGGACTTCAGATAAGTGATGTATCATTTCTTTAGCACAAGCTACATGTAAGAAGCTAAATCTGTCTTTGTGTAGATCTGGCTTTTGATAAGTATGAGCTCTTCTTCAGTTACATAGCTTGTGTGGAGAGAAGAGAAACCAGTCCCTTTAGGTGCTGCATAGTGCAGTTCAAAGCTTACTTGTTTAGCATTGTTTTGCCATAATATGAATTACTTGGCAAAGTCAACGTTTTGCTTACCTTGATCTTCAGAAATGAAGAAATAATTGTTTTTCCCTTGCTTTCATGTATTCCATCTATTTCACCTGAGGCAAGTGTTTTTCCTTGAGTTTAATTAGTGTGGTGAAACCCTGCATTACCGTCTGATGTACCTGTGTGACAGAGGCAATGAGGCTCTTCCTACATCCTGGAGCCTAGCAGAGGACAGCAAATAAAGGCTTTCTCTGCCAGGCTGAGGCTCGGTGTGAGTACTGTGCCTCTGGAGCATGAGAGTGAGGAGAACTGTAAACGGAGTGAGGGACTGCCATGGAGCAGCTGAAGTGACGATCTGTTTAAAACAGCCCTGTATCCTTAGACTGCTATTAAGTCAACTTGGAGACAATTAATTTCTAAGTAATTTGAGTAGTTCATTACAGGCTGCTCAGCTGTCTTTTCTATAGGGGATTTTAAGTCAGGGATAAATGGGGAGGAAATCAGACTGTCAGACATTCTGCTTAATGGCAAAACTAGCTTGGCAAAGGCAGCAACTGCTGACAGTTTTTTTTTTTTTTAGGTGAGGTAATTTAAGTGAAATATTCCATTTATATTTGCACATTAAATGATCACGCGTTTGATGAAGCGGGAAGAGAACATATCTTTTTTAGTATCACTTAATGTCTTTAAATGGTAACTTATCCTGTGCTTTGATTTCATTTGAACTAAGCGCATGTTAGACCTGGCACTAGTGACGATTAAAAACCTTTTATTGGCAGATGAGAGAGTTTGGCATGGAAATAATGGTGTAGGATCTTTTTTCTACTGTCTTTTTTTTTCTGCTGTGCCTTTTGCATATATGTGAGAAACATCCTTGGCTTTGATAGTGCTCAGAGAGCAGTGCCCAATGTGACTATTTTGTTAATGTGAACTGATTTTGGTAATCTAATGCTAGTTGGAGCAATGTCTTTGCACAATTGAAAAGTATCAAATATTAAATTCTAAAATGACAGTCCTGAAGTATACTGTTTCAAGTGCAGGCTTGTGCTGAATTGTTCTCTACCTCTGCAGAAGGAAAGGTGAAGGGGTGACAAATTATGGTAACATGGTTGTGCTGCTTATGACAAGGGAATAGCTGTCTTTTGGAATTGTTGTTGGCTGAGATGTGCAGAGTTGTGTTTTTTGTGCTCTTTTTTTCATGGAAGTGTATCATAAAATATAGTGGCTTATCCTCTATAGATCAGAGGTTTTCAGTTTTCATTAGAGTACTAAAACCATGGAGGATCTGACTGAAAGTTCAGTTTTCCTCTGGCTGAGTTGGGATAATGACTGAACTTGCAGCATCTTTGATTATTGCTCATGTTTACTAAAGTACTGGACTGTGTTGTTGCATCTTTCTGCTTAAGTCTTAGTAGTCTTAGAGTTACTGTTAGTGAGAGATTGCTAATGTTACCTCTGGGCTCAGGTGTGATGCCTAATGTCTGCAGCGTCCTTTCACCTGTGTGGGCTGTAATCTAGAGACCTCCTTCAAATGAGTAGGCTTTTAGAATAAAAAGTGATTCAGTGAATAGGCATCAATGTGCAGAGTATGAGTGAGTTGGAGGATATTAACAATGGGAATTAGGATGCATGATTAATGTGCATCTATTGTAAATAGAATTAATAAACTGCCTATTGAACAAAGCAATGATTTCAGATAAGCTTCAAATAAGCTTTTTTCAGAGAGCGTTTACCAGACACAATTACTTGCTCTTCATCTTTTAAAATGACTAGTTATGCTGAGATACACTTAAAACAACAAAAAAAAATCCCAAACAGCCTAGAATTTGTAATGTGATCTATTTAGAAGCCGTTGTTCTAGGGTTAATATTGAACAGTCAACACTTCTTATTCCTTTCTTTGTTTGGATGTTATCCAAAGCCTATACATCTCCTGAGCTTCTGGACCTTACTGGTTCTTGTACCGAAAAGTGCAGAGTGTAATGATAGTAAACTGGCAGATGTAATGCTTAACACATCAGGCTTAAATCTAATGTTTATCTAGTTTCTTGGTCTTCATTATCAATACTATTTCTTCTCAGTTATTATTTACTAACTAGAACTTAACTAATTGAAAAACTTGAGAAAATGAAGTCTAATTAAAAAATATTTTTTTGAAGAGCACAGTTCCTAGATATGAGACAAACTGAACAAAAATTCAATTAATCATAGGCACACTTGATACGTAGCATTAGTGCTTCATCCTTTTACGTGGACGTAAACGTGTCCTTGTACAGTTTGATTCAGTATCACTAGGGACTGTAGTTTGTGCTGTGCTTGTGCTCTCTGGGATTTCACACTGTATAATTTTTTTTTGTGAGATGTGCACCATTTGTAAAACACACTTTGTTTCTAGAGTTTCAAGCACTTCCAAACACTATAGTGAATAATGAGGAAAAACAATGTCACCAAAGAAATTTCTTATAGTTTCACTTCTGATTAGTGTTACTTTAAAGATGTGATGTCCTCATAAGTTTTGATTGTAAAATGCAGTTAAGTGATCTATGGCAGTTTTGAGGTGTTATGTACAAGGTTGAAACTGTTAAATATTGAAAGCGTTTTGCTTATAGCTCATTGTGCCAAGTGAACCACAATACAAAGCCACTTCTGAAATAAATTGCATGATTTAGTCTAGTTCTTTTTAATTCACTAAATGTCTCTGAGTGTTAGCTCATAACAAATCACATAAATGAAAAATGACTTTATCTTGTTTCCCTAATAGGAAGGAATATTGTTGAATTGAATTCCTCAGGAAATCTAAAAACGTTTGAGTAATAGAGGCTCATTGATCTTCTGTTTCATTGTGGCCTGTATGTAAGTTGTGAAACTCTGGCAGCTTTCTTCTGAAAAACAGGAAAAACCTCTCTGAAAGGAAACTGCGAAGTCACAGTGAGCTTCCTGCAGTGCTCTTGAAATAATTCAATACAGTCTGAAAATGCACATTAATCTTGCATTTCACATCATAAGGAAGGCTGTCATCCGTACAGTGAATTATGTTTTCCATAATCAGGTGATACATTTTAGGTTGCCTACTCATATTATTACGTTACGTATATTACATTAGAGTTTCCGTTTGGGGCAGGAAAAGAAAACACTTTAAATTTATAATCTGTCTGCTTCAGTTTGGCTTTGTTCCATCTCTTGCCATTGTATGGAATCTGTTTTTTTTTTTTTTTTTTTTAAATAGCCTTGTTTTTAATTCTAATTAATTGGAGGTAAGAATTAAAACAAATGTTGGCATGCACAACAGAATGGGAAAACTTTACCCTTCATTTTTGCTATATTTCATTTACTACTTTTTCTGTGCCTGCTGAAACAGAGTCTTCAGGTTTTCCATTGTGTCATTTTCTTCCTTAAGGAAGAAGTAGATCTAACTAGACTAGAAATAGAAGTATAACTCTATAAGAAGTATTCATTGAACTACAAAGCTTATTTCTTTAGCACGTGACCTCTAGAAATCAGGTGTTACGTACCTTAAAAATTTTCCATCTATCATGGGTTGTTTTTGACAAGTCCTTTACTAAATCTGAAAATTAGCATAAAATTTTGAATTAAGGTCTTGTATGAGTTCAGTTATCTCCTTACCCTGTACTTAGTGAATTTGATGGCTTACATGTAGGATCAAATCCTTGTGCCTTTTCCTAAGAGCGCAGAATTTTCTGGATACTATTTTGAAGAAGCACCAGTAGGTGTGTGGTAATTTTCCTTCCTTTTCTGGACAGCAGTTAAAGAATAAAGCATTACATACTATCTAAACATGTTCAATGTTACTGGTATGCAGAATTTCATTTTCTTTCATCCCTTTAAATGATTTGAAAGGCACAACAACATTACATAATGGCTGGGCAGGTGCTGCACATGTAATCAGAAAATATTTTCTACTTCTGACTAGCTTGAAGTATTCTCTACACTAACTTGATGCCTACTTGAGACAAAAGGTGGCTTTCAAATGGGAAGAATTATTGAATTTGTGTCAACTGGAATACTGTGTATATAAAGTATACTTTTGTATACCTTCAGATTATCAGTATACATTGGTTAAGAAAGATCAGCTTGGTCTGGTTAGAAAGGAAAAACTATTTGAAATTGATGTAGTGAAAGACAATAGGTATGAAAGTCTCAAAACTTGTCTGTGTCAAATGTTAGCAGAATGTGTTTTGCCTTAGTCTATATAGCTGAGCTGATCAGGCACGCGTGAACCTGTACCAGTGGTAGCCATGTTTGTACATCATACTGTTTCTACTTCTGCTTCTGAGTTGAACCATCTCAAAGACTGATCATTATGCTTCTGTAAAGTTGGTCTTTTTTTGCAATTAGGAAAAAAGAAATAACAAACTGTTTAAAATAGGGAGAAATGGACCTATTTATGAGTTTACAGCTTATTTTAGAAAGCGCTTCTATTCCTGGTTGCTTTCCACTGTAGTGTGTACCTCTAGTCTGTGCCAGGTGTTTCTTTTAAATATTTTGTGAAGCTATTTGTTACCTGGCTGATGAGATCTATTCATCTTTCATCCTGCATGATCTTACAGGTGTGGAATGCTTGCATTATTAAGGATAACTTCAATTCTGTGGTGTAAAGATTAATTTTGAAACCTCAGCCCGTATTTTAAAATTTGGGTGAATAACATTGTGGGATAAATCAGATTTTAGATGCTTTGTAGGTAACAGCATGATGATGGATACCCATGCTCAACTCGGATGAAGACTGATGCTTACAATAATGTTTGATTTCATTATGTGATCAAATATGAACACTTAAAAAAAAAATCTTGAATCTTCATGTATTTTAATATTTTAACAGGAAAAACAGGTGGCTGCTGAAGCTAGAGTAGCTTGAGTTTTAGTGGAAGATGTGTGAGATGTGGTCAAAGGCCTAGAGTAACTGGTCAGCCTCCTAAGGCTTCACAGGAAAGTGCCACAGCTGCCTAAATCTTTACTGAGGGTCTTATCAGTCTTATCATTACCAGGTGTAGCCCATTCAAGAACTTTTCCTAGGTTAACCAATAAAACACATTTCAGAAATGATAATCAACCTGAAGAGTAACTGGTGTTTGTAACAGCAGGTGGAAGGTGAATATGTCTGAATGCTTAAACCATGCTTCTCTGCTTTTTCAGCAGAGATTTTCTTGCTGAATACAGTGTACTATGGGTGGGTTTTAGTATGCATTAACTATAATTTTGAGACAGTATAAACCATCAATTTGTATTGTGAGCAGTTGGAAATTTGATTTTTTTGAAGCCCTTCCATAGTTGCTGGTTGTAGTTTTTGTTGGCTGTCAAATTTCAATTACTTCAGTGTCACCGTTTTGAGTACAGCGATCCCTTCCAACCTGAACCATTCTATCATGATTTCCTTCTTTGCCAACAGGAGTCTCTATTTCAAGGATGGAAAGCTACATAGTGCAATAAAAAGTCATATTAAAATACTGTGATCCTGCAGAAACAGCTGATAAAACTTTGAAGAGAAGGTGCTAAATCATAATTCATGGCTCAAGCGTACAAATTGTTATTCTTTTATTACTAGCTGAATTTGAAGCTAGGATTGTACTTCATTGGAATTTTGCTTTCCTAGCCATTTAGTCTTAAAACTGCCAAACTCTATTCTGCAGTAGGAATTATTATGCATAGGGAATAGCAGTTCAAGAAGACATTAGACTGAAAAGTAGTTTTAGAATGTTCAGTAAGAACTGATCTTTTCTTTCGTTCTGGATTTAAATGTTTTGTGAACTTGATTTTGAATAACAGTTCTCTGAGCTGCTTCTACTGCTTATCCTGTGTAGGTTAAACAGTGAAAGATGGGAAGACTTAAATGAAATTGTTCAGTGTTTTCCATAGGATTTGTATGTTTTTGCTGAGAGGAGTGGTCGGAGTTTGTTCAATTGTTGAGATTACAGATACAAAATAATTGATTTAATGGGTTTCAAAACAAGGTGAAGACGACATTTTTAATTAAGTGCTTGTGTGCAGCAGGCCTGGCTTGGATCTCTTCTCTTTCTTCCAGCTTGAAAATGAAGTTCCACAGCATCTCTTCAGCTTTGTGGAGATTTTGCTCACCTATGGGTTAAACTTAATATTTCTACCAGTATTATTTGCACTTATGTAGCTGGTTTACATGAAGAGATCCTTTTAAAATACTTCGCAATGACCTTTAATATGCATATTTAGCAAGAAAAATCTGTGGGCTTAGTGGGTGCTTTGAACAGTCGCCAGGCCTAAGCATGAACATTGGGCCTTTTCTTTTTCTTGAGTTTTGGTGATGTTCAACTCATGCCTTATTTTCAGAGGGTTAGATGATAGATACCTAAAGCTTAGGTACCCTTATATTAAATAGTCAACTGAAGCTACTATTAGTAGACTTGTTTTGAAGCTCAAAATATAGCGTGTGAAATGTATTTGAATCTCTAAATGTAAAACCTTTTTCTCTTTGTAATTCCCACTACCATATTACTTCATTCTTTCCAGAATGTTTCTCAAGCTACTTTTTCTTATTATTATTTCAGGGAGTACCTTGGGAAGCAATTGCAGTCAGAACAACCTCAAACGGCCACTGCACGGAGCTAAACACTTCCATCAGTGCATTACAGATCGTGCTTCTATTTAGAATGTTTGTCTTCTGACATCAAGAAAATAGTGGAATCTGTGTTCTCCGCCTTCTACTAGTGTGTAAGCTTTCCAGCTTTCCTCCAGTGTTGTTGGCTTAGTAAAAATTTGTTCAACTAGTTCTGATGAGTATGTCTATCTTGTTATATTCTGAATATATCTGAGTAAATATGGCTAATATATTGCATTTGTTTTATGTATTTATTCTCATAATAAAGAATATTATTTTCATTCCATGTCAATTAACCTAGAAAAAATGTTCTGTTCTTTGAGTGGATTATCAGTGTTTTGACTTCCTGGGGAGAAGTGAACATAAGTCCCTTTGTATTATCTCCAAAAAAATTAAGAGTTTTGATTTGGTGTTCTGTAGAGAATGTGACAGCATGAAAATTGATGATTAACAGTACTAAAATAAATACTGAGTCTCAAAATAGTGTTAATATTGTAAATAAATGCAAACATGGGGGCAGTTCTGAGTGGGGGATTTTTCCTTTTCTGAGATTAAAAAAAAGTGTACAAGGTGGGCTGGGAGATGAGAGGAAGAAACTCATCTGATGAAAATTGATGTGGTAAAAATTATTAGTGGAGCCATATAACATCAGTGTTTAAATTATAGATTTTAAGATCTATAAAATTATAGATGGAAAAATCAAGTGATCTTTTGTTCTTTAATAAAAACGTTCAGTAACAGTTGAACTTGGAATTTCATGGAGTGTTTTTGTTAGCATTTAAAATATTTTCAATAACCAGAGTTTTGGTGTCATTCTAAAATCCATTCTAGTTCATTTGACATGAAGTAAAATTATTTGCCTCCCAAGTTATTTTAAATTTTCTAGCACATAGTGCAGATGATGCAAGCATTGGTGAATGAAAGATTATTGATTTGGAATGCAAAAAGTGGTGGTGTTGCTTATGCAGGAACTTGGCTGCAGGCACTTGTGAATGTTAACTGCTTAGTGTTTTATGATTCACTTTTGAAATGGTAAGAAATAAGAGAATGTGACTTAAATCTGCATGGTACAGGTTTCTGAGGAAGCATAGGATACTTAAGTGGAAAACAAATTTCTTTCTCAGTCTGGATTTTCATTGTAACTAAAATTTGACCACCAACCAAGGGTGAGAGAGATACGACAATTTGTAATGATTTCTTGGATTAAAAGTGAATTATATAGATGAATGATTACTGCTTTCTTATGTATGTAAGAAACAGGCATTGATAACTGAAATTACTGTCATGAGGATAGATGATAAGGTCTGAATAGAATTCAACTGATTTCAGTTCGAGGGTTATCTGGATGGATCTTATTTTAGTGCTGCATATTCCCACAGTGATGAGGAACACTGGTTGTCCAGAAAGCTGCTGAAAGAGTATGGGTCAGTGCTCTTGAAAATTAGAGTCTTCCCTGATTTTACACTTCAGTTGGCACCACGCAGGAGTGTTTGGGACACGAACGTGGCTCTCTGATGAAGCTAAACTGCAGGATGTATGCTGTGTGTGCACTGACTACTTGGCAAGTTTTCACTCATCTGGACCAGGTGAGGTTTGGTTTGAAATCAGGTACGCATGCAGGGTGAAGGACTGGATTCTTAGTGCCAACTCTCACTCCATAAATAAGATCCTTCTTGCCAATATCAGTAAAACCCAAGACTTCTTTTGAAGGTGCTGTAAAAGTTAGTTCTGTTACAGCTGTAATGCTGGGCACAAAGTGATGGAGTGTGGAGTGGGAGGGTATATATCCATGCCTGCAAAAACAAGTTTGTGGAGTGTGTGGTTGTCATTAAGCAACTAACTATTGTTTGTCTATTACAAAAAACTATTCTCTGTTGCTTTGCTAATGTTACTATATATAAATAAAAATGAGTGGTGTAGTTGAGACAATAGAAGGGAGGGATACCATCCAGAGGGACCTGGATGCCCTCAAAAAGTGAGCACGTGAAACTCTAATGAAGTTTAACAAGGCCAAGTGCAAAATATTGCATGTGGGTTGAGACAATCCCAGATATGAGTACAGACTCCAAAGATCTTGAAAACAGCTTTGTAGAGAAGGGCTTTGGGGGTCCTGGTGGACAAAAAGCTGTACATGAGCCAGCGGTGTGCTCCTGCAGTCTGGAAGGCCAACAGTGTCCTGGGCTGCTTCAAAAGATGGTGGCCAGCAAGGAGAGAGAGGCAATTGTTCCCCTCTACTCTGACCTCATGAGTCCCCGTCTGCAGTACAGTATGCTCCCAATGTAGAGGGAGGATGCAGAGCTGTTGGAACAAGTCCAGAGGGGAGCCACAAAGATAAGAGGGCTGGAGCACCTCTCCTTTAAAGGAAAGTTGGGCTTGTTTAACTTGGAGAAGAGAAAGTTCTTGGGAGACCTCACTGCAGCATAGTTTAGATACTAGGAAGAAACTTTTTGCTCGCTGTCACAGGTTGCCCAGAGAGGAGGTGGATACCCTATCTCTGGAGGCATTCAGGGCCAGGTCGGATGGGATCCTGGGCAGCCTGCTCTAGTGGTTGACAACCCTACCTGTGGCAGGGGTCTGGAACTAGACAATCTTTAACATCCTCTCCAACCGAAGCCATTCTATGATTTTATCTTAATTATGCAGTCACAGTTTCCAAGCTGTGCAATACTTGACACTTTCTCTTATTTTGCTGAGAAATTTGTTGTTGGGAGATAGTATTTTAAAAAGTGGTGTTTCATTTACAGCCTGGTGAAGTATGGGTACTCTGATACCTGTGAAACCTTTGAGCTCTGACACTTCCAGCCCATATTTGCATGGCCCAAGAGTTGTGATTTCACTGTGTCTGTGGCATCAATTGTACAGTAAGAATCCTAGGAGCTTAGCTGGCTAATCTGAACCAGGACTCTGAAATTCCTATGCCAGAGTTAAGATTTCTGCAGGAGTCAAGAGAACTTACTGCATCTAGCAGGTCCTGGAGAGCCTTGGCATAGCAGTAATTTGTGGGTACAAGAACGTAACCATCTGTAAGGTTTTCTACCTTCCATCCTATGACAGGCCTATAACTGTAGGCTCTGGAAGGCCTTGGATTCACAGTCAGTAAACAGAGTTGTCCTGTAGCTTTTAAACTTTGGAAGCCTTTAAATTTCAACTAAACTATAAAACTCTATACTGCGTCAGTTTTTAGTCTGAAAAGTTCTGATTAGCTTTAGCTTTTAGTGCTGTTAGATAGACTGTTCAGTACTATCCACCTATTAGCAGCTCACTTAAATTATTCACTCTTCTACCAAAATCTGGTGTATGACTTGTAAGTAGATGCCATAGTGGCAGATTTAGTGCCCTGTGGTGAGTGACAGTGTGGGTACAGCTTGGTTTTGGGAAGAGAATGACGTGCCAGCACCTTTTCTTGCTCTGGTGAGTAGAGGCTTAGAGATTACCAAAGTTGAGCTTTTACAGACCAGATGGCTTACTCCTAAAGCAAGGTGTTAAAATTTTCTACTGTTTACAGTACATCTTCTCAGAAGATTCTCTCTAAACTTTTGGTTCAGATTTACAATATGCAACAACTATACAAAGAACTTGAACCTGGCACCATTCAAAGCAGAAGAGAGAAGGGAAATGTGGAAGAACAGTACTGACATCTGGGACTGAGCCATGGAAAATGCCTTAATATGCTTAGTACATGCTCCTTTATTGCTCCTGCAAGCCGTTAGATATGTAGCCTGGATGAAGAAGCCAGATTTTGGGCTAGAAACAAGTGCTGAGCAGGAGGATTGGCTTCCTGGGCTCTGTATGGACCCTGCTGCTGCACTGAGCCTTGCTTTAACAGCTCATCAGAATCACAAAAATGTCTTTGTGTACCTTTGTGAACAGATGAAGATTTACAGTTTACAGTACTCTGACCTGTTGGGTAAATACTTTCTTTTCTGTGAATTTACTATTTACCTGAATTTACAGGCTAGTTTTAGCCTGGTAAATGACACGAGTCTGAAAGAATCCTGATGATTCATCTTTGTCCAAAGGCTTTCACTGCAGCCTTTGCCAGCTTCTGCAGGGTCATTGTGAATGGTCTCCTTAGAATCAGGTGTTGTATCAAACTTCAGAATGGCAGATGATCAGTTGATATCACACATTGTGTAACTTGATCATTTTCATTTCCCCTTAGATTTCAAAATCAATATTAAAAAAAAAAAACAACACCAAAAAACCTTCAAACACTGAATTGACAATACCTGACAAAGTATTTACAGGTAGGCCAATAGTCATTTGCAGAAATAAGAGTCAAACTCACCCAACCAGTGAAGGGGCCCTCTGGTTGCAAAGCAGTCCTTCTCAGGAAGCAACCTAGGTCTAGGAGATGTCCTCTTTCTAGTGGCTGGCCCTTATATGAGCCTATATGAGCCCAGGGTGGCTCCACCTTGAGTCTACCCTTTCTGGTCACCTGAGGAGCGCAGTTGCAAACAATTTGCCTGTGCTCACTTGGCCAGCCACTCAGCTTCACCAGGTGCTCAATCACCAGTTTGAGCTGTGATCTAACAGATCTCCTACAGCTTCTTTCCTTAAGGTATGAATATTGCATCTGTAAACCTGTACTGAATGTGAGCTGTGTGCTAGAAACAGTTCGCATTTTTATTTAAGAATGTTTTTTGTGACCTGCTGCTTGGCCTTTCTGTTGCTTGAAAGCTAAGTTACTCTACGGTAAGGAGCAAAATAGCAGAAATGGAATAACGGTTAGTTGTTTCTCTTCTTTGGTTGTATCTAAGAAAATTTCAGTGCTTTGGGAACTTAATCTTTATTGAAGAGAACTTTTAAAAGCTTTTCATATAAATTTTGGCACTGGCACCACATTTTTCTAACCTGCTAATATCACAGATTTTCCTAGATGAGCACAATTAGTCTATCTGAGGGAAAACTAAATCTGCAACAAAGAGCCATTTCATTTTTCATGAGTCATCTTGGTGTCCTTTGCATATACGTGATCTTTTTTTCAAAGGCTTTTCAGTTAGTTTGCCTTGGCTGGATTCTCTGTAGAGACAAAGCTTAAAAATTAAATAACTTTTTGAATGCAGTCATCAGCTGTTTTAATAAAGCCCCACACATCTGGCTCAGCCATAATGTTGGTGAAGAAGCCTGGTTGGTGGCTGTGGCAATGCAAGTTATGACATTGATTCAGATACTATAGAACTGTTAATTTTTAGAATCTTTTGTTGCAGGAGAAGGTACTAAAGATGCAGAACTGAAGGTCAGTGTGCTTTAGGTAGCTTTAAGGAAAAGAAAGCGGTGCAAAATATGACATTTCTGTTTTGTTTAGATGGCTAAAATACAATTCATGTAGTTAGCCTGTATGGGGTTCACAGCTAATAGTTTGATTGTGGGTGTATACAACTGCAGGGCAAGATACTTCTGTCATCGGTTAGATAGGTGAAAAATATTTGACTTGAATAGCAAATGGAAAAATAATTTTCTAAAAATGTTCTTTTCACTTTTAAGACTTTTCAACATTGCAATGTTTTTTGGCTAAGAGATCATAGGATGCTTTAATCTCAGAGAGCTGCTTTGGATTTGACTTCCCCAGCTAGCACACATGAATCGAGCTGTTTCTTTCTATCCAGATACACATGTATGAGACCACTGCTATTTGATTTTTTTTTTTTTGTCTGTTTGTTCTTTGAACTGCTTTCAATTCAAGCTTTAACACTTGATGGAGAATTAGAGTAGGTTAACAGGTTGGTTAATTTACTATTTCTAAATTTTTCTTCAGTATTTTAAATAATTACCAAAAAATGATTGGAGGCATTTCAAAAGGCCATGTGAGGAAGGTTAAAAAGGAATGAGTAGGATGTCTAATCACAAAGCTTTACATCTTAATTAACATCAGTTGATAATTAAGAAACTGAAATACGGATGTCTTAAATTGATGAATTCCTTTTATAGGATAAATTCTTTTTATTCTGTTCCTGTAGAGATTTACATTTCCCTACCTTAATTAGTCCATCTGAATAGCCTTTAGCTTGGGCCAAAGCTGAGCTGGAGCAAGCTTTGGTGGTCTTGTGAGGACTAGGTGTTGTAATTTGGTAATAGCCTGTTGGTCCTGTTATGCCTCTGTGCCCTTTCTGGAGATGAAAGGAGCTTGGCTGAAGATTGCTTAAATCTTCCTTTTTATTGTTTCCTAGCCAGATATAGTAGTTGCCAGTTTTGATGAGAGTTGTGAGGTGCAGCTCTGTGTCGAGGATAAGTGGCGGATTAATCCATCAAAGCCCTGAGATCCTTTTCATACTCTGTTCACCATCCTGTGTCCACGTCCTCAACACACAGTCTAAATTTTCTGTTGCCTGGTTCATTGCATGAGAAGTCATGCATCAGTCATATACAGTTGCATGAAGACTACAGTCTTCATTTGGATTTTTGTTTTTTTAGCCATTATCTTTTCTTTCTACCTCTTTCTTCCTTGTTCTGGAAGTGTGGCAAGGTTGTTACTTTATCTGATGTCTTTTTGGTCATATAAAGACCTTTTTTTTCTCACCTACTTTTATTTAACTTGCAAATGCTAAGTTAGCAGTTCTATCAAATTTGTGTATGAATTCCATTTCCAAATGCAGCTTCAGTTCCCAGCCACCCAGTGCTTTGTACGAAAAAGCTCTTCATTGAGAGGTTGTTTGAAACTATTAGGCAGACCTGCTGTCTACAGTCATCTTTACTGCATCTTCCTCAGTGCAGCCTCAGGTGCCATCACTATCCTTCTCTTTCCCTTTATTTTTGAAGTGTGAGGCCTGCTCATTTCTCATCTTGGAAAGTTACTCTGTCTAAAGTAACATTTTTCCTGTTAACCTGGCAAGAAAACAAAAACATTTAAAATTGGCAGCTTGCTTAATAGGAAATAGCAAAGCAATTTAGGTTTCTATTGTGCATTTTGAAGATATAAAGAAAGATTTTTCTATAGTAATGGAATAGAGTAGCTTGAATTTTACCTCTTTTATTGCTCGAGTGTTGTAGTCTAGGCAGAAATGACAAATCATGATTTGGGCTAAAAAACGAATTTGTACTATGGTCTAATCCTACACCATCAGTTACAATTAATACATTAGATGCTTGAAACCAGTAGGTTTTTAATACATTTCTCTCTCTCTCCTGCCCCAAGATGGCATGATAATCATCCTTTTCTGACATTTGTTTCTGAAGACCGTGTTCTTGAAGATCTTTTGTGCTTGTAAAAGAAGTATTTTATGTTCTTTGTGGCTGTGGCTCATAAGGTGCAGAATCCACGGCATTAGCAGCAGGGTACTTGAAAGCTAATTGGTGTGCATTGGGTTCCATAGCCAAGTAGAATTATGTAACGTATCCTCAAATTAAATGAAAATTATGAAATGAAGTTATTAAAAATATTCCTTGTATTTTGTTTCTCATCAGTTCTCTTTTGGCCATATGTCAGTAACAGTGAAACGTAAACCAATTCTCAAGAAACATTCTGAAATGACCTCTGCTACCACTTTTGTAGGGGCTACTGATAACATAAGCAAAAAAAAAAAAAAGTTAAATCTTAGTTAAAATAAACTGTTCTGTGCCATCTGTTTTGCTCAGTGTCTCAGGCCGTATTTCATTTGAAATGCCTGTGGTGTGCCATCTCAAGCTATTTGCTTCTGCTTTGTGCCTGACCTGGATCCTACAGAAATAACTGAACTGGGAATATTCATCAGGTTAGTGGATTCCAAAAGAGATCAGTAAATTGAGGATGACTGTTGAAGCTGTACTGCAACTGTTCACAAATTGTTTGGCATAAGTTGTGAAGAATTGATATCAGTGACTTTTTTCCCACCTCTGTAGACAAAATTGATTCTTGCTTTTATTTGGAAAGAGAACAACCAACAAACTCCCTTGAGAATATATGCTGAGGCATCACTGTAGTGCTCGTGTCCTTCTGAAGGCATTTCACCATCCTTCTGTACCCTGTCTTGAGGCAAATGCTGACTTCTAGGATGGTGAAGAATTGCTTGCTGTCCCCACATAGGCTTTTTGCTTTCTAGGAGGCTGGAAAAGAAATGGAGGGGTTTACACGGCCTGTTCTGAGTATACCTCAATGCTGCCAATTTACTTCCTTCTGTACTTAGAAGTACAGCTTCCTTTTTCTTTTTTCCACATGACTGCAGGGAAACCTGTTCCCTCCCCAAGGCAAAAACATCAGGCAAGCCAGAAGTCACGTTTTTTACTGTTGTTGTTCCATACAACTTTCCTGGGGGTGAGAGTTGTTTCTTCTTCCTTTAGAACTATTTTTCATCTTTACCTATTTTGAGAAGCTGTTAGAAATTGCAGATGAAATGTGTCATTTTATGAAGTGACAGGCAAGTTATTTCCTGTCAGAATTGCCTGGGGCAGGAGTGAAATAGAACCAGACCTCGTAAAATGTTGCTTCTGAGACTTGCTCATGACTTGATAATAGTCCTCCTGTCTTTTTGCCTGTGGGCTGAGAGAACATCATCTCATATATGTGGGGCAGGATGTGCTGGTTGGGCTCTGTAGGTACAAAACCATCTTTCTGAGGCCCCAGCATGCTGGTTGAATTCCTGGAATCAGACTTCAACTAATTTAACTGACACCTTATATACCTGAAACACCAAGTATAACAATTTCTGTTTCACTTTCAGAGAGACTTCTTACTGATGATCAAAGGTTAAATCCTTTTGCACTGACTTTTCTCCTTCTGGGTATTTTGGGGACTACGCTGCCCAACTGTGTAGCAATTCGTGTATTTCGGTATCTCCTAGCTATGATACTTTAGATTCAGTAACTGCCAAAAAAAGCTTTAGGCATGTACAGTGGGGTCATAGAATCCTTAGAGTTGGAAGGGACCTCTGAGGGCCATCTAGTCTAGCTCCCCTGCAATGAACAGGAACGTACACAGCTGGATCAGGTTGCCCAGGGCCTTATCCAGCCTTGCCTTGAAATTTTCTAGGGACAGGGCATCAGACACAACACTAGGTAACCTGTTTCAGTGCCTCACCACCCTCACTGTCATTATTAAACATCTTTAGACATTTGGGAATTTGCTTACAGTAAATATTACAATGGAAAAAATGTGTCCTTTTCCCAAAAATGTTGAAATGGCAGAATGGAAATGTGTCTGGTAAATACTAAGGGGACAGATGGTGTTTTTCTCAGCATAGATTTTTTTGCACAAGGAAGAAAAAATGAAGGTTACAGTATTATTGGGACCTCCTGTCTAGCGTAACTTAATGACACTTCTTAATTAATCCAATGCCTAGAAAAGTTATGGAATAACCGCTGTTGCAGAATAGGATTTAAAATAAGCCAAAAAGGCCATACAAAATTAATTTGTGTTCTGATGCGAATTGTTATGAAAATAGCTGGTTTTATTCCAGTTAGCAGAGGCAGGTTCCTAGTTAGCAGGCCATGAAGCTGCCATTCTTGGACAGGATATCAAGCAGTCACTGCTTTCTGTTGAACAGCAGAGCGCCCATCAGAAGGGCCCAGCTCTTTGATGGGGCACCACGAGCAGTGTGTGGCACTGCTAGGGATCCCCAGGCTCACCACAGTGAGCACTATGTCAGCTCACCTCGGGCCAGCTGTGAGGGACCAGCTGTGTCTTGCTGCATTGGTGGGTTGCCCACAGCATAAGAATTACTCCTGATTTCATCCCTTATAAAGCATATTTCCATGATCTTGTTCCCAAGGGCAGATCCTTGTAGTGACCTCTTCTGAGCTGTGGGATTAAGACTAGACCTTTGTGTCTGCAATGATGATGCAGCTCTGTGAAACAAAGACATTCCTGAGGTTCCTCATGCATTTTTCTCAGGGCTTAATGGGTTTCCATGAAGAGCTAAGAGACTGAATTTGTGGATGTAGAGAGTAGCAGCAAGGATACTGTAATTTATTTTTGTGGTGATATTTTCATATACCTGCTTACCCTTCTTTAGCAGTAACTGCTCCCACTAGTCACCTCTTAAGATCATTTCAAGCAAAATCACCTAGAAACACAAAGAGTCTCTCTTTCCAGTGGGACTTAAATGTATTGTTGTCTGTTTTCTTCCTCAAGTCACAATGGAGAAAAAAAAAAAAAAAAAAAAAAAAAAAAAAACCAGAAAAAAAAAAAAACAACCCAACCAAAAGAAAAAACACTTAAGTGCACCATAGATTTGATATATAAGAGATTTTAGAAAGTGCTGGCATGAAACTCAAGTATTATGGGGAAGTTGTTAAAGAGACATAGGCAGTGTGTGTTATCTGTAATGGAGCTGATACCTCCTCACACAAAGAATAATCCTGTGCTTGAGAAGCATGCATGCAACTACTAAGTGGGTGAGTTTGGACTTGTTTTTCACACAGAGCAAACCGCCCCATAGTATGACAATACACTTCCCGTATTCAGATACCTGAATTAGTTTTTTGTCTTGTATTTGAAGGATTATGTGGTCAAATGTGTTAGTTTTCACTTCACTCTTACCTAAGTGACTTAGGATGGTTATTTATGATTGCAAAATTCTATTTCTATGGTAATGTTCTCTTCTTGAAGAGAAATGTCACTTCTACAGTCTCAGTTTTTTCCCACTAAATTTGTTTTCCTTCTTTGAATAGTTTGTTTCTGGTGCAACTCCTATGATGTTTTCCTAACATCACACAGGTATTCTTGTTTCATTGGTGCCTTTGCAGTGGTCTCATAACTTATTTAATGCATACAAAGTTGTAGATATGAAGGGAAGATGAAGCTAGATAGCATTAAGTGGGCTTAAATTTGAGATAGTTTTGTGCTACCTTACTTATTAATCATACAGCCCTTGATGTCTCTGCCTTTCTTATGCTGGCTCATTTCATGTTAAGTAGAACAGCTGTGCAACAATGGGTCTTGCTTGCCCTCCCCCATCTCGGTTGTTCCTTCTGTTTGGTCTTTGCAGGCTGACAGCACAGAACACAGTCCTCTGTAACTCAATTCTTGATTACAGTAAATGAGCACCATCTGTGTTCCTGATGAGGAAAACTGGTATAATCCTGCAAAAGCTTGTCACGCTTCAGAAGGTTACTGAATGCGAGAGTAGGATATATTTTGTATGTATTTGTATTGCTAGTTTTGCTAACAGAGAGAATGAAGTTGTTCTGCTTTTTTCTGGTACTGGAGCTAAGAGGTTAATTCCTGTTTGTGCTTGGCAAGACTTAGAAGTACAGCAATATGTTTTCCTGAAATGAAGGATTTTTCTTTCATGCACGTAGCTATGTAGCAAGACCTGACCAAGAAGCTTTGCTGTCCTCTTCCTGAGGTGAACTGCCCTGAAGTGTTTCTGAAGTTTAATAAGTTGACTGTTAATGTAGCATAAAATATTTTCACTGGAATGTGTTTGGATCATGAGATTAATCTATTTACCTTAACTAAATTGCTTAGATATAATGGTATAGGTAACTACTCTGAGCATGATACCAACTTTCCTGCATGCTTACCTTTAAAAGAAGATGATAACTGTTGAAATAACGATGCCAACATGAGACTCTCCAGGAGAATTAACAGAAGGCTGAAGAGATCCTGGTCAGAAATTATAGTCACTATTTTTGAAAGCCTTTAGATCAGAGGAGTTGACACTGGAAACACATCATCTCTTGATGCATTGCTCTCGACCATATACAGAACACTAAATATTGAGGCAGAGACTAGAACAGAGTAGTCTGAACACTTGCTTGAGCAACAGAAAGCGGTGGTTATATCTATCTCAGTGACTTATCTGTACAAAATAAAGCTCCTGTAGCAAAGGAGGTGGGGAAGCTTTCTAAGAAGGCCAGGCTGGTGGTCCCAGTACCCTTGTGGAAACGGATACCTGATTTCAAACTGGCATTTCAAATTAAGCAGCTGAGATGTTTGAGCATCAACATTCACAACCTGAGCAATCAAACAACTATTTTAAGGCTTGCTGATTTTTCTATTTAGACCTAAGTTCCTTAAATAGCTTAAATGCTTCAGAGTTAATGGGAACTCTGAAATATAATAAATAGAATGGAAATTTAATCCCACCAGGCAAACCTGATTTCATCTTATAGGGCAATATAAGTTAATCCACTTGACACCTGGATAGGAGATAGCTCTTGTGCACACAGAAGAGCTAATATAATATTGTCTTGATTTTTAATGTTGTGGTTTATTGTTTCTCTCTGAACTTCACTGTAACATTTCATCCACTTGAATAGAAGTGGTATTCAGTGGATAGATACAGAAGTTATTGAATATGAGATGAAGTTTGCTCGTAAAAATGCCCATGAGCACATTATGATTCCATCGGTAGGTTTTTGTTCTTTAATTTGACTTAATTTTCTGTTTAGAACTGGGTTTTGTTTCTCTCTGTGTTGTTATTGGCAGCAGTTATGTGATTAACTGATGCCATCAGTGAGCTCGATGAGCTGTTGTAATTATATAAGTCAAAATGTTTCACTTACATATCTTGTGGAGCGTAAACAGCTCCATAATTGAGGGAAGAACTGGAGACCACTGGATGGAGAGAAGGATTTGACTCTTGGGTAGCAGTAATAAATGAAGAGGAATGGGAAACTTAACCTAAGCTTTATCTGAAATGTCAGCTCTAGACACAATGGCCTATTTTTATCTCTACTTTGAGTTCAGATAAGAAATGCAATCTTCTTTTGCAAATTATTTAGATTACAATAGTTTCTCCCTGCCCCAATGGGGGCTGTTGCCCTTTTCGCTATGCAGTGTGCATGCTAACAACACTGCACTTGTTGGCCTGAAACAGGGCCCATCATTCCATATGTACAGTACTAGCTGCAGAGTGTTGGTGGTTTAAATGCGAAGTACTTTTATTTATAATTATATCTTGAGTATGTGCAGTATTGTTTTCTTATTCTTGGAAGCAGACAAAATAAATGTGATTACATCCAAGATAGTCATTTATTACCCAACCTGTTTCTTTAGGTACTTAAACTACAGCATAAACAAAATTGCCAAAAGTTATGGGTGGTGACAAATGTGGATTTCTTGCAAGGATTTGGTAGGCGGGGGACAGATCTCAGTATCAGGAGGGGAAAACACGATAATTTTTGCTTATGGCACACTTTTACCTCTGAGTAGCTGACAGCTCCTTCTGAGATGAGGCATCAGCTCTGCAGCCCTTCTGGTTACAAGGTGATAATTCATTATGAGAGGTCCTGAACAAGCATTCTTTGCAAATCTGCGAGCTCTTTTCACATATTATGTTAAGAAACAGCGACTTCTTCCCTATTCTGGCTGACTATGATTCAGGCCCAAGCAGAAGGACCTGATGCTTAATTCGTGAGCTTTGCAGGGAATGTTCACAACATTAGGCAAACCCAACAGGGAATGAAAGAGACCAGAGGTGCCAAATGCTGCTTCTCTGTAGAGGAGGAAGTCTTGGGCCTATAAACTGACTCTGTAGGTTACAATGTCTTGGCTTCTTAGTCGTATTTCTGATTCAAGAATTTCTATCATTTCATGAGCTAAATTGCATAGATAAGGGAAAAAAGATATATATTTTTTCTGTCAGCTTTATTATGCCTGGTTTAAGCCATCCTTTTGGGGTATATTTGTAACAGGCTTTCAAAAAACAAGAAGTTATGGCTGCCCAGGAAAATGGGTTGCTGAACAGCATATTAAATCCTTCGATCTTCTGCAAGAGCTTTTGGAGCAGAGCTGCTGTTAGGCCACAGAAAGATTAACATCTATGGAAACAGCAGGTGTTTTTCACTGTCTGAGGAATAGCCATTCAAAGGCAGACAATTGCATGTAAGAGCTCAGGTCAGAAGAGGAATTGAATCATCTGCGATATTTTTTAGTGGTGGCTTCATTTGCATTTTCCCCTATATACATATATATGTACACTGAGCCATATAATCTGCTTATTTTAGGGTAACCACAGTGAGTTGTTTTAGTTCTTTTCATCTAGGTTCTTTATAAAAACAAAAAACAAACAAAAAAAACCCAAACCCAAAGGTTTCCTATGGCTCTTTGTTGAAGTGTTTTCCCCTATGATCTCTATTACAGTGCAATATTTATTTCAAGTGCTTTGTTATTTTTTGGGGTTCCAGCCCTTTTGAAACACGTGTATTCATGTTTTATTGTTGTTCCTTTTTTTTAAAAAAATCATTTGTTAGTATGAATGGGTGCTCTAAACCTGGTGCTTCCCTTTCTGTGAAGGTTGAAATAAGAGAAGAAAGTGGATCAGTTATTTGTGAGAAAGCAATCTCTTTTAATGTAATAGGCTCCACAATTTTATTTCCTGAATTATGGTCTTCTCAAGTTTAGTTTTTCTATGGAATTACTTGAAGTAAAAACTTCTAATTGACAGTCAGCCTAGAACATTTAGATATTAAAGATGGTCCGAAAATAGTTGCAAGGTGGCAGAGATTTAATGAAAGACTACTGCTTTGGTAGTCATCTTCAAATAAGGCAGAAAAGGGTGCTGATATACACTCTACCCTTTGCTGGCTTGCATGTATTCTGTTTTTTGAAATGAAAGAATAACATAGTGCTCTTTTTCTTGATTTAATCATGCTGAGGATAGAGGAACAACAGTGAATAAACTGCCTAAGAAACTGCTTATCCAAACAAATTACTTTAGTCTGTTGTTTCCTCTCTCTTTGTTTCTACCTTTAAATAGAAAAACAAAACAAAAAGCATTTAATGGAAAATTAAATATGTATCCAGCATGTAAATTTTGAAAGGTGGTTTACGATATGAATTTTAAAAATGAAGTAGGTTAACATGAATACTACCATGGAAGGAACATACTTCACTATAAAGGTTATTTGGCAAAAAAAAAAAAGCACAAAAAATGCCTACCACCAAACTAGTATTTCACCATTCATGCTTTGTGCAATACTTTGCCAGTGTGATTTAAAGTTTATTTAAAGCAAGAACGCAGGCTACAAATCTTCTGCTATATTTTCATTCCTGTCATCAAAGACACCTTCAGATTACAGTTGCCCAAAGCACAGCTCTCTACTGTTCTCTCCACTTGACAGTACGTATTCTTCACTTGCTGGCTATGGACTGCGGTGTACAGAAGGCATGTGTTCTTGATATGTAGCATTCAGCAAAAAGCATGGAGGCCAAAACAGATTGAAGTCAACAGAATTATTCTGATAAAAAAAATCAACTAAATGAGACATTGATATAAAGGCTGTAGTAATGAAGGCATAGCAAAACTCTAAAAATACAGAAGAGTCGTCAAAGGTGAGAGGCAATATACTAGGAATCTGTAACTATTTTATACTGTTATAGCAGTAATACTTAGATGATGATCTGTATACAGCATGAGCTCTTTTTGTGTCAGCACAAAGCAGTGCCTGATAGGGTGTCAGTGCTTTAAACCTTGAGTCTTGGCCAATGGCAAGCCTGCCAGAAATGCTTGGATAAGGGCTTGATGACTGAATTGACAACAGAACATGTGCCAAAAGTGTTTTCAGAGCACATCCTCATCTGCTTGACCAAAAGCTCATCAAAGGGGAGTAATAGGTTTTTGTGTTTCAAGGAGATGCATCTCATACTTCTGTGCATGTCTGTAGCAACACAGCGTTTAATAGCACATCCTCTGTTTGCATGCATCAGCTGAAGAATTTCCTTGGAACATCTGTTTCAAATTTCTTCTCTTTTAGTTTAAAACCATTTTCTGTTGGCCTATCATTATCTGTCTATTTAAAAAGTAATTCTGTCTTCTTTATAAGCCCTCTTTAAGTACTGGAAGGCAGCTATAAGGTTCCCCTGGAGCCTTCTCTTCTCCAGACTGAATGAGCCCAGCTCTCTCAGACTTTCATTGTAAGATAGATACTCCAGCCCTCTGATCGTTCTTGTGGCCTCCTCTGGACCAGTTTCAACAGCTCTGCATCTTTCTTGTGCTGGGGGCCCCAGGCCTGGACACATTGCCTCATCTGAAGTACTACGAGGACAGAACAGAGGGGGACAGTCTCTTCCCTCACTCTTTTTAGATGCAGATCAGGATACTGTTAGCCTTCTAGTCTCCTACTGTTGGCTGGCTCATGCCAAGCTTTTACTCCACCAGAACTTCCAGATCCTTCTCTGCAGGGCTGCACTCAATTAATTTTTCTCCTAGTCTCTACACATCTAGGATTCCACCCTGACCTTGTACTTGGCTATGTTAAACTTCAATGGGTTCTTGTGGGCCTACTTTTCAAGTCCTTCCTTCCACTGTATAAACTGTGCCACACTGCTGTGTGTCTGCAAGCTTGCTAAGAGTACACTTGATCATACTGATAAAGGTGTTGAAGAGCATTGGTCTCAGTATGGGTGTCTGGGAGACACCAATTGTGACTGGCCTCCACTTGGACATAGAGACATTGACCACAACTTTCTTGCTGTGCTCGTACAGCCAGTTCCTTATCCACTGAATTATCCACCCTCAAATCCAAATCTTTCCGAATCAGAGATAAGGAT
>JAOWBP010002052.1:47461593-47472223 GCA_028571105.1 Tragopan temminckii | reverse complement strand
GCCAGTTCCTTATCCAGTCAAGAGTGTACCTGTCCAAGCCACGGGCTGTCAGCTTCTGCAGGAGAATACTGTGGGAGTTAAAGTCTTTGCTGAAGTCTAGGTAGACTACATCAACAGTTTTTCCCTTGTCTACCAGACGGGTCACTAGATCATAGAAGGAGATCAGGTTGGTCAAGCAGGACCTGCCCTTCATGAACCCATGCTGGCTAGACCTGATCCTCCAGTTGTCCTGCACATGCCACGTGATCTCCCTCAAGACAATCTGCTCCATAACCTTCCTGGCACCAAGGTCAGGCTAACAGGCCTGTAGTTCCCCAGATCCTCCTTACAACTTTTCTTGTAGATGGGAGTCACACTGACAAGCCTCTAGTCTTCTGGGACCTCATCAGTCAACAAGGAGTGCTGATAGATAATGGCAAGTGGCTCGGCTATCACCTCTGCCGGTTCTCTCAGCACTCTCAGGTGAATCCCATCCAGCCCCATGGACTTATGACAGTCCAGCTGGAGAAGTAGGTCTCTGACTGTGTCCTCTCGAAGCAATAGATAGAAAGCCTGAGAGAGGATCAGAATGTTATAAAGCTTGTGCTGGTGTCAGTTCTTAGAGGCAAAGGCAGGCATTCAGGGCATCAGTGTGGGGCAGTGACAAGCTCTTGCCCATGCCCGTGGGAATCCACATGCCCACTGAGGTTTTGGTACATGGATCCATCATCACCATATAAAAAATGCAGGAGGATTATTTGGTCTTGTATTTAATGATTGTTAGCTCCCAGCTCGTTAATTTGAAGACCAATCCATCCATCTAATCTCTGTGCCTTATATTGGATGATTTTTTTTCTCCCTCTTCCTTTCCCTTATTTGCTAATATTAAACACAGATGATGTTGGTGCAATTATTTCTTTCAAGGTAATTAATTCAGAACTTTAATAAAAAGTACTTATCAGCTACAGTGAAAAATCTAATGAGATCAAATATAAAATTTTTTCCCCACTAATGGGGAAGAGGATTCATATTTTTGTTTGCTATGAGAAGATGAAAGAACTTCGTGTAGGTTAGAATTTGAACTGCATTAATTTTATTTCCCACAAACACAGCCATGGTATGCAATTATTTACTGTCAACAGAGATCATAGTGTTGAATTTCACTAAAGAAAGCTTAGATTGGATGTTAAGAAAAAATTCTTCACAGGTAAGGTCAAGTAATAGAATGAGCTGTCCAAGAAAGTAGTGGCATCTCTGGAATTGTTTAAGGGCCATGTGAACACAGCACTAAAAGATGTGGTTTAATGATGGGAGTTGGTAGGTCATGTTGATGGTTAGATTTGATAATCTTGAAGGCCTTTTCCTACCTCAGTGGTTCTATGATTCTACACCAGTCACTGCTTTGAGTGGAAACTGTCCAGCAGAGTTGAGTTCTGAATGTCTTCTAGCTTTCCTTCACTCCTGCTATAAGGAGCACTCAGCACCTTATGCACCTTGATCAAAATGGTCGTAATTAATGACTTGGGCCTGTGTTCTCCAAGACTTTTAGCCATTTGTCTCCTACTGTTTTGTTTTGGTCATTTCTGCTTGAAGAAGGCCAACATGGAAAGAAAGAATGCTTGAACTATGTCTAAATGAAGAACACTATGTGTTAGCCTTTGAATGTATTATAAATCTGTCTATATGTTCTTTTCTGACGTAATACTACTTATTGTTTCTGCGAGGCAGGAGTTAACTTTCTGCTCTGAATCAAAATCACTTTAAAAACTTTGTGGTGCCAGCAATAACTGGGTTAAAATAGTTATAATTTATTGATTTCACAGACTATCATCATCTAGACTACATTCAATCCTGTAATTAGAATTTCCACTGTGTAAGCATCTGGTAACAACAGAGCATCAGTACTCATATGGCTCTAGATGCAAAGCATTTCAGTAATTTCAAAAAAAAGAGTGCCTAAGTCCTCTGTGAGGATGCTAGCGGAGGCAATCAGGGAGAAAAGCACCATCTATTCCTGCAGCTGTGAGGTTGTTCATTCATCAGCATGTTTTTGCAGTCTGGAAATACAGAAATTACGCTTTCATGTCTGAGTACCTCCTTGACTCTTAAAACCACATTTTGCACAATCTGGAGCTTTGGATTATCTACAGATATGTAAAGAATGATGTGATTTGAGTGATTTAGGCATGATTGTGAACAGCAGGACTGGTTAACAGAAATTAACTGCGTGTGCTTTTAAATAGACAGATGAAAAATGGGAAAGTTCTCTCAAAGTACTCATTTGCTTCAAATGAAAAAAAGAAAACAACAAAACAAAGCCCACAGCAAAACCAAACATTCTGAAACACTGTAAAATTATTCCACTGAAATGTAGAACACTGTGTGGCCTAATTAAAAACAAAACCAATTTGTCACTATGCTAATATTCATTAACTTGTCAGAGTGCTACAATCTGGACAACATCAAATTATCATAATTAGCGCTTCTGTGATGTGACTGCTGAGAACAACACAGCCTCTCTGTTCTGCCTCTTTCTCTCTTTCTGCATTTTCATTTGTTTCTTCTGCTGGGTGAAACCTTCCAGGCCATATGAATGTCCATTGGAGCTCACAACCCCCCATATGTGATTATGCAATAACTTAAAATGACGGGAAGTCAATGTGAGTTTCTCAAATGATGCTGTACGACACTGAAGCGTTATGAGTAGAGTTACAGAGCCTCTTATTCCAAACCTCTCATGTTTGATGTGGCAGCAAAACAACTAGTGTGAAATGCCTTCCCTCTGCCCTGGTTCTGCCCAATTTGTGCTGTTGTTGTGCTTTGGGGAGGTCATCAGGAAATCAAACCCTGCAGTGCTTGGCTGTGAATTTGCAGCTCTCTTCCGTGTGCTATAAAGGAATGGAAAACCTCAGTGCTGTGCAGCAGAGCCTTGAATCTTCATATGCCCAGTAGCCACATTTTGCAACTACAGACTAAATCAACTCTATAAAAACGTGCACGATGAAATGTAATTTACAAGGCAAAATATTTCAATTCCAGTTAGCACTGGTTTCAGACTTGTATGCAGGTACTGGGAGTACATGACTTTTCTCCAAGGCAGGACAGCCAGTTCTCCCTTCACCATTTACTTCTGTCGTGAGGAAGATATCTTTTGCCATCTTTTTCAGAGTGCCTTTTGAGCCATCCTGAAAGGCTGAATACTGCAAACTGCAGTTGTTGTTGCAGAAACCAGAATATCTCATGTAGGCAGGAAGCACAAAATGCTTTAGGATGTACGGGGCTTCTTGTAATGTTTTATTCACGAAGAAGAGCTAGCTTGGAGAGGAGGAGAGAGAGAATAGGGTGGTGTTGGTGGAGAAATGAGAAGTAATGGGACTGGAGAGACATCAGCAGACAACTTAGAGAACCCTTATGAAGGCTGTGATCCACGGTTTGTTCTTAAGAGATGCATATTTATGTGCCACAGCCTTGATTAGCCTTGCATTTTTTAAAATCCATTTTGCATCCTTGGCATCACATCTTAAAGAGGACATCTCATCCTGGTGGTCTGAGGTACTGTGGCTAAAGATGCACTGGAGCCCTTTTTCCTTCTGAACCCATCCCTCTGGGCAAGATACACACCATTGCCTGTTGGCATTGCAGGATCTAGATGTGCTATATCACGTGTGAGTGGTTCTTCTGTGCTCCAGCAGGCTGTCAGAGTGTCATAGTGGGCTGGGGACCTCAATTTGGTAACTGCTTTGCTCCCAGAGACCCAGGTGGAGAGAAGCAGACATTAGACTGCTTTGGGACATCTTACTAGCCACCCGCGTAACAACCCATACCCAAAGTGCCAAGAGGTGGCTCAAACCAAACCCACAAGTGCACAGAACAGAGCTCTTCAACCTCCTCTCCAGGAGAAGGAGAAACAGATATATGGAAGAATAAGCATAGGGGAAAGGGTTTTGCTGAGCTTTAACACATCTGTTTTCTGGGAGCTGAGCGTGTTGTCAGCTTAGCGAGCTCTTCACCAGATGAATGGGTAGGCAGCAAGATTAACGTATTCACAAATTTCCCAGCAGCTTCTGTCAAAATAAACATTATTTTGTTACCAGAAGAAGTGGCAATGCCTATGTGTTGTACGGAAATATGACTGTTTTCCCTTTGTATTGCAACAGCTTTGGGACAAAAAACATCAAATAGCAGAATCCACCTAATTTTGCTCACATTAGTAACAAAAAACAGGCTGTGTTTTCATAGAAACTTAGGAGGCTTATGGATCTCAATGACATACTTCTGCAACAGCTTAGCTATTATAAATTTTTCTTTGGAAAACAGTGGCACTTAGACTCCAAAACTACTTAAATGCTTTTAAAATTATATACAGTGGTTTGAAAGGTAAGTGATTTATGTATAAACAATTCTGCCTTAAGTAAGGTTTCAGGGGAATTTTAAGATTATTCTGAGGTGTTTCTTAATCTTAAAAGTTAGGTATCTAAATTCATAATAGCACCCATGATTACCTTAATATGCTTACAAACATATACATTTTTAATTCACATCAGAGGCTGTTTTTAGTATCCTTAATTAAAAATACTGGGTATGCTCTAGAAGTTTACTGTAGCAACTACTCTCTACTACCACCACGCACACCAGTACACATCATTTCACTCCACAAACTGCTTTCATTGCCACACAAAAACTTTCTTTACCTTTTAAAGATGAAGTATGTTCTTATTCTTCGCAGGGATGAACTTTTTCCCCTTCTTAGGAAGAACTTGAAACCAGCCACTTCTAGCCTGCCCCAACATGGTGCTCCTTTCATCAGGGAAGATTTACTGGGAATGGAGGAGCAGTCAAAAGATGTAAGCAGCACAGTGACAGCTCTGGATCAATCAGCTCAGAACACTGGTTTGCCAGGACTAGACTCTACTAGCTATATTATTTTGAAGGCTTTTTAGATGTACCGACAATAGCTGGGGACAGTGGCCAGTGTTAGATGCTACTATTGCATTTGTGCTATAAGTGTTGAGCATAACTCAGCTGAGTGAAGGCTATCACAATGTTTTCTTCAGGACACTCTTATTTGTGGAGCTCTATCTGGTGCAAGAACATATATTCTTTTACCTTTATAAAAAGTGATCCTAGCACATACTTTCTGGGATTGAAAGACTGTATGTGTGTGTCCATTAGATCCCTGAAAACTCCTGATAAGATTCTTCTTAGGTTGGAGGGAAATCTTTCTCCACCCTGCTTGATTTTGAGCAAGGAACCAAGGTCAGACCTGCATCCTAGGGAAGTGTGCCAAGTGAAAAACTCCTGCACACTCCATAATTAGCCTCCTGTCTTTTCTTCTGGAACTGTCCCACTCACTGCAATGAGGATGTGAATGTAAATTTGGCACTTTCAAGGTGAGCACTTCAGCAAAATGGCTTTTTAGAGGATCGTTTTCATCCTAGAAATGTTACACGACAATGCAGAGAGAGATTCAGTAATTTAGAAAAGACAAGGTGCTATTTTGTATGAAATATATCTGCCTTCAATCACTTTAACATTGAAATGAGGATAATGAGTAATGCAAGGATATCTTATCTGAATATTCCAGAAATACCATTCCATATTCTGGATTATTATTAACTTTCATCAAATATTACACAGATAATATTGTTATAGACAAATATAATTTAAAAGGCAAGTCTGAAAAAATGTTCTGAGTTAAAGGAAGCTTTCTCAGTCTTTATTCTGATATTCAACAGGAGAAATTTCTAAATGTTTTTTCGTAATCCCTAATTGAAATGTCCAGGATTCAGCAGTCCCATAACCACAGGGAATTACACTTGTGACCATCTATTACATGTGTACCAATATCTTGTAAGGAAATTTCCCATTAGCTAATATTTCAATAAGCTTTTATAATGGTTTTTTTTTTTGTTTGTTTGTTTTTTTTTTTTTAGTATTCTGAGAGGAGTTAGAAGTACAAAGTAATTTTGTTGTTCTGATGGTGAGTTAATGAGAATTAAATGACTGGAGACCTCTGCAGCTCTGATAGCCAGCCAGCAGCTCTCACTGCACCTTGTTTCTTCCCTTTTTAACAGACAATTCTGCTTGATGGCTGGCTGTTATTTTGGCTGCCTGTCTAGAAAGCTCACTTATAAACGTTTTTCTTTTGACAGTGTGTAAGCCAGTCTTAGATTTCTCAAAAATTTGCGAGTAGAGTATAAAATTGGCTTAAACTGCTCCATAGACACGTGGATGAGTGAATGAGGGATGGCTTCAAAGCAAATAGCAATTGGGAACGTTGGAGTTGCTGTGTCTTGCTTTACTGTACAACAGCAGAGTTTTATATTAGTTACTACAGAGTAATTTTTATGCTATTGATGATATAAAAGATGTCACCACAAGAGAAAAGGTCTCATAATAAACAATGTGCATGTGCTTTTATTGCAGTAGAAGTCAAGAACTAGAAAGTCTGCTGATTACACATACAGAGGCTTTTGAAGCGCTTACTGCAGTTTGTAAACTCCAGTGTAACTATTAGATGATAATTTGCAAAATGCAGTTAAACTTAACAACTTTCTGGGAGGGGTCATAACATTGCCAACATATGGCTGTGTTGTTAGAGAAGAGTCCAGAGGGAGATGTTAGCCTGAGTTTGAGATTACAGCATCACAGCACTTTAGTCTATGAACAACATAAGGAAAAAGGAAGAAGAAATAAACATGTTTAGGACTATGATTACACAGTCTGCTTGAGTAGGAACAAGTTATGTAATCTCAGCAAATATCTTGCAAAAAATAATGAGGCCAACCCACTGAAATCAAGGAGTGTTAATAGAGCTTTGTTGGAATTCAAAGTGGGGCAAAGGGAAAAATTGAAGAGCACAAAGCTGGAGATGGATGACCATAACTGTGGTTATTATGTACAGAACAGCAGCTCTGTAGGGCCTGCAATCAGCCTGCTGGAAAATGGGACTGCCACAGAATAAGTGCATTCCATCATGTGAGATCATTTCCTCACACCAGTTTTTGTTACCAGAGACATTGATGACACATATTCAGGGCTGCTTTTCAGTAAAGTTGAACTGTAGATCAAGCTTTGAAATGACAAGATTAAAACAAATACTTTTTAAAAGGAGAAATATGCAACTGTGTTTCTTTCTAATGGCAGTGCAGATCAGCAGGATCCATTTTCAAGCTTGGAAAGCTAAGAGGCATTTAGCCTCTTTTTATACATACAGAAAAAGTTGCTGTGAGCATTTGCAAGTGCTGAAGGAGAACAAAAAAGCATCACTTACGCATTGATGAACAAGGCCAATACATATTGATTGTCTGTCCCAGGGATGAATATCTCAAGAGTGTGGGGTTTTTTTTGTTTTTGTTTTTGTTTTTGTTTTTGTTTTTTGTTTTGTTTTTTTTCTTTCCTCTTCTCCTCCCAGAGCTCTGTTACTTTCACTGAGGACTCAAAAAAAATAATTTAAAAAAAAATTGTGAGAACACTGTGAGGGTATAGATGGATGGTGTACCAGCTGGAGAGGCATAAAAGCAGCCAGACATGTGGTATCTTCCACAAATCACTATTTCCTTCTCACATAATAGCAATAGCAGTGGTACATCTATTCAAGCCTTTTCTATCCCCCGGTACGTACAGTTTTCTTCTGGGGTCATTTTTGAGTTCTAAAATGTAACCCTAATGTTACCATCAGTCTTGGACTTACATCCTAATGAATTTTTCAAAACTGGCTAACGTAGATGAAATTCATAGAATCTTCAAATCTGTTGTCCAGTCCTGGTTTTACTCATGTCACCTTAAAAATACAAACATTCATTATAAAACTATCACTATTTGCCCACATACCACAGTAGAACAGGTGCTTTGGAGCAATTATCAGAGGTCACAACATAGACAGCTAAGCCCTATTTTGCTGAATGCACCTATGTTCCAACTGTTATCAACGGGATGACCTTTACCATGAGTTCTAGTGATGTTTATTCTGAGGTGAATGAGCAATAAAGGTGGCTCCTTAAAATACATGAGGCTCATTCAAATATACATCTCCACCAAATTAAATCGAGTAGTTCCTACTGTACCTTTGAGTTTCTCCAATCAGAAAGATTTCTGGTGGAAAACCTTCAGCTGTGCTCTGGGACATGAATAGATAGTAACAGCGGGTCTTGTTAAGTAGCTGTGTTATAATTGTTATAATCTTGCTTTATGATGATTGAGCATGAAATAAATTCCTTCCCTTCTTGATCTCTGCTCATTCTGTTCCAGACTGTTAGGCAAACAGCCTGATATATTTCTCAGAAAATGTTTTTATCGTCACCTATAGCCTCCATAACAGAAATTACATGACCTTTCCTAAAAATAGAGAAAAAAATTGAAGGCCATTTCCAGAATGAATTTTTAAAATGTCTTTGTAGTATTTCCAAGAGGAATGCTGTATTTACCAGATCTTTTCCTCTGCAATCTGCAAAGATGTTTTGCTTGACACATGCTTGCACGATTTCCTTCTGTGGTGGTTACACAGGTGTGACATGGTGAAAGGCTCCGCATGATGCCTTGTGACTTGTGACCTTGCATTTAGCACCACGGGGGCTTCTCCAAGAAGGGGATATCCGAGAGCTACTAGCTAACCCCGAACTAGTCTCAACTCCAGACAAACTTTAAGGTGAAAATAGACTTGGGAATCATGAGGCATTTTTTTATTCAAAGACAGATGCTGGGCCAGGAAATTACAAAAGGCACCACCTTAATTCTCATTGTGATTTGACTTGAAGGAGATTTCTTTAACAAACATCCAAGCAGGCTATCAAGTCAAACTTCTATGGGGCTGGAGTTGATTCCCCTGAACAAGCTGCTCAAAAAGTGATTTTTTTCCGTACATTGAACTTTCTCAACTGGACTTATGTGGAATGAAACTCCATATGCTGTTAAAAGGCTTTGCCACTCTTTATCAAAAGATAAAGAAAAAATATTCACATGCTATAATGGTCTCTGCTCTAATGTTGCACTTAAAACTAAGGGCACAGAGCTGACGTTATTGCAGCTTTTAGGGACTAACCTAATGCTTGAAGTGGGGTGGATTATTCCTGAGGTGAAGGAAAAACTGTAGGAATTTTTTTTTTTTTTTTTTTTTTACAGCTTCTTCACAAAGAACATGGAAATAGCACGAAATCCTGGCTGTGCAAATCGCAGGTGATTGCCTTGTTCACACTTCCAAGCATGTTTAAAACTAGCTTGCTGCCTTAAATCGACTCTCTTTTAGTTTCTCCTCTATACACGGCCATTAGGATTGTTTTAAGCTTTTTCTAGCTTTTCCTGCCTGAGATCTAGTCAGCCTAACAATCAGACTTTGATGGCATTGAAGAGGGCAGTGTGGTAAAGCTGATTGCTTTTTCTCTATCTTCCTCCCTCACACTTTTCCCCAGGTGGAGTAAAGTTTATCTGGCTTTATATGAAGTGCTTCAATTTACAGCTCACAATACAACACTGTGCTTGCACTTTTTTTTTTTTTGTCAGTACAGCTAACCCCTCCCCTTGAGAGATTGTGCACAGCAAGTGTGTCACGACCAAAGGAAGCTCAGGATTATACAGAGTTCAGGTGGTCTGAGTCAGACACCAGAGGATACGTATTTAATTGGGAAGCTCTTACAGTGGCTGTTCTGCTCACAAAGATGCAGAATTGCTTCTGATGGATTCTTGCTGGTACCAGGTAAAATATTGAGAGGTAGGCCAAAAGTGATAGGCAGAAAGAAGAGTCAAAGTCACCCAGTCAGTTAAGAGGATCTTTGGCTATACAGCACTCCTTGGGAAGCAGCCTAAGTCCAAAAGGGGCCTTCTATTTAGTGGCTGGCCCTTACGTGAGCCCAGGGTAGCTCCACCCTGGTTTCCCCCCCTTCTGGTGTCTTGGGGTGCACAGCTGCAAACAATTTGCTTGTGCTCCCTGGGTCATTCACAGCCCTTCACCAGGTGCTCAATAACCAGTTCAAGCCGTGATCTAACAGATATCCTACAGTAGCCTTGTTTCTGAGATATGACCATATTATTGGTGCTAAAATGGCTGCAGCAATAGTTTTATTGCCTGAGACTTGTAAGTTTTCACTGCTATGAGAACCTTTTTTTTTTTTTTTTTTTTTTTCAGAGCAGAATGAATTTCTAATCTCTTGTGCTTCTTTCTCAGTTGATTCTTTCTTCAGAAAGTTGTTCAAACACTAATTTGGCTACAGAATTAAAGCAAGCACTATAGTATTTAGAAGAAACATTTCAATTGCCTATAGATGTGAAACTGGAAAAGAAATGAGCATGAAGCTAGAGACAAGTGGCTACAGAGCAGCCCAGCAGAAAGAGACATGGGTTGCCAGGGACAGCAGCTCAGCACAATGCACTGTGTAGCACTGGCAGCTATGGGTGCAAACTGCATTTGGGGTGCATTAAACACAGCACAGTGAGCTGGTCAAAAGAAGTGATTTTCTCCCTATATTTAGTACTGATGTGGCCTCGCCTTAAATGTTAAGGTCCTTGAAAGCATCCAGAGGAAAGCACCAAACCCAGTAACGGGGCTGAAGGCATGTGGGGAGAAGCTGAGGACATTGTGCTGTCCAGGCTGTAGAGGATGAGACCAAGAGGTGACCTCACTGCTCTCTGCAGCACTCTGAGGAGGGAAAGCAGAGAG
>JAOWBP010002052.1:47430796-47456447 GCA_028571105.1 Tragopan temminckii | reverse complement strand
TGCATTATATAACTCTGACAGGCAGGTGATACCAATAAGGGGTGAGAATAACAAATGGATTGCTTGTACTTCACATTTTTCAGGGCTTTATAGGGTGAGTAAGCTGACTTAGTTTTCTCCCCATGTGATATCCCAAGTGAAGACTTGGTTTCCATCTCTTATCCATCAGAGTGAGCACTATAGATACAGAAAATCACTCGTCTCAGATCTGTCATAGCTGTAGTTGTGCTGGTGCCTGCAATACTTGAAGATCTTTTGCATGATTCAAGTTGCCTGAAATCAATCACTTTTAGGTTCCCAAGACAGATGTGCATTTGCTTCTGTTTTTCCTGCAATGAAAATACAGAAAAATAGAAAAATATCCAATCTTTTCCCAGCACTCATTTCATGAGGAAAATCTTTCAAAGTTCTTGGGAAACCATGGGCAGTTTTAATTAAAAAAACAAAGAAACAGACAAAAAACAACAACAAAAACCAAACCTAAATGGCACCAAATGTTAATCTGCTTTTAAAATATGTTCTATATATTGCTGATGGCGAACAGACTTCCCTAGTGGGGAATTCAGAGTTGCTAAGTTATGTTTTTACAGCAAATTGGCCCTTTTCTCCTGAGAAGACAAAGCCAAGGAAGGTGAATTAATCTAGATTAAAATTAGTATTTCTGACTTTTCTAGATTAACTGCTCCTATTTGAAATATTGAAAAATAAAAGTCATCAGATAACATTTGGCCTATCAAATGCACTTAATAAAATTCCTTTATTTTGGGAGACAGTGTATATTTTCATCTTCTTCCAGGAACATTTTGAAAGTAGGGAGGAAAGGAAAGCTTTTATCTTCCTTTAAATAATAACATAATAAAAATTATAAAAGAATTATAAAAAGATCATAGTGCATATCCAGTACTCTTATTATTTCTTAGCTGTCCTGTATGGCAATCTATTTATTGATCGGTTTACTTATGCTTTGTGGATCCTTGTTTTGTGAAGTAAATCTTTTGGTAGCATGTTGCTGGGCTGATCTATGTTATTGCCTTAAAGTTGCTTGCACTGGGGAAGACCTGTTTGCCACTGAGCAGAGGAGCTATCAGATCGGTATGGCACCAGGGTGAGATCATACAGTCACAGAATAATTAAGGTTGGAAAAGACCTCTAAGATCATCTAGTCCAACCAAAGCTGAGCACAGTATTTGAGGTGTGGCTACACTGGAGCTGAGTACAGGGGGGTGATCACTTCCCTGATCAGAATAGCAGAATATAAAACAACCACTCCTCACAGCTACTTCTCTAATAGAGTCATAGAATCATGGGGTCACCAAGGTTGGAAAAGACCTCTAAGAACATCCAGTTCAACCGCCAACCTATCACCAACAGTTCTCACTAAACCATGTCCCTCAGCACAATGGCTGAATGTTCCTTGAACACGGTCGGTGACTCCACCACCTCCCTGGACAGCCCATTCCAGTGCCTGACCACTCTTTTGAAGAAGTAGTTTTTCCTAATGTCCAACCTGAATCTCCCCTGTGCAACTTGAGGCCATTTCCTCTTGTCCTATCACTAGTTACACGAGAGAAGAAGCTGACCTGCAGCTCATTACAAATCTCCCTTCAGATAGTTATAGAGATCTTACAAGAAGAGCTTCATCTAGTCCTGCTTCGACAGTTGCGCGGAATCGCACTTCTGGTTGCGTATTTCATCAGCTAAACTTGACTCTCATTTAAACTTCTTTGATTGATCTAACATAGAGAGTTGAAAGGAGATTGTCCCCAGCAATTCCCATCAGTTTGTGTATGCCATAAGGTGCCCAAGTACTCACTTCAACACAAAGGCCTATATCTTTCAACAGTAACATGTGCCTGCTTGTTCTCCCAGCTTTATTTACTTACACAATACATATAAGATGTACTTCATGGTCAGGATTTTGAGTGTGCTGCATGCCAATCTCTCACACAGCCTTCAAGCCCTGTGCCACAGAGCCAGGTTAGTGGGAGTGGGCTGTCAGGATATGGCTATTGGTAGTGACCTTTTGGGTTGGAAACATAAGGAGTAATCACTGCCAGATTTAGGTGATAGGCAGCGGCAGGATTTGAAATACTTAGCTCTCCTTTTTACTTTTGGCAGGTATAACTGACCCCTGTTTCTAAACAGAAAATCTTATTTGCAATTTATAAGTCCCTAAAAACGACCTCAAAATTTTCTACTGTCTCTGCTTGGAGTCAGCGTTGTCAGAAGTTGATATTCAGATCTGTCAAAACTTCCTCTGGATCCCTAAATATCCTGCACAGAAAGGTATTCTATTATTGATTCCTACAGCTTTGCAGTTCTTGTCCAGGTACAACTCCTCCTCATGACTGCACCTGTGTTCAGCAAAGCACAGGTCCTGGGATGTAATGACTTCCTTCATTATGCTCTACTTTGTCATTTTCTTTCATCCGCATAATTCTCATGTAATCTTAACATTAAGGTTAGGTTCTTTTTTCACCATGCTAATGGTAAAGTAACTCCTTTATTCACATCATGACCATTACTAACATTTTATAGGACATAATTTGTGCAGAAAAACTTTTCAGTACAATGACGACCTGTGTGTACAATGAGAACCCAGAGACTTGGACAAAGATAAGAGAAACCTTGAACTAGTCTAACTCCACATCAAGATGCATTATTCTTACATGAAATTATCTCTACATCTTTCAAATAAAAAGTACTTTAAAATAACATCATCTTTCGAATAGAACACTAAATTCTTGGTAAATTACATCCCTCCATCTTCAGCCTTTAATCAGAGTCCTATCACACTTGCCACCCAAAATTCTTGCATTTGTCATATCAATCTTCCAACTACTGTCAGTAGCATTAATGCAGATCATTCAGAATCCCAGTAACTGATAAGCTGGTAAATGTTGCAAGACATAAATGAAAACTGATGCAGTGCACGATATCTCTTGCTCTATGATTATGTATAGCACACAAGACAGATCCTAATGTTAACATCCTGAGCCACGCCTAATTTTTGTATCCAAAAAACAAGCCCAGATAAAAGTTCTATCAGATAACTTCAGGATTTTCAAAGGGAGTTTTGGTAATTAAATTCTTTTGAAACTCAGATGCTTTGAGCATACAGAAAAATCTCTGTTTAAATATTTAGAATTAATAATATGAATTGTGTTGATGATAGAGACCTTGAGGGCATTATTTATCCTTTTATGATTAAAAAAATAATATAATCAACTGCAGAGACTACTGGAAAAAAATATAGCCGTGGCTAAGGCCACTTGGGTATGTAGTTATACATAAGATGAATAAAACAAGTAATGTCTCACATGACTTCGGAGGTAATTCACACAAAAAAATATTTTTTGGAAAGCCCGCCACCAATTTTGAAGTGTTTGTTATTTAGATAAGTGAGTTTCCAGACTGGACAGACGAGCGTGCACTGTAGAAACCTGGAAAGGACCCAATAAATACAGCTGGTACATTTTATAGTTCACTCCAAGTAGGCATTTTTATTTCATAATTCTCAAAGAATACAGAAGGCTATTATTTATGTTGATACCTATAAAGTATGTTATATGGGACAGGATTTAAAGTGTTCATAAATTTTTCCATTCAAGCTTTTCAATTCAAAGGGAAGTTGGACATGACAACCATACAGACAGAGTGATAGGATTTTCCAGCCAGAGCAAATCTCCTCTAGCAGAAGCTACCTGCACATTCAGAATCATCTCAAGAACAGCAGTTCTGTCTGAATAACTGTGGATGTTGACCAACAGCATTTTGTCCACATTTTTTCTGCCTTGTCTGTCTCTGATCACTGAGTTCTACTGCCGTAACTCATGGAGAATGGGAAGTATGAGCTGGAGTAGGCAGTGCAAAGAGAGGAGATGAAATCCAGAGGTTTCCTGCTGTAATTCTGGAGTGCCAGATTTTATTGGATTCAATTCTACTCTATGGTCATTTATATTGGTTTTTCTCATTAAGATGAGCTATCATTATGGAAGACCAAGACCCAGGAAAATTCCCTGGATGTTGCAAAGATAATTTAGTGCACCCCTCTGCACAAAGCCAGCAGCTTGGCGTGTACTGAGATATTGTTAAGTTCCTCTTATCCCTGCCTATTGCCCAGACACTGCAATGTTGTCCTACAGCTGTAGGTACTGCAATCCAAATGATAAACACTCCTAGGGGAGAATTCTGCTGCACATCTGAATTAATTTGGAAAAAAAATAATAATAAAAGAAAAAAAAAGAAGAATAGAAAGCCATCTTTATTTACAGATCTTGCTCTAAAAAACAAGCCAAGATGTGATGATGGACCAGATTCACAGAATGCAAAATGTTCTAAAAATCAGTCCTGATGAGTTTACACACACTTTGATCTGGTTTGAATGGGATCCTCTTCCTAGAGAATATGGCCCTGCATTGCATTATGACAGTAGCAGGAAAGGCATATGCAGAAGATGGCAGGCAAACCCTTTGTAGTTTAGTTAAATTCAAGCACACTGATTTGGAGTAGGCTCCATATTACACAAAATGCAGAGACTTCATCCATTTTAAAGCCACATACCAATTAAGCTCATCATATAGGCTGGATTGATGGGCTGAGGCTGATTGTATGAGCTTCGGCAAGACCAACTGCCACGTCCTGCACTATGTCACGACAACTCAGTGCAATGTTACAGGTTTGGGAAAGAGTGGCTGCAAAGCTGCACAAAGGAAAAGGATCTGGGAGTGTTGACAGCTGGCTGAATATGAGCCAGCAGTGTGCCCAGGTGGCCAAGAAGACCAATGGCATCCTGGCATGTATAAGAAATAGTGCAGCCAGTGGGAGCAGGGAAGCAATCATCCCTCTGTACTCAGCTCTGGTGAGGCCACACCTCGAGTACTGTGTTCAGTTTTGGGCTCTTCACTACAAGAAAGACACCGAGGCCCTGGAGTGTGTCCAGAGGAGGGCAGCAAAGCTGTGAAGGGTCTGGAGCACAAGTCTGATGGGGAATAACTGAGGGAGCTGGGATTGTTTAGTCTAGAGAAGAGGAGGCTCAGGGCAAACCTTATCGCCCTCTACAACTTCCTGAAAGGAGATTGTGGTGAGATGGAGGTTGGCCTCTTCTCTCAGGTAACAGTGACAGGATGAGAGTGAATGGCCTGAAGTTGTGCCAGGGGAGGTTCAAGTTGGATGTTAGGGAAAATTTCTTCTCTGAAAGAGTGGTCAGTCACTGTTCCTGGAGGTGTTTAAGGAAAGGGTAGATGTAATACTTAGGAATGTAGGTTAGTGGGCAATGTTGGTGATAGGTGAATGGTTGGACTAGATAATCTTAGAAATTTTTTCCAACCTTGATGATTTTATGACTCTAAGATTATATGAAGCGCTCCATATAGAGAAGAAACATGATTCCTTGAACAATGTTATTGGTGTGCTTTCTGGGTCAAAGCTTTAGTGAGTTCTTCTGTCCATCTCTATTTCAGTCAGTGGAAATCTGCACCTAACAGTTACAACCCCAGCATTTGCATCGAAGGACATTCTAGATAAAACTCGTACATGCAACTAAAAGGAGTCTCTAAAGGTCACTTCCATCAGTGTTCAGATGCTAACATTTTCAAGGTGAAAAACTTTTCTGGCATAACAGTAACAGAGAGGTACTCTCATCTTTATGTTGTATACTTTTGTCTGCTTTTCTTATTGACTTAAATTCGTAAGAAAAGGATGTACAAAGGGAAAGATCTGCTAATGCTCAGTGCAGCAGTCTGCTTGTTCTACACACAGAAGACCAGGTGACAGAAAAGGAACACACTATTTTTAAAACAAAAAAGTGGCAGAGTTATCTGCAGGAAGTTAATATTGAACAGGTAGATCACCAAATCCTTCCTAATAGTTGCAGAAAACCTCCCAGTGAGGTGATTCTTCAGGAACACCTCAGTGCAGTCTCTCTGGAACTTAATCATTTAGCAGGTCAGATTAAAGCAGATATTGAATATGAAAGGGGAAATAGTCTTCCTTCCTCAGTGCAACATCTGTTCCTTTTTTATTTTTTTGCCAGAGGGAACTGCTCTGCTTTTTCCCACAGCTAATAAAATCAGCTGAATTTGTTGAAAAAGCCCACGGCTATTCTTTCAAGTACATGTATTTTGTGGAATTAAAACTACGCGAATGATGTGCTGAGAACTAATTTCTGAGTCTGTATTTATCTGGGGGCTCAAATTTAAAATTCCAGTATAAAACCTTGTTCTCAAAAAGAAACGAGAGAGATCAGCAGAAAAAAACAGTCAGATGAGAAGAACAGATATATAATAACAGTTTAAAAGAAAAATCTCTTGGTGAGCTAAGCTCACTGAACTATTTGTACTGTAGAGTCCATAAACAAACAATACCACCCTTCTTTCAGTAATTACATTCATTTGGGTTAATTTTTTCCCCACGCTTTTGACGGGACTGTGTACAGAAGTGTGTCTTCATGCATTTCTTCCAGTGAGAGTGTTGACTGAAATTGGCAAATGGTTCACAAATTACCATGAGAAGCTGACCCAGCTGCCAAGGCTCAGGAATATATTTCTAAGAAACTGAGTCCTTCACTGGCTTGGAAACTTTAGTTTGTTATAAAACCTGGGGAGAGCGTCATTTGTTGTACCAAACTTATAGCACTTGTGCAGTGCTTCTGAACTGGAGACCTCAAAAAAAAGCTTTAAGTGGGAAATCACTGCAATTTTTCTTATTCATAGCCTTTGAAGTTAAAGAAAGTGAAGGTATGGGACAACATGGAATTCAGCCACATGACACCTGACCGCAGTGAAATTTTCTGAAGTATGCAACTACTCCAAATGCTGATCCCATAAACCTTCCTGCAAAGAACTTTTTAGACATATAAGAAAAAAATCTTAAGTATATATAATATATAAATTTGGTTGTAAATAATTAAAATTTAATATAAAAATATCTCCCACTCTCTCTGTATATTTGTTTGTACATAGTTACATTTTTTATATAAATATGTAAAAGTGTAATTGAAGAATAAAAAACCTCATTTGTATAGATCTAAGACATTTGAGACGTAAAGGAAGAAAACAATATTCTGTCTGGCAAAGAAACCACGATACTCAATGAAAGCGAGAACACAAGTTGCTAATAAAAACTTCTGTTTATTTCTCACTAACCTGCCATGTTTGTTAAATCAGAGTTACAGTTGCTGTTATAGCTGTTCTGGGAAACAGCTACATTTTCCAGTTCAACATTCACAATTCAGTAGCATGGCAAGACAGAGTGCTGACTCTCTACTTCTTTTCTCCTCCTCCTCAAACATGGTAAATGTAATAAAATGAGATGAAACAGAGCTATATTTATATTTGTCCTCTAAAATACCAGGTTTATTCATGGAAAATTGGTCTTTTCCTCAAGGAGGGTTCCTCAGAGAATCGTAGGTGTCTATTGCTTCTAGGCTAAAGTATCGATTCACTGTATTTGACCCTATTAGTTTCTTGTTTTCACTGAAGTAGGATAACACGATGACAAGCAACTGTCCACTTTTCCACTGATGTGTGCAATAACTGTTATTTAGAGATGCTGATGGTTTCCTTTCAGATTTTTCTTCTGTGGAATGCCTTTGTGGTTTTTTTTTTTTTGTTATTTAATATGGAAATAGGGAAATGTATGTTACTAGCACTGTACAGCTGGCTGGAATGTAGCTTAACGTGCAGTTAGCATGATCCATCTCAGTGCTGCTTTCCATTGCAAGTGGCTTTGCATTGTACACCTTTGTACACAATTGGTCAAGAAGGGGAAAAAAATGCAGATCATGAGCTTCTTCCAGAAGATGATTGACATTTGAGAAGTTGGCTTGTGTGGAGGAGTCTACACAGCCCAGAGCATGACAGCAACAGCTACAGAATGAAATGAAGAGTTGTAAGGAATCAGTGCAACCCCAAATTAAGTTGCTTACGTTTAGTTCATTTTCTTTTCCCCAAAATAGTAGGTAAACAAGGTCTATTGGAGATAAGACAAAATCATGGTACAGTGACTGAGGAAATGTCCAGTTGACTGCCAGACCAACAGTCACCCAGAGTAATGCTGAGTAAATGTTGGGAATTCTCCTACAGAGATCCTGGAGAATATCCAGCAGTGCACCTGGCCACTGATCAAGGAGTAGAAGATAAAGACATCTGAGGAAGAGAAATGGCAGGCATAGACCCTGACCAAACCTGGAAGGTTGCCCTTAATCAGGATTAGTTGGCTAGCATCACAGGCATGGTGTAGGGTTACTGCTAGGTCACAGCTTGAACTGGTGATTGAGCACCTGGTGAACGGCTGTGTCTTGCCCAGGGAACATAGGCAAATTGTTTGCACCTGTGCTCCATAGGTGACCAGAAGGTGTAGACCCAGGGTGGAGCCACCCTGGGCTCATATAAAAGCCAGCTACTGAAAAGAAGACCCTTTTTGCACCTAGGCTGCTTCCTGTGAGAGAGTGTTGTATAGCTATAGAATCTCTTCACCAGCTGGGTGAGTTTGATTCTTCTTTCTGTATACAACTATTGGCCTGTCTGTAGGTACTTTATCTGGTAGTACCAAGAACCTGTCAGAAATAATTTTACTTCTTCTTAAACAGGAACTCACTTGTGTTTGTGTGTGTCCTTGCTGTGTTGTGTCGTTCAATTATTCAGACTCTAAGAGACTTCTTAGAGCATTACTCCAACCCTTCTGCTCAGCCTTATCTCTTCGTAAACAGCAGTCTGAAAAATGTGCCTGTGGGAATGCAAGCATTCATAAAGAGAAATGTGGGTGGCATTTTGTGCTCTCCCACAATAATAGGGAGACAACTTGAAAAATAGAAAGAGGTGATCTCTGAGACACTGACATCTAGTTGTGTGAGAGACATTTACATTTGACTGGGGCAGCTGATGTTTGGTGCACCAAGTGGTGAGTGTGATCCCACTAGCTGGCTTCTTCGGAACTGCAACAGTGCACCTTAGGTCAAATTCTAGCAGTGCAGAATGATCTGAGCTGATCGTGGGATGGGAGTGTACCTGCTCTCATTTTTTAGTGACTGCTGAGCAGGAAGCCCCAAGTATGAGGAGGAGGCTGCAGATGGTGCTGGGGGTCATATTTATTCAGAAATGAATGCATCTTAGCTCAGTGCAGACCAGGTGTTTTTGTAAATAAGCACTTGGAAATGTGTTTGTCCTAAGGCAAGAGCATTTTACTGAGAGGGTTCCAAATAAGCTAACACTTTTGCTTATTATTAATTTTTTTTTTTTCCAGATCCAGCTTATATCACTTTTTCAGCTGGAATAAATCACTGTCATTTCAAAGGAGTTATATACCTTGTAGATTCAGTTTCTTTCAAATGAGCAGCTTCAATTTATATTCTAGGATTGGCCCAGGGAGTTAACACTTTCCAGTGATGTTAATGTAAACTCACTTGTTTGTTGTGCATGTGCCTTTGAATGAGAAATATCTTTATTATCTTCTGTTTCAGCTCTCTTCTGGACAGAATCAAGTGGAAATAGTTCTGCAGAAGTGACAGACATGGCTGTAAGACTGAATGTTGTAATCAGTGAGAATGAAGGTAAAAGGAACAGAGTGACTGGTGAATTAATTCTGCTTGATGGGTAGGTATGGGACCTTAGAATCCTTGAGAAAACATATTTTGACAAGCATCTGTCTCTTGGGAATTTACATACTAACATGTTTCATATTTTGAAGGCAGTTCATCTACCATTATTGCTTCAGCTTTTTGCATCAAAGTGCTGGGTTAAAAATGTTCTTTGGAAGAAACTGCAATATCATAAAGGAAGCTTTGGAATAGGGATTTATCTCAACAGCTCTATTCCAGTTTTGGATTATCAGAACTCCTCAAGGGTTATTTAAGTCAGTGCACAGTTTTATCTGTTCAGACAAAAACCTCTTTTCATGAGCTTCTGCTTCAACACCCCTGTTCATAGAATCATAGAATGGCCTGGGTTGAAAAGGACCATAATGATCATCTAGTTCAATGCCCCTGCCATAGGCAGGGTCACCAACCACTAGACAAGGCTGCCCAGAGCCACATCCAGCCTTGCCTTGAATGCCTCCAGGGATGGGGCAACCGCAACCTCCTTGGGCAACCTGTTCCAGTGCATCACCACCCTCTGTGAGTTTGAGAGGTTCCTAGAACAATAGAATGGTTTAGATTGAAAGGGACCTTAAATATCAGCAAGCTTCAACCTATCACAGAATCACCAAGGTTGAAAAAAGCCTACAAGATCATCTGGTCCAACCATTCAGCTATCACCAATAGTTCTCACTAAACCATATCCCTCAGTTGCCTCTGAACTTCCCCAGAAATATCGGTTCTATGTAGTATGAGAGTGAATGATTTGGAAAGACTTCATTGGCAGGAATCACTCCTTAACCATAAGTAACCTCCTTATGACTCAGGGGGCTCTGCTGGCTCTTAAATTCAGCTCTCCCTGTGCCCTGAGAGGGCTGATCTGAACAGCTAGATTCACAGCCCCTCCAGGTTAGTGCATATAGATGTGTATGTATGTACATACGTATGAATGTATAGCCTGGTTATATAACTTCTTGAGGCCATGTATGTGCATGAATGCATGAAGAATAAACAACTTCCCATAAATGAAGTACACCTTATAAAATATTCATAGCAAATTCTAAGTAATGCATTAGGCCTAACAGAATGAGAATGCTTAATTTATGTTGACAGAGCTGGTAGGTTGCAGTAAGGGTGTTATCTGCCAAAAGAGTAAAAAAAAACCAAAACTTCATCTTTTCTCATCTTCCTGAAGCTCATTTGAAAAATTGTGGCCCAAAAAAGTTCCTCTGATACATCGTGATCAGAATTTTGGGGTCAGAGCTCCTTGAGAGCTGTTGCTCTTGAGGACACTATAGACTGATGCTGTACAAAACTTTGCTTCAGGATGTGAATTCAGGAATGTGGCTTGAACACGTGGCTGTCCACAGTGTGCCAGTACTTCTAAGGGTTCCTCTGTGGAAACCTTGGTTTCTGTGGTCAAATAACAGTATTGACCCATCCACAAGCTGGGGAATGCGGCATTGATTTTTTTTTTTTGCCTCTTTTCTGAGGCAGAGATGCAGTAAAATTCACAGGAAAAAAATTCCACTTATACATAGCCTAAGCATCAATTTATGCGATTACAAGCTGACAGGTGACACAGCCAAAGTGACTTAGATTAGTAGACTCCAAACACACTTGGTTGCTTTAATATCACTTTTCTTTCTGATATGATGTATTAGATCTGTTATGGGAGATCTCAACATTTGCGTTATTTAAGATGCTGGAGTGACTGTCCTAAGCCTTAGAGTCTGCTAGTTTGAGGAAGATCAGGAAGAAAGGCAATCAATCTCAAGCTTTTTTAAAATGTGTTAATCTATATACATATGCAGATGTGTACTACATATGTGTAGTTAAATACAAGGTTATAACTTACCTCAGGGAAAAAAAGCTTCTAACAAGGGTATGTTTGCAGCATAGTCACAGGAGTAATGGAATGCAAAAGCCATTCAGATCAAAAGACTAACTCTTCTACCCAGACAGATTAGAACTGGTGACAAAACACTGTAAAATCAAATTCAAATTGAAAAAATGGAAATTAGGGTGGAAGGGGGGGTTGGAAAGTTCCAGACGAGGTAAAGACATTGGAAAATGTCAGTTTGTGACAGTGGGCAGCAGATCAGCTATAAATGATGATATTCTTAACCCTTTGCAACCTTGTGATGTGACTGCTTGTTAGAAAACACAGATGCAGAGGAAAACAGACATGGTTCTGCTGATCAGCAGGCACAGAAAAATACTGTTAAGGGGTATTGAGGTTTTCACCACTTACCAGAGCTGCAAATGCAGTATGCTTGACTGTGCAATTGAATAGTTTTAGGAAACAGGAAGGAAGGACTAATGTGCAAGTACAGACAATCTTCATTATAAAATGTGTTAGCTAAGCTTGTTCTTAAACTTTCTGGTAGTTTTATTTCACTTAAAATTGGATTATTTCATTTTCTGGAGATAAAAATGCAAATGCCATATGTAGTTTGACTGTTTATGCACTGTATTGTTTGTAATAGGATTTGATGATTGCTTTAATATAGGCTGCAGCATGTTTTTAGCTTTCAGCATCTCAGATATTTATTATGACAGCATAAAAGTGTGATTGGAGATGGGAAATGCCTGCTTCCTTCTAAAATTTACAGAGGTTTTTATTCTGGGTCTCAGCAGCCTGGAGTGTAGGGGCAAAGAGCAGTTATGTGATGTTGTGGCTCTGGGAAAACAGTGCTTCCAGGGATCAGGGTAGAGATCCTATGCTCTTAATTTGAACATCCTCAGACTGTCTTGCACTGGGGAGTGGGAGGAAAATTCCGAGTATGAAGAGAAGTTATGGAGTAGCTCCAGGACCAAAGAAACACATTTGTTCTGCTTCCACATACGGGTGTAAGTAAGAAGGATATGATTTTGCTTACTGTATCATAAATCTTGAAAAAACACCACAGAGTAGAAATTGCATTGCTTGAGATTCTGAAGTAAGGACAGGAAAATATTGCAAAGAACTCTCCTGCATTAGAAACTGTTAGATTAATGGATTACTGCTTGATATTTTATTTTGGTTGCAGATAAAGAGTTGTTTATATTAAATGTAGATACTACATTAAAAAGGAAAACCCAAGGTGGAAGAGTACTGAAATAAATCATTGCAAATTAGGAGCTGAAGTCATATAGTGATGAATAGAGCTGGTCTGCTGAAGGGTTTGGATGTACAAGTTAAAGGCTAAGAATTATGTCGTGTGGTTGGTTGGTCTCTTCCAAGGAAGTCATTAAGCTTATCATGTAGTTATGTTTGTTAAGTCTAAACACATACTTAGCGTACATTAAAAAATGCTTGTGCAATATCACAGGAATGTGCATATTACCAGTATATAGTGTTTTCATAAGGTATCATGAGCAGAAAGCTCGATACTGCCCTGTTGTGAAATAAGGAATGAACCATCTGTTTAAACAGTAATTGCGCCAAGAAGTTGTTGCTCTCTTCAGCTGGTGATCTGATGTTCCTGGGGATGAATTCCTTCTGGCCAAAGTTAACTGTTATTCTTGTAACTCCATTGGTGATTCAGCTCTCATGCTTCACTGATAGCTGCAGAGACAGCCATAGTTACTTTCTTTTTCTCTTTCCTTTAATTTTCTGTGGAAATTTGGTCATTTAAAGCTGAAAAGACCAGCAGCAGAAATAACCCAACTATCTCATAGGATTCAGACTAATATGTCTTCCTATTCTGTTCCTGAGATGTAGCTTAGTGGCATTTTATGATTGTTGATTCCCTGTACAGTCTCCCATGGTTTATTGGTCATTATTCTTTTTTTTGGCTGAATGCCCACTTTATTTTTTGGAGCCATGAGCACTCAGATGGCCTGGTACTATGTGAGTAGTCTCGTGTGAACAAACAAGACTGTTTGATTTTTCTTTGTGATATCTGTAAAGTGCAGTTAATCTGGCAAGAAAACCAACTTAAGAAAAATCTTACCATCAGACCTGGGATAGCCAAAGCGCCCCTGTGCTTTTCATAGAGGTTTGCTACTTTATTATTTCTCTAACAAGTATTCTTTTTGACTTGGTGCTGCCAAGTTTTACAAGCTGGTTGGATGGTTGGGCTCAGAGTGTGATTGCTAATGGGTTGTACTCTACCTGGAGGACAATGAGAAACAGAGTACCAGAGTACCTGTGACCTGTCCCGTTTTATATATTTATCAATGTTATGGAGGAACTGATAGTGCAACATCACTGGATGTACAGTGGATGTCAAACTGGGGATACTGGTCAGTATGCTCAAAAGCAGGGTTGCCATACAGTTTGAACTGGAGAGGCAAGAGGAACTGGAGAACAGGAAACCTGTAAAATTCAGTAAGGGCAAGTGCAAAGACCTACTGCTGGGAACGAGGAATGGCTGGCAGTAATGCAGGCTGAGGATGGATTGGTGGGGGGTAGCTCTTCTGGGTTGGCTCCAGGGGCTGCAGCAGCTAGCCAAGTACATGTGAGTTCAGTGTGCCATTGTGGAAAGAAGGCCAGTGGCATCCAGGGTGGTACCAACTGCAAGGCAACACAGGTCAAGCAAAATGATGCTCTCCCTTCATTAAACATTCATTAAGCTGCACTTAGTTTATAGGTCCCCCAGTTTAAAAAAAAAAAAAAAAAAAGCTGATCAACTGAAGTGAGTTCACAAGAAGGTCATTGAAATGACTGGGACGCTTTCTCTGTGAGGAGAGACTGCACTGCATTTTTGGACATCTAATAGCAACTCCCCAGTACTTGAGGAAATCACAGAGAAGAGAAAACCAGGCTGTTGACAACAGGGCATGGCAAGAGGAGTCGAGGCACCAGGCACAGACTGAAACAAGAAAGTTTCAGGCTGAACAAAAGGGAAAACTTTTCCCCATGAGGACAGTGAGGCCACCCAGAGCAGTTGTGCAGTTCCCATTGTTGGGGTTTTTTCCTGGCTATATAAAGCCCTTAGCAACTTGAGCTGTCTTCATGGCTCAACATAGTTTGAGGGGGCAGCTGGATCATCACAGACTCTTCCAACCTGGATTTTCCTGCTCTACTGGAGAGATGGTTCCTGATACAAAGCAATTTGCAATTTAAATTGAGACAAAAAAGAAAGGTAACCAATTCTGATCAGATAGGAGATAGTAGTTTTGGCTTCTAGTAGTCTTAATATTTTGGAAATTAGGCTAAACAAAATGAGGAAAAGCAGAAAATCTTGATAACAATGACTGTGACCTATAAAGACAATACATGGCCTTATCTTGACAAAACTCAAACTACTTCTATCCGATCAAGTGTTGACTATAGGCACTGGTGCCTCTACTGTATATGGATGACTTCCTATAAGGGAGATGTCAGTGAGAAAAATGTGTTGCAGCTGCTTTCCTTGAAATTAATTTCTTTCAGGAGCCTGAGGGAAAGCATAATATGGGATGGGTATACTATATTTCAGTTTGCCTTTTTCCTGACTTTTTTTAACAATGCAGATTAGCCTGGAGTACTTAAAGTAATTATTAGGAATCTGCATTATGCTCTGTCTTAATTTTGCATTCCTGTGTCTGGGACCTCTAGTCTGTGGACTCAAGTGCGTTGTTATAAAATTATGGTTTTTAGACAAGCAGTGATTACATACAGCCTACACAATGAATTTGATTGCTGCAAGCATTTTTACAGATTCTTTAAACATTATAAAAGGAAAAATATGTACTGGTATATGTAGTATCCACGTACACAGAATTTTGACTCATCTCTTGGTTAGAAATATTGTCCATTATAAAAGATTTAATATTACACTTATTCTTTATATTACAGCCCTGTCAGTCACCATTTCCCTTCAAATTTGTCATGTGGAAAAATATATCACAATTGCTTATCTCATTGTTTGTCATCTGACTGTCTCCACATTTATTTTGCACCTTCTCAAAGTGCAGAAGATGTGCCCAAAACTGTTCACAGAAAATGTATAAACCTCTCTTGCTTCTGTGAAATGTAATTGCTGTCATAGAAATCATCTGATATGTTTAATTCATAACTCGAGTTTTTAATCTGCTCGTTTGACCTTTTTGATATACTGTCAATAACACTGGTGCTTGAATAATGAATTTTATCTGTTCTAACCATTGGGCTGATTTACTACCTTCTCAGTGGGTTTTGAAAAGTGTCATGTCATCCAGGTGGTACTAAAAGCAAATTATGCAGTGTGCTGGAATAAGATGGTAAATATTGCCTTTAGCAAATGCCGAAGATATTGGAGCAAATACAATTACAGAAAGATTCACAAAATGCTTTTCTCTGTTCTGTAAACTGTTACAATTCTTCAGAACTTTTTTTGAGGACTTCATGCCATTTTATGAATCCTCAGTTTCTCTACTCTACAACTACAGTGCGTGCATTGGAATGAGAGAGTCCTCAAAGTTTTAATGTTTGTGACAATGCCTTAGCTTGAACCACTATTCAGAGTTGAAAAGATGCATGAAAGTCTGTGACATTATAATGGGCTTACGTGACAAGGTTTTAATAATGAGCTGCTCCATCCTTGTCTTGGTCTGTGGGCTTTTCTGCTTTTTTCTCCCCTTGTCCTGCTGAGGAGGGATTGAGAAAAGAGCTAAGAGGTGCTCTGGAAGCCAGCTGAGGTCAACCCACCACAGAAGTGTATGGAAACAATTTAAGAACCAGTTGGGGCAGAGGAGAACAACAGACCAAAGTTTAGACAAATGTAACTTCATCCTGGTTTTCAACTAAGGAATTTCTGGTCTGATTGCAGTCAGATGTGAGTAGATCTGGTCTGCCTGAATACATTTACAGTTCTTTCGCCCTTCTTCCCAGCCACAGAGATAAGCAGTTGTAATAGTTGATAAATTAAAGGGGCTGTGATCAGAAGCACTTTTATCTGTACCCTTAATCTCAGGATGAAGAGAGATGTTCCACACAGCCCACGTAACTTATTTTCACCCAGTATTGAATTAAGACTTCATTTTCTTTTACAACTTCTCATTTTATCACAAGTGATATGTTCTTTAGCTGAGACTAAACTTGTCATTTTAATGCTGGGGAATATTGCTGCCCTTGCATAAACAAATGTGATACCCAGAAGGATCTGCTCAAGGTCACAAAGCAAACTGGGGCAGATAACTTAGAACCTGAGAATCTTGGAACTGCAATATCAGTGATGGGTTGCTCTTAGTGCCAGTTTGTGCTTATCATGGCAGGTAAAGCTGTAGTTATCTTTTCACCACTCTCTAGCTGAATGTATTCCCTGTGTGAAGCAGAAATCCCAAAAGTAATCAAACACTTCATCTCCTTTAAAATCTCCATGGTAATGCACGTGCTCAGGAGGGATTGCTGTGCAAATGAAACCAAGCTAGAGCCAAACATTTCTCTCTATGCCTTTTCTCTATCCTCTATGCTCAGCCTGGGGAGCTCCCCACACTGAAAATGCTGCTCTTAAGTAAGTACACTGCAACCATGGTAATTCAAGATAAATTTTGTTGCCTCAGTAATCTGAAAAGTGCTATGGGAAATAAAAGCAGCTTTAAATACTCAACTCAATTTTTACAGTTCTATATTTACATACTTAGTATATATATTGACGTACAAACTCGCACAGAAACATACACATGGATTTATAGACAATGTTATGCATTTGCATAAGAAGTTGTGAGATCAGCTTAGATCAAATATACTTAATTGAAGATTTAACCATTAATAAATATGTTCTAAAATACATGTATTTGCCAGTAGCATTTGAAAGAACATTTTAATGCCAAGATCAAGAACAAAAATGCCGAATAATTACTAAAACTTGGATCAGAGTTGAGGATTATTGTGATGAAACTTCTTTGTTGTAAATATATATTCATGTTGCAGCATAGACAACATCATTCTGATTTGACTATTCTGCTTTTTTGTTGATTGGAATAAATACATGCTATGATAGGTTCTGTGAAAGTAGTCAGGCATTTGTTTTAATTGAAGTTGTTTTGTAGAAGATACAACCCAGAATTTTCTACGTATTTTTCAAAGAAAAGTCATTTCTCAGTTTCAGCTTGAGTTTTAAGTCCCAGTGAGATCTCAAGAATAATCCAAATGTGAAGAAACCTAGTTAACTAGTTCCGGAAGCATTTCTGTAGTGGTAAGAGCACTGACACTAGTACATATTGTCTTACCAGACCAATGACTTTCTTGTTTTATGCAAAGAAATTGTTGTTGGTAGGAGTTCTGGATATTAATGCAGAACCAAAGGTTATGACTGACATTACTGATGATGAAGTTTAAAAGCATTAGAAAGAAGAAAAACAGCAGAACTCTCATCCTCACTGTCTTAGTTATTTTTTTATACCTAACCATCTCTGCATCTTTGGACAGTGTAAATCATGCTTGGCTTTGTACTGAAGTGCCACAGTTCTGTCCTCTGGAGCAGCAAAGAGCTAAGGCAGTGCACAGTCCCATGCATTGTTGGTGAAGTTCCTGCTGGCTGTGCTGAGAGGAAAATGTTCTCTGACCATGAAGTCTTCAGTCACTACCACAGGAGGATAAATGTTACTGCTGACATTACAGAAATAATGAAGGGATCAACATTTTACAATCCTTGTGTGTTCAAACTCATTCATTTTCATTTTTTCAGTGTAGGTGTAAAACATCTTTCCAAGTCCTGGTGGACAACCAGCTGGATGTTAAGGAGCAGTATGAGGTCCGTTTGTGCTATAGATATCTAGATATATATCTTGTTTTCACAGTTAGGAAGGATAGCTGAGCTATACTGAAGAGAAACTGTTTATAGAGAGGATCACAAAAGAGCATTTTCCTGGAGCTCTTGTTATCTACTTGAAAAACTGCTGTCATTCTTCATAGGCTGGAACAGGGGCAGAAGTAAGGCAGTGGCTGGCAGTTTTGGACACAAACAGATTTAGTGAGGCCAGGATTAAAACTCCAGGCATTCTTATCAGAAATGTCTATTGATAGAAACATTTTTTTTTTTTAAAGAATGATGAAATCTTGTTCGTGTAGTAGATAGTGATAGCCGAATGAAAACAGATTTGCTGTTTATAATTGGTTTTATATTTCTCAGAAATTCACCTTGTTAGAAAACCCAAGGTAAGCTTTGATCAAATGAAATAACCTTTTGATCATGTTTCAAAAACCAGGGGCTCCTAGGGTAAACCTTGATCAAGTGAAATAATTTTCTGATCATGATTCAAAGTGTCTCTTTATTCAAGCGAAGGACCAGTTAGTGCCACAGTAAAGAAATCTGATTTGATATGGTTTGTACCCTCTGACGAGGTGATGAATCTCATTGTACAACATCTGATGGTGTTACAGCTGTCTCCAAAAACAGATAGTAAAGATATGGGAACTGTTGAACTAATAACCAAGGGCGAGATTTCATCTAAGGAACGTTTATTCCTGTTCTGAAGGGGGGAAAAAAAGAATATAAACTTGTCCTACTTTTCCAGTTTTTGTTGAGTCTCCAAGGTGCAGGTGGTTAAAAAAAACTGCCTATTTCTCAATTGATGCACACTTTACTGAGACACAAGTACCATGAAAATCAATAGCGCCATTCTTGCTTTATGAACTGGAGGTGTACTCCAACTACAGTGAAAGGAAGAAACTGCGTGGAGATATTCTATATATTGTATCTCCCAACAACAACAAGATAATAATTTTAATCCAAAATGCCACTTCTTACATTCAACTGTAGGTATGTACTGATGTCCTGGAGAAGTAAAATGTTATGACAATTTCAAAGTGCATTTTGATTCTCAAGATGAATTTTCAAGGAAGATAAACAGAAGTAAGATCATTTTTCCATGCAATTAAATAGGTATATTGAGTGGAATTTTACACAGTTAATTTTAATAGATCATTAAGGTCAGCAGACCTACCTTCATTCTCTCCAGACAGAATATACTCCAGTTGGAGGAAGGATAAAAATAGGTGCCTGTGAAATGCCAGTAACTTTTTTGCATCCTGTAGTATAATAATGTCCTTAGAAGAGTAAATATACTTATTCACTGTGGAGGGCTATCATTTGGAGCAGTGAATATAATTTTTTTATGCATAGCATCAGAATCTACTGTGTACTGAACAGATGTGTATTTCTCAGGAGGAAGGAATTTCAGTTCTCAATTTTTCTTCCATATTAAAAATAACTTCAATATCAAGCCAGAGAATAACAGTACGAGTTAACAGGCGTGAAGTACTTGTCTGATCAAATAGAACAGTGTGATCATTAAAACTGACTGCTCACATTTTAAAGGAAGCAAGAAACAAAGCACTAATGTTTATAGTGGATATATGCTAATTTATTCATCAAGAACTAATAGAAATAGTTAAACTTACAACGTTCTTATTGTTCCTGTAGCTACAGAAGTATGGTTTAGTCAGGCACTCTTTGGAATCCAAATGTCTGTACATTGGGTGTAACAACAATACTTTGTTTTAGAAAAGTTAGTGTCAGTCATTCTGTTTATAGCCTGGGCTTTTCTTCAAAGTGATCTAATAATTGAACTGAGTTCTTCTTAGCCTTTAAGTGAATGACATGATTTCATATAGAATGATAAAATGGTTTGGGTTGGAAGGAACCTTAAAATGCAGGCAAAGTTCCAAACCCCTGCCATGGACACAGATATTTCTTCCTAGACCAGGTTGCTCAAAGTTCCATCCAACCTGGGCAACCAGCTCATGATTTATTGCTGTAGATTTAAGAAAATTAACCTGTGACTTCCTGATCTAGTAGCCAGCTTCAGCACCTGGCCAGCCAGCCTTGCTGGTGTTTAAAGTCAGCATTTCTGCTACTGTGGAGGAATTTTGGAGGACTAACTCTGAGCAGACAGCAAATGCTCTGCTCAGAAGTAGTGTCCCAACCTGAGGTGGGCTGAGAAAGGCCTTTTCAGTGAGTAAGAAATTTTTAACAGTTGTAGCATAGAGAGCTCAGGAAAAAACAATCTTCATTCTGGGTTGTGCTAACCAGCAAACGAGCACTGGTGCCATGATGTATATGGAATATGAACCCTGTGGTGTTCACAATGCTCCCCTGAACTAGACTTATGTAGCTGTTTTCATTGTGGTGGCTGGCTTTGCTGTGGGTGCTGAAAGCATGTATGACTGTGAGTTGCTAACTGCCACAAGGCTTCTGTGGCACTCCAGTTTTACAGGACAAGCTTTGGTTCTTAATACTCATTTGAAACTGAAATTTGGGACTTATTTAATTTCTCTGTGCTGGGAAGAAGAGCGGCTCAGTGACTATGTGCTGTACAGGAGTAGCATGTGCTAGAAGGAGATAACAAATTTCCTTGCTGCCTGTGTATTAGCAGGGGGCAGTTATAGATGTTAAATGCTTCTCATTGCACTTCTCTATTAATTGAAAATTTGCAATATGGAAGAAAAATTGGCACAAAGTAACTTTGAAAGTTCATGGCACAAAATATCAGAGGAGAGATCTAAAATGCTAGGGACTTTAAGAAAACCGAACCAATGTGATCAATTGATACTGGGTGACAATAATATAGCAGAAACTGGGTCATGTTGGAAGTGATGTTCCTGTCCTTTATGCAGCTGGCTTTAGCATCTAAGCGCTTAACCACTAAGAGCAGGAAAAGTAGTTTGTGGGCAGAGACAAGTATTCTTCATCTTCCTATTATCTTCTAATTGAGTCATTAGGCCCACATTGTAGCTGTAACATGTCTAGAGGCACCTAAATATAATGTCAATGTAAGTCCTAGGCTTCAAGACTGGCAGCTCTGATCCTGCCCTGCAAACAGGGAATAGGCTGGGCTCTGCATGGCACTGCTTGCAGCCAAGGGGTGTCTCTGGGGTCTCTGGTGTGAGCCCTTTCTGGTCTCTTTGATCAGCTACTCAAGAAGCGAACTATTTGCATCAGGACTTGAATCAGAGCCTTGAATTCAAAGCTCAGAAGTGTCCTGAGTTAATTTTAGTGATCTATTTTTTAACGTAATTTTGCTTACTTCACAATTTATATTGAGTCAGTCTGTCACTGCAGTTTACTTTCCAGAATATTTCATAGGATTTATTTTCTTTTTTCTTTTGCATACATTACCCTTTAGAAATAATATTTTCAGTGCAAGTCTGCCATCACTCTTGAGGATTACTGCCTCTCCCCTGTAATTTAAGATTGTCCCAAGACTTCTGCTAGCTTTAGAAATGTTTGTAAAAAAAAAAAATAATAATAATAAAAAAAAATCCTTAGTCTATACTCATTTCCTTAACTAGAAAAACATCTAATCAATAAACTAATCAACATACTAAATAGTTCTAGCAATACTGGTCAAGGAAAAAAACAGTAATACACATTTGTCAAAATGATCTCTTTGTTTTAAATTATTGATTCCACTTTCCTACTGAATTTTCAAAAAAGAATGTAGGTGTAAAGCATCTCTTATGTGTTATGTTTTTTAAAAAGTATTTTTTGCAAGACTTCTCAGAAATTTAGTACAAATAAGGTTTCATAAATGTAACTAAAAGAAGTAGATGGTAATTACTATCAATACTGTGAAATGTAGAAATATGACAAAGAATGCAAAACTGATTAGGTAGGACTGAAAAAGCATGAATGCTAACATTTATTTTAAAACTACAAAGTAAATTAATTGGAACTTAAACAGGGAAGCAAATAAATAAATTGCTGAGCAGAAAGCAATTAATATTCTGTTTTATGAAGATATGAGTAAGGCATGACTTTTTTTTAGAATAGATATGTTCTGAAGAAACTTTTAGTTAAGTTCAAAGTTGCAAGTTGTTTGCTACTGTTTTTTAAATTTATTTGAAAACCAAAGTAACGCTGATAGTTTGATAATAGTTTTTCACACTGTCAAAATTCCATTTTGGATGACCAGTGGCTGACATATGAGCTAAATGGTCACTGCCTGCAGAACGGATGCACACGTCATACATACTTTTCTTAGGAAGCTTAGTGACTTTCCATGTCAGCAAAAAGGCAACCAGCTTCTTCAATGTTTCCTCATCAAATTTTACTTAAGATAGAAAAGCTTTCAGATCTGTGGGATTTCAGTCCTCCAGAGGTGGTGTTTTAAAAACCTTATGACAAAATGAATCAACTCTCCTCTCAGTCATCACTTTTCCCTGAGGATCTATAATACCAACTGATGCAAAAAGGGAGCAAGAAATTAAACAAGGTGCAGGAGCTTTTTCACCATTTTGTTGAGCCAAGCACATGTGTGACAGAATTGCAGAAAATGATCATTCTCAAAGGCAGCAGGTTTGGGTGAAGAGCAGGAGGTGCCACTTGGCTTTGTGGCCCAGAACTAGACCTCGTTGGCTTGTTAATGAAATAGCATGTTCTGTGCTGTAATGGAGCAGTGATGTTTCATGTTCTTGGGATTTCTGTGAGCTATTCTAGGTCAACAAAAGGAAAATTTACTGCAGGGTTCATCCGGAAGCAAAGAGGCTTCCCACAACTAATTTCTTTGAGTTTGCTTCATGTGGACCATTCAAATCTGCAGCCAACATTAAAGGAAATTGTAACCCATCTCCTTGGTTTCCACAGGAAGCTTTTTATAACTGAACTGAGCTAACAACTTTTTAAGTTCTAAAAGTTAGTAGATAGCTAACAGAATATAATGCACCTATTAGGAGATGACTAAGTTTGTAAATTCAGCTTCTCTCATTAGTAGCTCAAACGGTAGTCCAAATAAGAGACCAGCAGAAGAATGCATTGATATATTCTTCAGAAGATACACAATTCCACTAGCTTACTCTAACTGATGATAAATGAAAATTCTAGAATCGGAAATGGCTATCAGTCAATCAGTCTTGTTCTTCAGTCTTAAAAATGGAGGTGAGGTTTCTTTGTTTTCTCATCTATTTCAAATCACTCAGCTCTGTGACATAGCTCATTGCTATTCCCAGCTGCAGAGAGCAAAAGCATTCTCATTATTGTACTTCCTGCCCCTTTTAATTAAACCACCTTCAGGAGGAAAAAAAAAAATCTTTCTGAAACTGTTGTTTTTTCCATATTGTTTAGTGTTTCTTTTCTCTCTAGTTTTGACCTATTCACAATTAGCCAGTATCTCTTTTTCTTCACGGAATGGAAATTGGCTGTTCTTCAATGCCTTTGCTTCATTTCAGTGTAGCTGCAGTAGATGAGGAAAGGATCTTGTTCTTTCATAACCACAAACAAAGCCTGGGTACAATAAAATACATTTCTTTCCAATGTATATTTTCATTTTTTTTGAACCATCTTGTAGATTTCTTCCTTTTTCTGAAAAAGATTTTTTTCTAATCTACTTGTTGCTTATATTGCTCTTCATTGCTTATGTTTTAATTTGAAAAAACCTCTATTTATCTTGAAGTAGTTTCTTCTATTAAACTAGTCCTGGATGGGATAAAACTTCAGTTAGGTATTTGTTGATGCATATAGTTAATTATTGACTGTTTGTTTTTCATTAAATCTGCTTGTCTTTGAAGCCTTCATTTGTTCCACGTCAATTCTCTCTTTCTCAGTGATTCTCCATTTCCATCTCCTGTGTTCAAACATTCTTCATCTTCCTCTTCTGTAAGGCAGAAGTGATGAATTAGCATTTATGCTGCAAACTGTCGCTAGCTTGCACTTATCAAGAAAACAGATCTCCCAGTCATTGCTGGAAGCTAGAATAATAGAATCATAGAATATCCTGAATTGGAAAGGACCCACAAGGATCATTGAGTCCAACTCCTGGCTACACACAGGACCACCTAAAACTCAGACCATACGTCTGAGAATGTTGTCCAGTTGCTTCTTGAATTCCAGAAGCTTGGGGCATGACCTCTGCCTTGGAGAGACTGTTCCAGTGCTTGGCCATCCTCTGGTGAAAAGCCTTTTCCTGATATTCGACATGAACCTTCCCTGTCACAGCTTGATGCTATTCCCTCAGGCCCTGTCAGCAGAGCCCTGTTCAGCGCTGCCCCTCCGCTCCCTGTGAGGAGCTGCAGCTGCTATGAGGCCTCCTCTCAGCTTTTCTTCTCTGGGCTGAGCAAACCAAGGGAGCTCAACTTCTTTTCTTCTGCTGTAATTCACATCTCAACTGTAGGGACTTCTTTCTCTTGAAATGGGAAAAATTTCTATGCATTTTAACCTCTTTGAGACCAATTTCTTCTTATGAAATCCATTTCATAATTTGAAACCAGATGGTAGTGCAGTGCCGTTTCCAGAATACTATCTTTAAATCCCAGTTGCATACGGCTGATTAATGGTGAAACCACGTCATGATTGGTGGTACTATATTCTTATTTTGCTACAGAAGGTCTGCAGTACAGAAGGTATCAGATTGAATGTATAGTTTTTAGGTTAAAAATAAAAGAATTAAATGTCCCTCTCCCTGTATCTCCTAGTGACTTTTAGACCCATTGGACAGTTTTAACCCCGCTTGTAAAAAAAAAAAAAAAAAAAAAATTAAAAATAAGATGTGAATGAATTTGAAATTGGACTGTTAGGCAGACAAGAGAGCAAGCATTAGGAGCCACATAGGTGTTCTCACTTAGGAGGCTTAAAATGGTTTTACACAGGTCAGGAACTGTTCCAGTACAACTAGCACAGCTCATTTTATGTATGTTGATGAGCTTTTAGAGGTCTCCATGATGACCACTGACCTGACTTGGCTTAAGTTTGTTATCTGGGGCATAGTGCCCTCTTTTATTATTATATTGTGAAGGTACTAACAGATAAGTATGCATGTCTAATTCCTTCCAAAGTAAGTACACTTGAAAATGCACTGTATGATTAAGTGTTTAATAAATCTGTGCTTTCCAAATGTTGGTTTGAGCATCATTTATTTACTTGGAACAGTGCGTATTTACCAATCCATTACTGCCTCTAAGTCTGTGATGGAGTGGTTCTCTGGGAATAACATGCTGATTAACTTCAGTATCAACATCTTGCTCGGCATTTTTCTCTAGACTGGGAATATGTCATCTTTGTAGAACAGCTATAAACTATGTGAGCTACTCCAAACATAATGCCTCCTATTTTGTTATATTGTCTCACAATGTCAGAGATGTATGTTGGTGGTATGGCATTAGAGGTTGAACCTTCCTGCTAATATTCTGTTGTATTTTGTTGCTGGGTGACAGATGGCAGCAGAGGGGCAGTCTGAAAGAATGGTATCTGA
>JAOWBP010002052.1:47409341-47430622 GCA_028571105.1 Tragopan temminckii | reverse complement strand
CTCTAATGGTACAGATTTTTATGAGTGTAGCATGCAGGCTCTTGCTGATCACTGGTGAAAATGCATAGTTAATGGTGGTGACTACATTGAGGAGTATTTTGTAGCTGGGAATTTGCTCTATCAAATACTGTTATTGTGCTCTTTGTGTCTGTTGTAGTTTCCATGGAAATAAATAGGAGCCATTACTTCTTGAGTGACCTACATAGATATGTATATTATATGGGTTTATAGCTTTGCATTCTAGATTAGGCATGAATGTTGTTAGCCTTATTACAAAATAAGTATTTGTTATACATACATTTTTCTGGTTTTTAAAGATTCCACTGGATATCCTTGCTTTTCCTTTCAAACATTAAATACTGTATTAATCAAGCAAACTTAATAATCTTTAAAATTAAAAACAATATGATTTCATACTAAATATTATTTTCAATAGAAAGTTACAAATAGTTGTTATTTTTTTGTAGGTTTAAATATAAGCACACAAATGTCAGTGTAAGTGTCCTTCCAAACAATTCACCAAACTCTTCTTGTGGAATCTTAAATGTGAGGTGGTCCATGTAAGAGCCGGATGAAATGCTGTCTAAAGTTATTATATTAAAACAAACAAACAAAAACAAAGAACAAAAACAGGATAAGCAGTTAAAGTATAATTAAGTGTAGAAAATTTCCATCTTTCACTTGTTAAACACTTCTGTGTTTTCTAGAACGCATAAATAATGGAAATTGCAGATACAAACAGATACAGTCATGATGGTGAAGCAGCCAATGGATGTTTTTCAGTTAGCTGGAAAATTTTGAAATTTTTCATCTCTTTTACCATAGCTTTTCTTACCTCAGTTTTATCTATCCTGTACTGGAACTATGTAGCCAGTTTGTGAAGTAGTGACTGTTCTCTTCTCCAATTACTTTGTTGAACCAAATACTGCAGGGTCCTGAGGGGGAAAAAAGTGGAAGGGAAAGCCAGAGGGAAGGGAAACAAGCTTCAATCCAGGATAGATTTCCTGAACAAATCTTTGTTTTGCTAATGCTAAAAAAGAAGTTTATTTCAATAACAAATTAACCCCACTGGATAACCAGAATAGTGTTGGTCACACTGCTGAGTACCTGTAGGCATCAAGGCAGCAGCAAAATCGATAAAAAGTGCAGAACTTGAGAGGATAATTTTCTTTTTCAAATCTAATTTCAATTTTTTACAAGATTTTTCTTAAAAGCACCTTTATAATAAGCCTATAAAATATTATAAAAGAGGTTAATTTGCTCATCTGCTTTGCAGTGATGTGAAAAATAATGTAATTTATGAACTTCTGAGCTAAAAAAGGAAACGTGAATGTGATTATTGAACATTCTTTCCTCGTGAGTTGTCCTGCTGAACAATACTTGTAGAAGAAAAGGCTGGATAGACCGTAAAATGGCTTAACAGAGAGAAAAAGTAAGTGCTCAGTAAAAGGAAATTTACCAAGACCAGAGAGAATAGTAGGCTGTGTTAACAGCACCGGATGAGTATGAGGGCCTTGGTTACAGACTTAGCTTGTGCAGGAGTTTAGATCTTCAGATCTTTTCAGTATCACTTAGGTAAAGCTATGCCTGACTGTCACTCCATCCTTTTGGTCTTTCCTGCCTACACTTATCAAATTCACACAAGTTCCTTTTCAGACTTCCCAATATTGACTGAGGCCACTCGGTGATTGTGTCCTTTCTTTATTCTCCAGAAACAGCTCTTACCTGTGTCTGGAATCACTTAATCTGTCCCAGTATCTTTCACTTCACTTCCAGTTCATCTGTTTGACCACTCTTTACTTCAGCTAAACCTTTCTCCTAAGTGTATATTGTATATTGAGTTACACCATGTCAAATGAACCAAAACTTCTGAGAACTCCTATCTTATATTTGGCTTTTGGAAAATCTTGGGGAGAAATGCAAACCTTTCTATTTTCAGCTAGGTTTATTCTATGTTATTCAATTGTTGTGTGCGAAGTCAGAACTGAAAATAAGGAAATACTAAGAAAGAAATGCTGAAGTTGAATAGGAAGGAAAAAGTATTTAAGTGATCATAACTGTTATTTTTACTCTTTCTGTTCACAGTACAAAAAATCATAAGCTGTTTTCCTAGGCTGCAATCTCTCTCATGATATTATCATTAGAAATCAGTTTTTCCATGTTGTTTCTGCAGTATTATTTCTTATTTCAAGCAAAGGCTAAAAGCCAGATGCTTTTGTCAGCCTTTGTCTCCTCCTTTGTCCAGCCTATCCAGTCTGGTACCCCTCCTTCCCTTCCTTTCCTTATTTCTCCTCAGTTGCGTTGAGATGAGCTGCTCAGGTCTAGCTGGTTCTATGGTGATCTCACCTTCCCAGGTCTGACATGTCTCTTCAAGACGCTTGCTCAGTGAGATTTTCAACAGTTTTCAACATAGCACTGTTTCCAGAAATTTCCATGCGAGTTATACTCTTAGCTCAGGTTGACACCTTCTGAAAATGTTTGAAGTCTTTCTTCTGGCGTCAGTACTGGAGTGCCTCAGCAAGAAGCCAAGGTATAAACAAACAGATCAACCTTGTTCTCTGAAGTGCTTTAAGTACTTTTCTTCTAAGCCAAAATACCTCAGAAGCTAAAGGTAGAAAGTTTGCATGAATAAACAAACAGAGCTAGTATTAAATGATAGTCAGAAAACTGAAAAAATGATGTCTCAGGTAGGACAAGTGTTGGGAGTCTATGTGTTGCAGCAGTGACTTTGTAAAGCCTGATTTTATACCACCTGGAAAAGCCTTTCACTGGGGGCTATGGAAGGAATTTGAAGAGACTCCCTACTGCCCTGCCCATCGCAAGGGAAGGTTACTCATTTTTCTCCAGGGATTGCTGCTAATACTGTTTTGTAGAGTAATGCTGGTGAGAGCACAGATCTGTGCTTATTTGGCTGATCTTGGTGATTTAGTTAAATGACTTGATTCTGCCAAATAATTTTAATTGTCAACAATTAAAACAATTAAATGGTAAGGGACTTTTTATGAGAGCGTGAAGAGACAAGGTCTGGGGAAATGGCTTTAAACTGCAAGAGGGATAGATTTAGACAGAAATCCTTTACTGTGAAGGTGGTGAGATGCTGGAAAAGGTTGCCCAGCAAGGCTGTGGATGCTCCCACCCCGGAGGTGTTCAAGGCCAGGCTGAATGGGACTTTGAGCAACCTGGTTTAACGGGCGGTATCCTGCCTATAGCAGGGGGTTGGAACTAGATGATTAAAGGTCCCTTCCAACCCAAACCATTTTATGATTCTATGAAATGTGTCAGCCTTCCTTATTTTCTGGTTTTCTAATTTCTTGTTTACATTAAAAGGCTCACAAGGCTAAAATATTTAGAGGATTTGCTATCTCTCATGTATCAATTCATTATTTCTAAGAGATCTTTCTCCAACTTTAAATACATGTAAAGACTTACTGAAAGGTAAGTTTTATTAGACCATGTGCAATTCATGGGAAATAAAATGAAAACTAGAAAGGAAAATTACATTTCTTATAGTTGTTGTAATTACTTGTTATTTGTATGTTTCAGTGGAAAATAGTGATACATGTACTAATTATCAATTAGATACATGCATTTTTTTATTTGTGAAAACAATCTTTTTTAAGACTGACACTTGTGGTAAGCCATTAGTACTACTATTGCTAAATTTCTGAAGTTATTCTTATCCATACTGACCAGTAAATTCTTCTGTCATAAAGTTGTAGAACCAAGAGGCCATGGTTTTTTTTATCAGTAAAATTTCTGTCAGTCTTTATTTTAACACATTTTTCACATCCACCCTTTCAGTGAGAGTGGTGAGGCACTGGAACAGATTACCCTGAGATGTGGTGGAAGCCCTGTTTCTGGAGACAGTCAAGGTCAGGCTGGACAGGGCTCAGCAACCTGATCTAGCTGTAGGTGACCCTGTTCATTGCAGGGGAGTTGGACTAGATGGGTTTTAAAGGTCTTTTCTGATTCTAAGGAATCTATGATTCTATCCCCCTGCAGGGAAAAGAGACATGTTCAAACTATGGAAGAGACTAATTTGCTGAATCTGCATGTAGTGTTTTACTAACATTTACTAAGAGTAAATATTTCCACAGGGTGTGGTATTAGGCGTGCTTTTACTTTCCATCCTTACTGATCTGGAATCAGAGAAAAATAATGCACTGTATAGGTTCAAAAGGATTGATTAAACTGAAAACAGTTAAGTTCTTACACTTTCAAGTGATAAAATCTACAAAAGAATAATGCTAAATAAAACTGCCCTTCAATTTGTTGAAACAAATTACAGAAGAAACAGTCTCTGTAGAAAGTAAATGTTATATAGATAGGATTACTATTTAATCTGATGATCATTAGGTTACCTTAGATGCACAGAAGTGATCGAATTATCACAGTTTATCAATAAACATCTATTGTATTCCATTATTTCTTCCTTTAGAAAGAAGTGCTTGGTATAACACACTAAACTATGGCATAAACTCACAGCTGCAGAGTAGGAATGACAGGGACAACAGGTGACCCAGGAAAGCCAGCAGTCTGAATGTAGAGCTAACATGCCAAGGCAACTATGGGCATATAATCTGAGGGTCAACTGGAACACATCACAGATCTTCAGATTATGACAGTGCTGAAGAACTGCAGGCTTTTTAAGCTAAACCCTCTGCTGGTAATTGCATAGTAAAGGCTTATCATAGCAGGGTTACTTAGAAGCTTCCATGGCAACATCTACAAAAGAAAACCTTCACCTACAAGTGTGTGTGTGTGTGTGTGAGAGAGAGAAGCTTTTGAGGGTGCCAAAATTAAACTGACCAGCAAGGCTGGGCTAAGCACAGCAATGGCAGTGAACTATCAAGAACCCTGGTTATTTTTGTTGCCCTAAACATACAAAAAGAGAAAATCTGATTATAAGAACGAGTTACCAGGTTCCCCCCCCCAGGACACAGACATCCAGGAATGTAACTTTTTCATGCAGTCTTGAGTTCTCACTGTTTTATTTTATTTTTTGTTTTCCCTGGGGAAAACAAAGATATAAGGACAGAGGCCTTTGTCTGAGTTCTTCTACTTTCAGATGGTTCATTCTTGTATTGTTCGGACTATATACAACATTTGGAGTGTCAGCTCACCTGCAGAAGAATGGCTCTTGACTCTTCTTTCATCCAGTTCTTTTCCTAAAAGTTGGTCTGGAATTTTCAGGACGATTGATATTTGAAATAACAGAGGAGAAGTTGACAAGAGGTAACCTTAGTTTTTCTGTAGAGGAGAAAGGAGAACACCTCATTCTAATTCTTGATATTCAATAGACCTTTCTGTGAAACCTAGACCTTCATTTTCTTGGAACCAGGATTTATCTCTGCAGTTGTCAAAGTCTTTGAAACACTATTCTGTAACGTTGTGACTTCTGAAATGATGCTGTGTGGCTCACACACACGGTATTAGGAGGGCATGGATTTTGTAATGCTGCAGTATTTTTTATTTATTTATTTATTTTTCCTAAGAAAAGAAAACTTTATTGCATTAACGAAATTATCTGTGGTCATAATTTTGATGGAGAAAAGTTTCTGCATTCTGTTATGAAGAAGAAATGGAAAGGTTCTAGGTGAGAATAAATGCATTACTGGTAGCACACAATAAGAACAGACCCACCTAAATGGACTGATAGCCTTGTAGCTAAAGCATAGGACTAGCATGCGGGAGAGCGAGACAGTCAATATATTTGCATGGCACAAAGAGGTGAGCTCAGCTTTCTATGTTATCTATCAAGAGTTTCAGCTATTAGACTAGGGAGCTACCTATAATTTTCTGAATATTTGTTTATCTACAATTGACTGGCTCCAAGAGGAAAGGCTAATACAGGCATAATTTATGTAACCCTAACCACCAACTCATTTGCTGAGCTTATTCTCCCCCACTCTCCCTGTATGTGTAATTCTGCATCTGTTTTCAGTCTTTCATAGTGTTAAGATGTCATTGAAATAGGTATTTTCAGCAAGAATGCACACAAGAAACTCAGAAGTCTCTAATGGGCTATGAACAGATGTTGAGCTGTTCTGGCACAAGGAAAAGCTGTTGTCACATAAAGTATAGTCTTTGCCAGCTGATGTAGGACAGTCTCAGGGAGTTTGTTGTGTAAAAATGCTTATACACGTCCACAACTTTTATGTTATTGTTAACTGTAAGTAAATTTTTAAGACTAGCACTGATTGTAATTATGCTTATAGATACATATAGATTTTCATAGAAAATCTAAGTTTTTCTTAGAAAAAGTGCATATCCTTATATTATCCTTCTTCTAAGAAGGGTCTGGGCTCATTCCCTCTGAGTATTTCTTGAAAGAGTTCTTGTTGTAGGATGGAAATGAACCAAAAGGTTAATGTTGTCAGGATCATTATGGGTTCACTTGAGATGTACATGTGTCATGTTTTCCAAAGTTATTCAGTGATTCTTTTGCATCAGTTGAAATAAGCACTTCTCTGCTGTTTCATACCTCGTCCTTTGGTAGTCTGTGGAAATAAAACCCAGATTGCTCCAGCAAAAACCACTGGCTGTGCAAAATGTCTGACTGGCCAACTGTCCCCATTGGCAGGAAGAAGCAGTTTCTGTCATTCTAATGATGTAAATAGGGAGTCTCAGACAGTAATACCACATTGGTGTCTTCTGTGAGAGCATGCTATTGAAACAACTAAATGAAAACTATTGGGCACTTAAGTACTTCGTATTCCTGAGGTTTCAAAAGAAAGGCATTTGCTAATAATAAGTAAGCAATTAGCAATCTTATCACAATTGAAAAGTACTTTTGCGAATTAGGTGGTACGGGATTATAACTTATTCGAATAAAAAAGAACTTCCTTGGCACCGTGTACTTTATGAATACCAATAATTATAGTAATAAGCAATTATAAAAAAAAGTGAAATTTAAAAAAGATGAAGACAGCCAAGTTGTTTGGATGTTCTCAGTGTAGTGTCTCAGCCTCTGTTCATTTTCTTTATTCCTCTGCCAAAGTCTTAATTTACAGTGGATGTTTCTTTTTGGTGCCATTTGCTTGCCCTAATGCTATCTGCACAGCACTTTCTCCTTCTGTACATTTTGTTCAGCTTGGATTGCCCTTTAAATTTTCTGTGTTATAAATCTAGTGAGATATTGTTCTTTTCTCTGCTTCTCTTAGTCTTTTACAAAAGAACTTTCAGCTTGATATTTTCACTCCATAACCCATACTGCTGCATTTAATAGCACTACATGCAGCAAATGATGGCAACTAAATTGGGCATTGATATTTTATGGGACCCATTTAGTACTCTTTGAAGTGAAGCACGAGTTTTCCAGCTTGGTAATCAATTGGGCTGTAAGCAACTGATCACAGACACGTTTCCTTCTCGCATCGTTTATTTAAGCAAACGTCTCACACGTCGCACTTCCATATGCTGCAAAGCATTGGCACGGGTTTTCAGCTTCATGTCAGCAACTAGTAAGCAATGATTTAGTAACAGTGCCAAAAAACACACGGTTGTGCTCTTTATGACATACTCTGAGAGAGCTGAAGCATCTTTTAGTCTTTATGTCCTAAGAAAGGCGGTTGTTTCACAAGTTGGTGAAACGGCTTAAAATTTGCGTTTATCTCTGGCTTGATGGCAATGAGCGCTAACAATGACGATGATAATGATAACAGCAGTAGTACCTGAGGAAAAAGCGAATGGCCGCGCTGGCACTGCCAGGCAGTCGGGTGGTGGGGAGAGCCGCGGAGCCACTCGCTCCCCTGTGCCGCAGCAGCGGGGCGGGCGCGGGGCCGGGCCGGTGGGCAGAGGGGCTGCGGCGCGGGGCACCGACACCCTCTGCTGTTGCTTCAGAAAACAGCGCTCAGCGCCAGAACCGGCAGCTCTTTGGGGGTAACACAGCAGCGGGAGGAGCCGGTAGCATCGCTGGGGCGTAGGTGTGCTCGCGGTCAGTATCGGGTAACATTTAGGAGCTTTGCTGTGTTTCAGTGGCTCTCTGCTCTTGCTGGACATAACCTCTCCACGTTGCTTGCTTCCTCAAGCACCGCTGTTTTCCCAGCGCGGTGTTCAGCCCCTGTTGTTTTCCACGTGTTCCACAGATTGCTGGCTTTTGGTGCCCTTTGGCAGCTTAGGGCTTCCCCCAGGGCCTCACATTTGAGGAACTGCCTGTCAGCTCTTAACTCTTTGCTCACTGATGCCCAAATAAACTCAAAAAATAACAAACCCTCAAGCAATTCAGGGTTTGCTGTGGATCTCTGTTCGTGCTTTAAACATTCCTTCTTTTCCTTCACTCCTGCTCAGCTTTGCGTTCTGTGCCTGATTTTTCACGATACTCATTGCTCTCAGCATCGCCCTTTGTGTACTCTTCACTCCTACAGGCTCAAGCAGGAGCTCCGTGCTACCAGCTGGGTGATGAACAGAATTCGATAGACAGGAAGAAGGGAACTGGGGATGCTTTGCCTTCCCCACTCTGTCCTGGAGTCAGCAGAGACTGGCTTAGTCAGCTGGTGCAGCCACAGCCTCTTATTCTGAGAGCTTAACTCACTCTTTTTTATCTCACTGTTTAAACAGTTAATTATCTGTGACTGAAGTTACCAGAGGAGGTAGGAGAGGCAAGGTTCTGGGGTTATATACATAAAATTTGCTTTATTTGCCTTACTTCAGCTGCACCTTTGTTTTCAGACTGATTCTTATTTCTGCTGGGAACTTGAAAACTGAAAAAACAACTCAAATTCTGTTGTGAAAAGGATTAAGATTTGGATATCCAGAGGGGGTTCAGGTTGGATATTAGGAAAAATGTCTTTTCAGTGTGGCGAGGCAGTGGCACAGGCTGCCAGGGAGTGGTGGAGTCACCATCCCCAGAGATGTTCAAGAAACACATAGCTGTGGCACTGAGGGACATAGTTTACTGGGCATGGTGGGGATGGGTTGATAGTTGGACTAGATATTCTTATTGATCTTTTCCAACTATAATGATTCTATGATTCATATAATTGATACGTAGCTCTTACTTTTGGGAAATGAGTCATTTTTTTTTCACGTTGAAAAGGCAAAAAGATGTCTCTCCAGGATCTTGAGCCAGTATTTATCTGACACAATCCAGTGGCATCATCCTCATAAAACCACCAGTCTAATCTTAGTGACTTCTGTTTATTCCCATAAAGCTTATCAATGGCATCAATAGCTTCTCATGCTTCACAGCTGAAGTCTGGGTTGTGTTGGCTGATCCTCTTTCCCTTCAGAGTGGTGTGCCAGTTACCGACACTTCAACATGCCAAATGATTAACTGATAGCGATCTACATACAGGAGGTCTAATTGTGAATGATCATTAGGTAGATAACAGTTAGATAGACATTAAGATTTATGGGGTTTATTTTATTTTTATTTTTGAAAGAAGAGCTGAAATACAGGCACGCGTGAAATACTACAGTTATTTCTTAAGAAGAGAAACACAGGTGCAGCCTGCTCTGGACAAGCAGGAAGACAGAAAACTTCCAGCTAGGGACCTTGATTAAGCAAAACACGAGGAAGATGTCCAAGGGGTCACAGATTTCTGCTATCTGCAATTAAGAACCAAACCAATCTTATGCTGAATATTTACAGTCTCTATGACTAAAATATAGGTGTGAAAGTTGTTTATGAGAAAGCATTCCATATGCTTTCCTGCCTCTCTTTTTCCCCTTCCTCTGCCTCTGAAAACGATGGGTGAAATGCAACATTCCCGAGATGCGGGCTCATGTAGCCAGACGGCATTTCTGGATAAATGCAGACAGGAGAACTTTGTTTCCCTGGCAACTGGAGCCACAGAAAAGCTCTTCCAGCACTACTTCCCTTTGTTCAGGTTCACCATGATTGTATCCATTGGTCAATCAGGTAGGAAAAACAATTATGGACTAAAAAAAGCATTCTGATAGTCTGCTCCACTTAACTCATCTTGCCTCCCTCACAATTTCTAGGATAAAAAGAGGCCTCTTCACATGATCTCAAAGTTCACAGCTGGATTTCAAGGTCTGCCCTGTTCTGAAAATTCACCTTAAACCTGGAATGTGTCACGATCTTCAGGAAGACAGTCTTGGAAGCTCAGCAGCTTTCACACAGCACCTAAAACCTGAATGCTGCTGTGGCCCCCGAGTCGTGCCAATGACTCACTGAGCTTTGTTCTTACCTCTGAGTCAGGGCTGCATTAATATCCCAGTGCATTATGATGATTTTGAAGCGCTGATGGTGGTGGCTCTTTGAGCAATAAAAGATTTTAGATTTTAGAGATAAAAAACCCAAAGACAATGTGGAAGCCCTTCCCGCCTGCTATTGTTAAACATCACACATATCCCTGCCCTCGGTATTCTTTATTCATTCAAATAATTTCACTAGGATTGCAAAAGAAAACACTTTACAGCTACAAAATTTCCAATTTAAGTTTTTTTCTCTGGCTTAAATGTAGCAATATTGTGTAGTTTACCTAAGAATGAGGCACAGAACCCCTGTGTTTTGCTGCCGGGCTATCAGACAGCTGGTTATGGTATTTCTTTAACTCTGAGGACCGGCATTCATGACTTAAATAGGGTTTCTTAAATATCAAGTTTCAAGTTTCATGTATGGTTTTCTATTTTTAATGGAAAACAAGTCCAATTTATTTTTCTTCTTTCTCCTAAAGTCCTGTGAATTGAACGCTGAATCTATAGTGTTGTAATAAGAGGAAAATTGTGGCATTTAAGCCACAGATGTGCACAGTCAGAGCTAGAGACAAGTTGTAGCTGTGTGTTTGATACCGTGCTTTTATGCTGTTATCCTTCCCCAGATTTTTCCTTGCTTTCCCAAGAAGAATAAGGTCTTTTGTCTAATGGGGTCCCTCACGGGAACAGGGAGTTCTGGCAGAAGTCTTGGTGTGGACCGGTTGGGCTGACCTTCTGCCAACCCTTTCTTTCCCTTCCTCTGCGACTTCGGGGCACTTCTGTCCTATTCTGCAGGACTATTGGAAAGGGCACGGTGGCAACTGAACAGTTTTGTGCTGGAGGAGAGGGGGATGGTGACTGAGCACGGTTCTTCCTCTGTCCTCAGCATTCCTTTAGCCACCACTGCAGATGTTTCTAGGCTATGCAGTGAGGCCAGTTATTCCTGATAATCCAGCTATTGAAGTTTTCTTCAGAAAAGCAAACGTGCATTTTGTCTGAATTTGTCTAAACTTGCAGAAGAAAAAGGCATTTCTTTACTCCCAATGCTTTCTACTGAGTTGTAAAGACCTACAACAACCAATAGCTAGAATAGAGCCCCTGAAGTGGAGCGCATGCGGGCAGAAAGCACCAGCCAATTTAATGTTGCCCCTGGCTCACCATACAGCTAGCAGTGTCATGGCTGAACTCCACCTCAGTCCAGTTCCATGCAGATGTAACGCATACTTACACCATTAAGGGTCAGTCACTGTAGCTGTAAGCACATAGTGTGTGTGTGTGTGTGTGCTGACACTAAGATGACTGAAGAGTTTCAGCACAGAATTTAGCTAGAGAAAGAGGAACTTACTGTCCAGCCCCTGATGCTTGAGTATTCTTTGTCTGCTATTAATTAATCTTACTGAATTTTTCACATTATCTTTGCTTTAGATTTATGCAGAGCAATAGTAAGTTTTTCTTCTCCACAGAGATGTTTCTGATCCAACTGTAGCAATAGCAGAATGACAAACTGTTGCTTCTTCCTCAGTATCTCCAGCCTAACCCTTAGTGTTCATTTTATTATTTTGCAGCTGTATGTGCTCACACTTAAGATACTTACAAAAAAAAAACATCAAAAGGACAACAAAACAAACACAAGCACTCACAAAAAGCAAACAAACAAACAAAAACCAATACAACAAACAATTGTTCATAAGAGATAGTTTAGCAATGAATGCTAAACTATTACTGTCTTCTGACTCTCCTATGTTTTTTAATATGTTTTTTAATTACAGAATGTGGAGATATTCAGTAAAGGTGTTCACAAGAAGTTAAAAATCTCCAAATAAATCTAGGTAGGAGGTAAAGTAGCAGCAATAATTCCCTTTGGTACAATTGTGTGGGCCCATGGATTGCAAAGGGAAAAAACAGCATCAGTGGGCATTTTTTTGTTAAGATCTCACTTCATCTTCCAAGGAATGATTATTGTTCCAGGCCGGTTTTCCACCTTTAAAGTGTACTTGGCTCAGGGGTTTTACTGTCATGTGTTTGTTGCCTTGCACTTTTGATGTTTTCACCAAGGGTGAAACTTCCAGACAGCCCCATGTAGGTGGCAGTGAGCAGATGCTGATGTTTTCAAGAAACACAGTATGGCGATCACCATGCTTGCATGAGCCTCGACATCTGAGAAAGGGGATTTTGAACTTTTTAAAACTCCTTCTCGACTTTCAACTCTATGACTGACATCATTTCTCATCTTGATTATAGGTTTGGAAAGAAAAAAATGTTTTAAAAATGGAAACTCAGCCTATGAGGAGAACCTAGAGTAAAGTTTCATAAGGATGAAGGAAACTCACAACCCCTTTCCTGACCATCTGAGCTTCACAAAATGTCCAGAGAGGCATGACACCCTTCAGGTGCCTGCGGAGACCTGCTGTCCTGCTGGGAGCTTTGAGGCACAGCCTGCCTGGCCTATTCTCTGCTACTTCCAAGGGAGAGAGGCCACTTACTCAGGGACTTGGCTCACTTCTCCAATTTGCCATTTAAAGGGAACTCTGGTTGGGATTTGGGGTTTCAAGCAAAGATTAGTGTGTTTTCAGCCCCTTAGGATGGAGTGTTTAAGGGATTAGGCCTGAGGAATTTGATTTCTGCACACTCCTCCTCTCCATCCCTGACCACAGCAGGATCTGCTTGGCTTCTCACAGTGTGGGTCACTTTGAATAAACAAAAGACAGCAATCAGGCTGCTCCCAGATGTTTCTGCCACCCTGTGCTGTAGGATCCAGCTTCTGGCATTCCCCCAGGTTACAGGCATAAAGGAAGAGGGGCACAGCCACCTAGCGAGAAGCATTTGGGATCCACAGTTGTGAACCTGAGGCAGGAAAAGTCTGACAGGTCAGGCAAGAAATCTAAACTGAAAAATTCTGTTTTATTCAGCATCTACCAGCCTGTAAATGCATGCAGAATTTGGGAAGGCAAAGGAGGTCATTGCTTAAAGCCTGGGAGTGTGAGGGCAATGAGAAAAGTTGATTTGGAAAAGTGTACAAAACCGAGCACCCACTCACAGCAGAAGTTATTTCTTTTATTTTGTCTGCCTCTGAGCGCAGAGGCAGAAGTCATGTGAGCTTCTGAGCTGCAGGGACAGAGGCAGAGGAGAACGCATGCATCAGAGCAGCGTGCTGCTGGAGCCCTGACGGGGAGAGGGAAGCAGAGAGAGCCTGGGAGGGAAAAGGGAAAGTGGTGGGAGCTGGAACAGCAGCTGCTGCTGCTACTATGCCGTAGCTCATGCCCAGGAGTCAGCTTTGCTGCTAGCATGCATCTCTGAGGGCTCAGGTGCCTCGGGTTCAAAAGTCCTAGAAGATCTGTGATACTCCCAGGAGCCAAGTGGATGCTTTTTTTCCTGTGAATATCTGTCTGAGGACTCTGCTCCTTCTCCCGGATTGAGAGGTATTTTGTGTCATTAATTTGTCTCTTGTTTAGAAGCAGCGCTTATGCCAAAGCAGGTATACAGAGAGGTGGTAGATTTCTCTCCTTGTTTATAGTAGAGTTTAGGGAGCAAGAAGCCCCTGTCACTAGGATGCTGTTTGACTTAAAAGATGGAGGATGGGAAAGAGAGAGTTAAAGAGTGGGGGAGGATCTGAAGTGCTTCCCATCTGATTTGTTTCTCTGTAATTTCTGAAAGTGGAGGGAAACTTTCCTCATGCACCTGGAGGAGAAACACTTATTACATACTGAGATGTAAAACTTATGTTTATATATTTTGAATGTGGTTTATTTAAATCCCTGCTTGGCACTACAGTTCTTGCCACAGCACTGTTCCCCTTAACAGGTACAAATTTTACAGCTTTTAATATCCAGTGACTGTGATAGCACCTCTGTCTCATTCCTTCCCTCTTTTTTCCTTTTCTAGCATCCTTCCTCCTGCAGCCTGCACTCTCCTCCCAGCCTCTCTTCTGTCTGTGGGCGCCGTGGCCTCTATGGATGCCCCTGTACAGATTTTCCGGGAGGAGCTGGACTCCACCTGTGTGCCGGGGCCCTGTCGCCCTCCCAGCACCAGCAGCAGCTGGCCCCTGGGCTGGGCAGACTATGACAGCAATGCCACTGGGACATTCGGGGACGCCCAGCACAACCACACCAGCATCTCCCCCTCCATTCCCATCATCATCACTGCTGTCTACTCGGTGGTCTTCGTTGTTGGCTTGGTGGGAAACTCTCTGGTGATGTTTGTCATCATAAGGTAAGGGGCTCTGCTTGAAAGAGATGCAAATGGCTGTCCTGAAATTTGGCAGCTCAGGGGGAGTTTATGGAAGCTGTCTAGGTCTGCACATATCAGGAATTGAACAAATAAAAGTAGCCAGAATGACCCCAAATCTTTTCAGTCACAGAACCTGCATGAAAGCACAGTTACAGAGAGAAGGGAGAAGCTGGATAAAGGTGATGAATCCTGCAGCCTGTGGGAAAGGTGCTTGGTGCCCCTGAGCTGTGTTCATCGGGTGCCCTCTAGGGATGAGAGGCTGCCCTTGACTGAGAGAAAGTGTGAGAAAGAAACTTCTGCAGGGTACCTTCTTTTTGTGATTTTATTTTTTCTCTGCCTGAGAGGAACCCTCTAGACATGGCTTATGTATCCAGCTGTGTGGACACTGATATTTTGCTGCCTCGTCGCCTAGTAGCTCTCTTAATGAGGTAGGAGAAAAGGAAACAGTAAGAATCGCATCCATTTAATGTAAGCTAAGGGATGCTGTTTCTCTGCTTAGTGGTATTTAACTCCAGTTGTTGGCATTGCCTTGAAGAAAACTTAGCAGATGCAGAGAGGGGTCTACTTTTCCTATTGTTTTTCAGGAAATAGGAGAAAACTGTGTATATGTGTCAAATAGTTTTTCATATTGAAATACTTAGTGAAATGCATCAATACTAGTGTATTGTTATATATTTTTGCCTGCACTATGCTTTTTCTCTCTCTTTGTTCTTTCCATTTGTAATTTGTAATAATTCCTGGACACTGTAGCTCAGTAGGGTGATAATGACCATCAAAAAAAAAAATTGAAATCATGAAACTTTTCAGTCCCTTCATATTCTGTACGAATCTTGCAAAAAACTCTGAATTTTGGTGGTTTTTTTTTGGTGGGCGTATGGAATATTTGATCAATAAATTAAATCACCTTGAACACAGGAAGAAAAATGGTAGGATTGCAAGTTGATCTTGTTAACAATGTGCATGATAAAGGTCAAGAAATTGCAGAATGATGAAATAACTGTCAGTCTTGGTATGGGAGGAGTTAACTGGAATCAGTGAAGTTATTGATGATGTACTTTATGAAAGATGTCCTAAAACCAGGTGAATATCTTTGAAAAATGAAAGTGAAATCTCATTTTAAAGTCAGTTCAATAAATAAAGATTCCCATGGTCAACGCAGGATAACGCGTTTGCTCCATCTTTGTGATGCTGTAGTTTTTATATCTCATCAAGCTATTTTACTCTTCATTCAGAGTAAGTATTTAATTTATTTTTGCAAGAAGAGAGACTCCATACTTAACATGCACAGTGCCATAGGCAGAGTTTTTCTAAGCCATCAATCATTTAACAGTACAGTGCTGATTTGCCAGTCCGGGCAATGGAAGAAAATTCAAACTTCTCCAGGACCCTGAAAGTCAAAATGGATGGATTATATTGATTCGTATGTATTTCCTTTTCTATCTTCTTCTATTACCCTCCTAAGGTTACTTTTGTGAGGGTCTAGCTAGCTTTGGCTTCCTCTCCGCCAGATCCTACTTTAGTCTTAAATACATTGTAATTACGTTAGAAATTTAATTGTATTCAGTATAGAACATTTAAAGATTCCAAATGTTCATGCAAGAGTGTATTTTCATTTTTGTCCTAATCTTTCATTTCACTTTCTCTTTCCACTCTCTTCATGAGTGTATCTCAAGATGGGTTTTCACGACCCATTGAAATATGCAGATTGCGCTGATATTTTATGTGGAAAGCCAAGGTCTGCAAAGACAAAGCAGGCAGGGGGGAATCGTGTTCCCTAGCCATCCCAAATTGCTTTTTCTCAAGTTAACACAAATTTTAAGATGGAGTGATGGCTTGTCTTTACCGCCAGGAACACTGGGTTTGCAGAAGTCTTCTCTTTACTGTTTCTCATGTCTCCAAACCCCAAATCCCTCCTCCTGACATCTACTGGACTGGCAGGCAGCACAGGCCTGGCTCCTACTCCCTTTGCTCCTTTTGACCAACACCTGCCACTGTCACATGAATTTTCAGTTGTGGTAAGGAAGCAAATTGTGTAAAGAATTCTTTCAAATAGCCAAAGTATGCTTCCTTCCTATGTGACCATAACAGCTCATTTACTGGAGGGATGGGCTGTGTCACAGACCTTTGCTCTTTCCCAGATTGGAGAACTGGTGTTCATATATCTCCAGGGATGAGGGAGGAGTGAGATTTTTGTATCCTCAGTGATGAGGAGAGAGCCTTCATGGTGATGCTGCGGCCTTCCTGAGACAACCGGGTGTGTGTTCCACTTCAATGAGTGCAGAAGTGGAAGCAGGAAGAAAATGGAAAAAAATATTGATAAGAAGAGAAAGACATACAGATATGGGAGGCAGAGCTAAAAAGGAAGGGATAAGTTGAGACAGAATCAGGTACGTCTTTCCAACACTTGAATGATGTAGAGAGAATATGCGTTTGCGAAAATCGGAAATAGCATTGTTCTGAAATCTGTTTAATGTGTTAAGAACTCCCTGTGATAGGAAAACATTAGAGCTGAAATAGGGTAATAGAGAGATTTTTCACTGCTCCTCAGGTATCATGTATTTGTCACCTAATTTTGGTGACCAGTCATTCCAGCTCCTATTGAGATATGTGTTGAAGGCACAGTGGGAGTAGTACATTAGTACTGTGGTGCCAGTATGACCTGTTAAACCACAACTCGGGAAACCTGGATTCATTCTTCCCTTGGTTTTACTGCAGGAATACAAAGCATTGTTCTTACCTATCAAAGTGATCAGAGTCACTTTGTGGCCCCGTGGCTCAGTTTCCTCTTGTAAAGTGTAAGTACTGATATTTACTGTCTTTAAACAAAAAACAACATTTAGATTTATAAACCCAAATCCAGTCACTCAAAGTCCTAACAGAACAAGACCAGTTCTACTGTAAGCACTCCAGACAATTCAGACACATAAAAAAAGTTTACTCTTAATATGCTGAAAGAAGAATGAAACCTGCACCCTTGGCTCTTTCCTTGAAGTTGATACCAGCGCTGTGGATAGTTTGTAGGTCCATGTATAAGTACCAAGGGTCTGCTGTCAGACCAACAGCCAGCAGGGCACAAGGGATGTAATGCTCACCTGAAGCTGCTTCTTTTCATTGGGAGACAGTAAGAGAGGAACAGGGAGTTGTATCGCCTACTGCAATGGTGGGAAGTGCAAATGCTACGTGGGAAGCACAGTACGGAGGAGAAGAGGAGGCACGAAGTGGGTTTGTAGAAATCAGATCAAATTATCTGACCTCATCTGAGTGAAGTTATACAGCTTTGTGCGTTTTGACATGTCAAAGTCTATCTCAAGCCGTCAGAGCTTTTAATCTCTGGAAGTAAAATAGTTGGCCAGTGTTGATAAAGAAAATTACTTGTCCTTGGAAACATGATAGTACTTTTCCTTTCTTCTTCTCTTTTTCCCTCTCGCCTCCTCCTGACTTTATTTCTCTAAAATTTAGTTCTAGTTTAAAATAACATGGTGCTTTCTCGTGACAGCTGGATGGGAAGAAAAGTCCTCTGAATGAAAGTTGAGTTACAGCATTAACAATGGATTTGCTTTTACAGAAACCATAAACATACTCTGGTAAAAATTCTGTGGGAGCCACGTGGCTGTCTCTTGCCCACTTCTGATTCACTTTTTGCATGTGCCTTACCTCCATTGTTCCTGAAGTCATTTACTGAGAACAGTTGCTATCATCTAATTCTTAAATAGCCAATCCTGTTATTTCTTTTTAAATTACCATTGACGCTTCCAGTGAACTGAATAATTTTCTGCATGCAAAAACACTTTTAACAGGAGTTTGTGTCACTGTTATCTATATTCATTCCTAGGGGAATAGAGAAAGCTTGTATTCTTCTGCTTAGTCTAATGTTTAAGGAAAAAGTATGATTAGTAATACATTTCTGTTGTGATATTCGTAGAACTGAGTGGCATCTTATGCAACAGAAAGAGTTTATGAAGAAATGTCAGCTAAATTCAACTCCTTTCCTGATTGTTTCTAAATCTTCTCCATGATTCATTCTAAACAATAATAAAAATATTAAAATACGTATATATAAAAAATGAAATAGATTCAATATACAAGTTTAAATTAATATTAGATTTTGGCAACACAAAGATAGTACTTTAAATTATTGTTCTAATTTTATTAAATTACATTTTGAACTAATATTCCGAAAGGAAAAATGAAGCTGCAGAGGAGTCGACCTAACTGAATTGCCTGTTCTCTATTAATTGTAGCCAGCATGATTTCATTCTTTAATGAAATTATGAAATTGGCTGCTAAGAGTAAAGACCTAGCTGCAGCATACTTTATGAAGTTTATGTTTTTTAACCTATTTTTGCCTGATGAACAGGCAACATCTTACTATTAGCACAGAAGTATCAAATGTATTGATAGCAGTTCATCATGGGACCTGAGGGAACATCTGGCCTCACCTCACAGAGTGAAGGTTCTTTTGGTGGATTCTTCAGGATCTGGCCTAACATGGCACCATTTTCATAAAGACTTTGATTACTAATCACTGCTGCCAGCTTTTACAGATGGCACAAAGACCATCTGTAATCTTTGTAGACTACAAAGGGTAGTAGAAAGAGAACAGGTTTATAAATGAAAATATTGATACCTTGAAAAACATCACTTATTTATACAAAATCTGAATGTTTTTAATTTATTTAATACCCTACTAGACAATAAGTAAGAGATACCTGGGATTTATAAGAGATAAGAAACACAACATGAGTTCCCAAAAAGATGCTATGATAAGAAGAGCTGATACTGAGACATTAGAAAGAACACAGGAAAGGGTTGGAAGGAATATTTATTAGAGAGAATATTAGAAGGAGGCTATTGCTTATAGTGTGTAATCTGTTTGGCTTGTGAGAAGATATTTGTCATCTTTCCAGACATTTCCACTGGGCTAGCAGCCAGGTAGTCATTTATTTCAGAGAAAGGCGTAACTGGAATTAATGACTAGAGCAAGAAAAATTATGGAGAGTCCTTTTGAGCTGACAGAAAGTGAAAACATACAAGCACTTTCCAGTTTGGCTGCTGGTGAGACAGCAAGTTTGAGACAGATCATCAGTCCTCAGCAGGGAGAATGCAGGACACAACCATGTCCCTGGCAAACATGTGGTACAGCAGGGAGCCAGTGGGGACAGGCTGTGGCTTAGTCCTTGGTGAGGAGGCAGAGAAAGGGAAGACTGGGGAGCTTTCATTTTGTTTTTCCCCAAAGAAGATTTGGAATTTGCTGGAAGGGTGTTGTGGTGGGAAATCTTTAACCTAGTGACTTTGTCCTGGGGTGTGCTAAGGGTAGGGAGGGATAATCTTTACTGGCTACTTACTCTCACTATCTATTCAAACTGTGATTAGTTGATCTCTATCTGAAATTCTCTGACACAGGTGAGTTGCCAAGGAGAAATTTAATTTCAGTTATATATTACTTTCCAAAGGAAAAGCAACCAGGAAGACTTTGATAAAATCTACTTCTAGGAAGATTACCTCATGTTTATCTTTTGGTCCTTCCATCTGTAAGAACCAGATAAGTCTCAAAATGCAGACCCTGTGCTCTACTTTTGAAGGCAGACTTTGTGCTTTGATCATTGCTATACTTTTTTTGTGGAGCCTGAGAGGCATTAGGAAATACTAGTATGAATGTCATCTTGTCTACTGGTTGGCATGAGTGCACAAACTGAATTAACTTGGGGGAAGGAGTGTGTACAGATGGAGAGAGGACATGGAAAGAGGAGTGTCTGACCAGTGCTGGCATTCTGCAAACTATAAAATAGATATAAATAAGGAACGTATGAAGGTGCAAAGCATTTTTATGATCCTATTGGGAAGTTTGCATGCTAGTCTGTGTATCATCTTTGAAATATTTAATTATCCTGAAGCCAGAGGGTTCAGATCTCATTAGACTCAGCTTCTAATCCCTGGAGAAGTGAAAATTAATTCTAGCAAATTTGCTATTTTCAATTTTCAAGGTATTGTTTAAAATGAAAGCTCTTTTTTCTCTACGTGAATAGTAGAGCCCAACATACTTTTCTTCAATGCATGAGTTTCCGTTAATGCACAGCAAGGGTGCATGGAGAACCTTTCTGTTTTCTGCATCCATCAAACCACCAGTGCAGCACACAGCACTCTGCCTGGCTGCTCTTTGCTACAGAGGTTAGTGCTACTCTGAAGCGCACGGTGAGCAAACATCTAGGGTTCCCAAACCTAGCTACACTGCACCTGGAGGACAGGGGATTTCATATTTGCTGATTGACTGCATAGACAAGTGCATTTCCCACTGCATTGTCAGTAGACTATCCGTAGTGTTTAACATAGGGCAATTAAGAAAGTTCTCCGTGAGAAATGGTAGATGAGAACCTGCATGTTGGAATTAGTTCAGTTAAGCTATTCAATACGTTAATTTACTGTTCACATGCAGAATTTTTTTTACCATGCTACTGGCTATTGGACAGCATTGCATCTTAATCTTAGATATGGCTTTCTGAATTATTGGTTTTTAAAGGTAAATGGAAAAGAAAAATATTTTCAACATGGGAGCTGTCAGCTGTGATTTTCATTTGACTGTCTTAATATTTCCTGCATTTCACTTGCCTCATCTCCTATGGAAAATATGTGCTCATAAAATCATAGAATTACAAGGTTGGAAAGGACCTACAAGATCATCTAGTCCAACTGTCCTCCCATTACCATTGCTACCACAAGTCTCTAAACCGTATCTCGTAGCTCCTCATCCAGATGCCTCTTGCACACTGCCAGGGATGGCAACTCCACCACCTCCCTGGGCAGGCCATTCCAGTGTTTGACCACTCTCTGAGAGAAAAGTTTTTCCTTATGTCTAACCTAAACCTCCTCTGGTACAACTTGCATCCATTTCCTCG
>JAOWBP010002052.1:47388954-47408958 GCA_028571105.1 Tragopan temminckii | reverse complement strand
CACAGAACAATAAAATCATTAAGGAATGTAGAAATGACCATAGAGATCACCAAGTCCAACCACCAATCCATCACAACCATGCCCACTAAACTCAGTGCCACATCTGCATGTTTCTTGTACACCTCCACCACTATCATTGGACAGCCTGTTCCAATAATCTCCCTCTTCCGCATAGAATCACTTTTCTCTACTTTTGGGGCTCACAAAGCCCTCCATGAGAAACATATCCTTTCAAGACTTTAAGAGCAAAGGAATAAGTGGACACCATCAGAGATGGAAACACTGGAAGAACAAATTTTGGAGTATTGGTGTTTCTGACACTAAACATATTTCTCAGAAAAGATGCTCGTGAACTCACACAAAAATATTAGAAGTCCTTATCACAGAAGAAGAAAAAAATATTCATTCTTATGAAGTAGTGAGAATTTTTCTTCATTTTTACCCGGATATATGTAAACTTTACTTTTCCTGTCCGTAATTCAGAAGCTGGTTGTTAGACTGAAGAAGGAAATCTTCCACATCTAAATCTAGAGGATCTTGTTCTGGCTCAGCTTATGGCTAGGTCAGGGGAATAATGATACTAGTAAATCGTAAGGATTTTAATGGCATCATCTGAAATTCAAGTAGGTTATGCTCCCTGATGGGAGCATGAAAGCCATGATCATGTTTTGCCTCTTTAAGCTGCCTAAAAATAAACACCTGCAGGTGTTTATTAATAAACAGAATTTCACTTCAGGACGTGATTTTGAAGGCAATATATACAACTTTTTTGTAGGCTTTTTGTGATTTTGATGTTAAAGGTAGGCAACATTTAAGTATGTGTGATAATAACTTTTACCTTTAATTAAAATGTTTTTCTGACGCCCTCTCCACTGCTAACATCTGTCTGTCATTCAAAAAGTAATAATAACATGAAGCTACAGCATACTGATTTTTGTGTTCTTCAAATGATTTCAATCTTAACTTCATATTATCATAAATATCTTACATTGAGTTTGAAGATCCAAAAGATGGCTGAGTCATCCTTTTGAATTAATATGTTTGGAATATATCCTCCTTTTTTTCTTCCCTCCCCTCCTCCCCCCCGCTCTTGTTCTGATACAATATGATATTGAGCATGCCCTGAATACAGCCTTGAGATTTAGAGCTTTCATGAATAAGCTTTTCAGCTGCTTGATCTCCATATACATCACCCAGAGGAACCTAGTGGAACAGTGCCTGCATTCTGGTGATAGGTGGTTTTGTAACTTGCTTTTAGACATGCTTAGCATTTCATTTACATTCACTGACTCAGGTATCTGCCAAAAATATGTTTGTTATAGTTTGTATTTTTCATGGTTTTGTATTTTCATTCTGGTATTGCAGCGTGTTGTTGTAGTATACCTGTTAGACTTGCTCCCCTCTCCAGCCCTCATTTCATACCACAGGGAAACCTTGAGCCTATTACAGTTATATGTCAAATCCTCTACCAGAGTCTCCTTTTCAGCTTGTATTAATTTTATTAATGTTATGCTGTATGTTAGCATGTACACTCCTCCCTTCTAGTTGAGATAATGCCTTTAAGGGGCTCTTCTAGTAGGTTTACTAATGCATTTTTATTTTTTTCTGAAAGCATGCCAACTTCTTTCTAGCATGCTTCCTCCTTCCGTAACCACAATTTTACTGATAAGCTTGGATTGGAGGTGCAATTTCTTTTTCCTGTTTAGCATCTTAAAAAGATGTGCAAAGTAAATTCTGCTCCAAGAGGAAAAGTTCAGCAGCGATGGCTGAAGTGAGAGATGGGGGAAAATTTTCTCAAGGTTAGTCTAAAGTCAGCCTCAGAGAACTTTCCACTTTTGAAAAATGTGCTTAGGCTAAGTTGTAATAGTTAAGAGAAATTTTCTTGTGATATGTATGTAGATATAATTTTAATGTTGCTTCTTAAAAAACACTGTCATATATACATATATACATATATACATCATATATATACATATATACAGGATTGTCTGCTTCTTGAAATAAGATTCTAACCTGATTTAGCTGTGAGACCTTCCATTCTTATGTTGTATCACTCTTGTTTACTCTGCTAGAGTAATTTAGGTGGGTTGTAGTATTTTCCCCTTAAATAACTTTCAACTATTTGAATCAATAATTTTGTTTATTTTTTAAATGATTCCCTTACTCCCTTACTTCATCACTATTTTCATCTTCTTCAAGTGCAGTTTTGGGCATAGGAGGAATGCTCAAACCATGCAAAATTTTGCCTCCTATATTTTAGTGCAATAGAAAAGTGTTGTAGAAAAGCAGACAATTTTCTCATCTAGAATTAGACTCAAGACTCTATCAGGGTCCACTTCAAAGTGTCTGACAGCCACAGTTCTTGCTCTATTACTTTAGCTGGACTTTTGATTAAGCCAGCAAACACATATCTTCAGAGACATCTAAGCATTTAATATTTTTTGGATGTTTAATTCCAAAAATTCAAAAGGAGTTTGGATGATTGAGTTCAGACTCTCAAAGGATTTTCTGAATTTATGAACTCCTAAATTAATGTGTGATTTAATCCATATTGCCTGCAGCTTAAAAGGCCAATATCTTACTGAAGTGAAGGCCAGTGCTTCAAGCTTTCCATTGTTATTGTGGCATAAAAGAGATTTAGGGTGGCATCAGTAAAATGTGTTTGTACTTAGAATTACAGAGGTTAACCAGTGAACTTGAGTTAGGTACCCGTCATTGCTTGGCTGTACCTGGAAAAATTGATTGCCTAAATGTAATAAAGTATTAATTGGAGCTGTATTTATTAGTCTCCCCCCTTCTTGTTCAAAGTCCGACAGAGAAGGGGTCAGAGTCTTTCAAGCGCCTGTTCTGACTGAGAGCGAAAGGTGCAAGTAGCACCTGCCTGTGGTCTCTGAACTGGGAGGGAATTGGGCAAGGCCAACTGGTCATGGGCCTGCCAGGGCAGTGAGCTATGGGGAAGCACTGCGCACACAGGAGGTAAGGCTATCAAAGCCAGCACTATTATGTGCATGTGCCAAGGAAATGAACCAAAGCCTTCCACAGAATTTTATAAGTGAAATGGCACACTGTTTCATATAAGCTTGTATGTGCATATAGATTACATTTGCTTACATTGGAGGTTGTATAAATGCTGATGCTTGGATGACTCTGAATTTCTTACTACCTGTACATAACAAGACATCCTTATTTTTAGATCAGTGCAGTGAGGAGTGTTATTTTACTTATATGTGCATGTAATCCAGAGTATAAAAAATTAAAATTGCTCACTTTATAATATCATACACAATATGTATACAGAGAACACTATTCATTTTCCAGCTTCAGAATTTTGAATTTTGAAGTTACCTAAAAAATTAGTTCTATTTTACAGGGGATCTTTCCCAGTGCAAGGGTGAGGGTGAGGGGTAAAGAGTACTGGGAAAATAAAAAGTGCATTGACACATAATTAAACTGTGTCAGACACACACATAAAAAAAGTTTGCAAGGAACAGGAGATTTTAGATATAAAAGCTTTCAGATATTTGATTTTTTAATGCTAATGAAATCCTCTTAGATATTTCTCATTAAAATTTTCTGATTTTCTTTAAAGGGTAAAGATCAAAGAATTTCTTCCATTGTGAAAGCAAACTTTTCCTATCCAAATGCTTGGGGGAATTTTTGAAGATCCACAAAAGTAGTGATTCAGAAGAGCTAGCAGTAATTTCACCTCTGCTTACCACAGGCTATTGTATTTCATTTAAATATTCCTGTACTGAGCCTAGTAGCTTGTCTTTGACTGAAGCACAGCTACTTGAAAAACTGCAGACATTGATTTGAAGACATAAAAGAAGGAAAAATTACTCCTTTTTTTTGTAAAATTTATCCCCCATAATAATCACTTCAGTTTTTGGGATATATCGGTTGTTGTTTATAAGCTTAGTTTCTCTGGCTGTGACTCTTATGTATTTGTTCTGGTTACACTTTTCTCTCCAGTCTGAAAGAGCTCTTCAGTCCTTGCTATTTTCTCCTTCTGAAGAACTCCAGACACTCCAATCAAGCCACTTCTCAGTGTTCTTTTTGATCAGCTACCTGTTTTGAGCTCTCTATGTTAAACAAAGTAAAAATTTTCTCCACTTAATTTAATTTTTTTTGTGGTACCTTAAGGTGTGCTTTCCTTATTTTCATAATCTTTTTTTTTTTTTTTTTTTTTAATGTGAACCAGGCAACAATTCCAAATTTCAGTATTCAGTGATGTCTTCAGAAGTAAAATCACCATTTTACTACACCTTTACATACATTTAAAAGAGATCAGTCCACTTTAGCACAGATTTGCTATCTGAGTGTTTAGTGAGTTTTTCTTCAGTCTTATAACTCAGCTACATTCAGAAGTGCTTTTTCTTTTTTCCCCAGGGGGAAAATTCCTAATCTGTTAATGTGTCTTGTATTTGTTTCTCCTCACCTTGTATTCTCATATTTCTGTTTCCACAGTGTCTTATGGGCTGTAATATGGCCTACAAGACAAATGACCTCCTCTACTGGAGGACATGTTAAGGAGGTTGGTTGCAGAGAAGCCCAGCTAGGTCTGGTGGGTCTTTCCCATCTTCTTTCTGCCTTTGATCTCAGAGAATCTCAAATGAATGCAGAGGGAGACTATAGTAAGGGGTAGAGCACTCATCGTGGCTGTAGAGCACTCTCCTAGGAAGCAAGTACCAAGAATCTTTGCAGTCATGTCAGGCAGTTGCTGTAGATTGTTGGCATCTCAGCCAGAAGAGTTGTTACCTTCTTTTCCCAGTTAGTTCTTGTTTCTGTGCTTCAAACAAGCAATTCTGCTTTATTTTCTCAATGAATTCTAGTAAGAGTAGCGTAGAAGAATGAACGTTACTTTTCACACTTCATATTGGTCATTAAATTACATACTGGCCCATATTTTAATTAATATTTGACTTACTGACTAGGCATATTTTGACAGCACTTTGAAGCTCTGCTAAATATAGTTTTTTCAAATTAATTTTGATTTTACATGTCACAGTTTTAAAGGCAAATAGACACATTAACCAACGTGTTCATAAGTTGAATAGATTAGATCTAATATTTCCTTTGTAAGTTCATTAATGATGCATAGCAAGATCTAGCTGGATGTGTTTCTGTGTGTGTTGAATGTATAACTTTTAGTTTGGGCACACATTCAAAATATGTGGGTGAAATACTTTTGAGAAGGAAAATCTGTCATTGACTCTTGTAATAAATTGACAGCAATGAGCAAAAGTAACTACACAGTGAAAGGGGAAAAGCATTTCAGAGAGGAGAGTTAAGTATATTCCTATGTTAATAGTGGAAATGAGAGAGAATGTGCTTCATGGATTAGGTTAGACATAAGGAAGAACTTTTCTCTCAGAGAGTGGTCAGGCACAGGAATGGCCTGCCCAGGGAGGTGGTGGAGTCGCCATCCCTGGCAGTGTTCAAGAGGCATCTGGATGAGGAGCTATGAGATATGGTTTAGTAGCTTGTGGTAGCAAGGGTAATGGGAGGACAGTTGGACTAGATGATCTTGCGTGTCCTTTCCAACCTTGTGATTCTATGATTCTATGATTGATGCTTTGTGCCCATAGCAGAGCTGGGAGCAACCTCTTCACCCTGATACAGAGCCCGTGCCCACAGAGTTAGACTATCATTATACAGAACAAAGCATGGTCCTGTTTAAGATCATATTTCTCTGTGTAGATTAAGGTTCTCACCACATGGAAAAAACAAACGCTTCATTTTGGTGAAATTAAAGGATGCAGAGAAGACATTGCTAGGATACTTTTTTTCCACTGAGATATCCTGCTTAAATAGTTGTCATCTTTTATGTTAGAAGTCATGGAAGAGGAGACAGGGAAAAGGTGGAGATAAAGGAGGAGAAACTGGAAATGTGGGAGAAAAGAGGAGAAATTGCTAGAACTTGTACAAGATGGCAATCTGGCCCAGCAAATGTAACTATTAACAGGGATTCCCACATCCATGTAATATCTATTGCTACAACAAAACAAACTCAGTAAATTTGTAAATACTGACAGCAATAAGAAAGGGAAACACAAAACAACTTTGTCACTTGCAAATGTAACAATGATATTTGCTTGTAGATGTATTTGAGAAAATAGCATGGAAATCATCATTTGGATAATTAGATTAAATTTATTCATTATCTGGTTTTACTTGTACTGGATAGCTGTAACTGATCATGCAGGTTGAGGGACTGAATGAAAGGTGTTTACTGTTAATTCAAGGGTCCTGAATATGTGCACTTCTGTCACAAATCAGGAATGATAGCATAAAAATAACAACTGCAGATTGTCTGAAAAACTGTTACATATTTGAATGTACTCAGTCATGTAAGACTTACTTTTCTGTCTTTCAGATATACAAAGATGAAGACAGCAACCAACATCTACATTTTCAATCTGGCTATGGCAGATGCGCTAGTTACCACGACAATGCCTTTCCAAAGCACAGAGTACCTGATGAACTCTTGGCCATTTGGGGATGTGCTGTGTAAAATAGTTATTTCAATCGACTATTATAACATGTTTACCAGCATATTCACGCTGACCATGATGAGCGTTGATCGATACATTGCTGTATGTCACCCTGTGAAGGCTCTGGATTTCCGTACTCCTCTCAAGGCAAAGATAATCAACATCTGTATCTGGCTGTTGTCCTCATCTGTTGGCATATCTGCTATAGTTCTTGGAGGTACCAAAGTCAGGGAAGGTGAGTGTGAGCATTCAAAACAGAAACTTTATTTTATTTGAATGACGTAAAACGTTGCTTGGAGTATTGACTAAACCTGATTGATTTTTACTTTGGTAATTCGTGCATACTTTACACATAGAAGATCATCCACATTCCTTGTTTCAAAAAGTGTGCCTAAATTTCTGACATTTTGAAATATGGCATATATAAGGAATTTAATCTCAGATATCCTTGCCAACTTAAAGAACTGTCTTAAAGAATGCACTTTGAAGCACTATTTGTGCTAGACTGAGACCATAAAATCATAACAGCAGACAGCAGGGGGAAGTAGTCAGGAATTTGAACATGGCTGAAAATTCAAAGATCAGATGAAACTTTTTGTAGGCATTGTAAGAGTAGTTCTGATGAAGTTTCAAGCGTAGAAACTAGTTTGCTTCTCATTAGCATTACTATTAAAGCTTGGGAGCTTTTTGTCAGCAACCATTTCACAGAACTTAAAGATTTGGTGAAAAAAGGAAGTAAGACAGTAGCTGGAAAGAAAAAAGGTAAGCTAAATGCTAAGCAAATGACAGTGTCAGAAATTCTTATTTAAAAAGGAATAGGACATGTATGTAGACTTGAAAAGGCTGAGAAGCATCAGCAGAGGAACCAGGAATACAGAGCATGGCAGGGAAGCAACTACGAGAGCACTAAGTCAATGAATCTGTCCATGGAGTGCCTGTAGGCTCTATTGAAATTTATAATCTGTGAAGGACTACAGATTTAGCCCCTATATCCAGTGACTCTTTACTAAATCTGTTCTGCTAGGGAGTTAATCTTATTCTGAAATCCTTGAAAAGGAAAGGGGAGATATATACTTCATACTGATAGGTATAGCAGCAATGTGGGTGCAACACTGTGTCTTCAAAAAGTTCAAAACCTCTAATGTATGTCCTGGTGTTGAGGACATCCTGTTATGGATGGCTCTATGAAATACAAGGCATACATATTTATTTGGTAGTAGTGTTGTCTGGGACGTTTACTTATCTTTTGACAAATGATTAACAAATTGCTGATTTAGCTGCCTATTCCAGTAGAAAGTTTTCACTCCTCCCAGGAGAACTGGTAAACTTTACATAAGGGCACAGTTTTATCTGGGAGAGAAAATAAATGCAGTGTGTTTAACTCTTTGGCATAGATCAGTGCAAACAAAACAATGGTGTTCATTAATAAAACAGCTGCTCAAGGGCTGCTTTATATGATTGAGGATATTCAAATTCTTTTTTTTTCTGTTGGTCTTACAGCGGGTATGTGAGAGGAGAGTGTCTCTGGAAACATCTTTCAGACATTTGGGAGTTCAAATCTCCCAATTTGCAGTGCTGTAACTCTTCTTCCCTATCAAGTTCTTACAGGCTCTATAAAGCCACATGCAGTTCAGGAAAAAAGTACTTCAGAACATCTCCATGTGAGAAGAATTTTTGTCTGTCTACTTAAGATATTCTGAAGGTTTTAAAACACTGGCCAAGTGTCTTGTTTGAAGCATGCTTAACTACCAGAATGTTCTTTCATTTACTGTAATCATCACATTTAGATCAAGGGGCTGCTCTGAGGCCAGAAACAATTAAATGCCTTTTTCACACCTCGTGGCAGGTAGATATTTTTTCCTCCTGAAACAGCTATTAGAAATACAGCTGGGCCAAATGAGGTTGGAAATCATTGGTAAATGTTTGTCAGCCCTTACTATTCAGCCCTGCTAGTCTGATCTACAGTGCCTCTTGGGCATTTACTACCAGTTATCTTTTCTGGTATGTTCATGAATTGTGCTGTGGTCCAGGGGAAAAATGCTAGGATCCTCCTGACAGCTAGAGTTCAGGACAGAAATTTTATTTTACACTGGTGACAATAGTTGCTGTTTACATGCTACAGGACCTCTGTTGGTTTTGGATTTAAACAACTCAACATCAAACAAAAACTGACTATATTTAAAGCTACAAACCCATGCTCAATTAGTCCTTTTTACTCTCACAATGCAGGATTTCTCCCTGAAGTGTCCTTCCAGATGCATTTTCCTTATATCTGTATAAATTTTCCCTCTCTGGACTTAATGGAACCTTTATTGCTGAAGAAGCATTTGCTTCAGAAAAGAAAAGGTTCCAATTTGATAACTCAGTTGAGTAGACAGAAGTATGAATGCCTGTAGGCGGGATGTTGCTAAGACATCTAACCGAAAAAGAAATCCTGTGCAAGGATTGAGATGAATCTTAAGTGGTAGCTTATCAAACATTTTATTATATCTTTATACAAAAGTACCACCTGAAGTGAAGTACTTTTCTTTAAATATATTGATATATTGAAATAGCTGGCTTCCGAGTGGGACAAGACACTAAAATCTTAAATGCTCATTTTGTGACATTGTACTCTACTTAGTTCTGAACTTCTTCAGGCAAAAAGTAGCCCAAAAGAACCCTGGATTTTATTCTTTCCCCAAATACCTGAATATGATTGTGATATTTTGTGTCTCTGACAGGGATATTTATTGGCCACTGATGTAAACCATGAAAAAGTAAATGGATTCCATATGGCATCCAAGTCATTGGGAAAGACAACATTATGAATTTAGGATAAGATTTAAGTAAATTTTTACGACACGTAGAACAGCCGTTACATTTATATTCAATAATTTGGGCTCCTGAAATATCGCTGTCATTTACGAAATTATATAAAGTATAGCAAGAACGACTGTATTCAATGGTTGGACCTGCAGATTTTTTTCTGTGAAGGAGATAAGGCATTTCTTTTGAGAATATTCTTATTAAAAAAGCTTCCAAAATTAAAACTGAATCAAGTATACTAATGTTTTTTTTTTTTTTAACCTTCTCAGAGTATACTTACGCCTATATTTTATTTTTATTTTTTTATACAGTCAATTTAATATTATTATATTAGTACTTTTTAGTACTATTATTATATTATATTTAAAATTATTATATTTGTACTTATTTAGTATATTAGTATATCAGTACTTATTTTAATATTAAAATGTTTGTTTATATTTATTATATAATTAATTACACACTTTTATCTCAGTAATTAAGTGCATTTTCAATCTTTCAACGTAAAATTAAAAGTTTTTTTTTAATGAAAAGCAATGTCAAAAATTATCTGTTCAAATTCACAGAATGTGAAACACTGTAAACCTTTTTTTTCCAGATGGTTTTGATTAGGATGGAATAATGTTGGCATGGTAACATTTCTAAGACATTTCTGACATTTCCTTTTCTATTACTGGAAGGGCTTCCTGGATTCTGAGCCCTTTGCTGGGGGGTGGTGACTGGGCTGTACTTGCTCTTCCACCTGCATCTGAAGGTTCCTGGCTTTCAGTATGACTCCAGATGTTCAGCAACACCTACCCTCTCAGAAGTGGCAGCAAAACACATGGATTCCTGTGGCTTTCTCAGGAAGATTTGATTGGAATAAGCATTTTAATCAGCAGGAGCTTTTTCTAACCTAATAATTTGGATAAATCCCTGAAATTAGCTCAGTAGATGTGAAGAGGGAGAGAGTTCCAGTGAGTGAATGGATGTGGCATAGAGCAGTAGAGCAGTCATCTCTGATCAATCACAGCTCACATTTATCTCAGCTGCACATCTAGCTGCAGCTTACTGGTAGAGCTGTTGTACCTGCATCCTGTTTTGATTGCTGCTGCTAGGCCATGGTCTACTACAAATAACAGTAGTAATCAATGTGGAAATTTTCTTGAAGATCATTATTAAAGTTTCTAGAATAAAATTTCAGAAGAGCAGCTTACTTTGTCAATATGTAATCACAGAGGATTTAGAGAAGTTGATTGAAAGTTGCAGGCCTGTGTCATTATTATTGTGCTGTCAGTGTATCATTCTGCATCAGTCTTGAACGATGTCTTTTCACTTTTCAGCTTTCAGAATCATTCATTAGTTATTATATTCTCTGAAACAAAATTTCAAAATATTTAGCTTCATTTTCAACTTTTTATTTGTTGTTTTAGAATTTAATGTCATCTAGTGACACCTTTCTGGTATCTAACTGCGGACATGTCTGTATGATACCATAAGGATAACCTCACATGCAAGTACACACACACACAGCTCTTCTTCACGACAATATCAGCAACAACATCAGCTTGGTCAGTGAAGCATTTTGATAGCAAGGAAATACAGTTTGATGGATTTGTTTTCTGACTAGTTCTTCTGGAGACATATGAAAAAATAATATGCAACAGTGTATTGAAGCTTTCCACCCTTAGGTCTGATTCAACATAGCCAGTAGATACCAATTTGCAGAGGGATGATAAATGCCCTAGGGGAAAAACAAAACAAAAGCAAACCAAGGAATAATGCAGATTTTGAGAGGAGAAAATATAAGGTACAATTCGGAGTTAAATATCCCTGTGTTACGCTGACTTGTCTTCGGTGAAGTTTAACTGCTGATAGTAGTTATAAATTTACCCCTTGTCTTGCTTTGCTATTTATCTTATCTCTTGTTTTACTATGTGGTTTATATGCTGGAAGGCGGCCATGAGGTCAGCAAATGAAACCTCAAATATTTCACACCTTAGCAGCCTCCTGTCAGATGGAATATTTCTGGGACATAAAATAATGTGACAGCTCGTGACTTTGAATCCTGGCATGGGCAAGGAGAAAGAAAGTGGGATGGCAGTGGTGGTTCAGATCCCACGGTTGCTGTGCAGTCTGAATTTTCAGTGATGTGATCTGCAAAAAGAGCAGCTTCCATTTGACTCTGCACACACACTTATTTTGTTTGCTTCTATGTGACTGAAAAGAATCTGTTGCCAGAAAATAATTTTTCTGAATGCAAGAGTTTCCGTGTATTCAATTTACTCTGAAGAAGACACATGGGAAAAGATTACTACACAATTATTGCACATTGGCAAAATCTTCCTACAATCAAAAGCTCATTGCACTGCCACCATTCATAATATGAAAAATCTGCCTCCTTACACAGACAAAATCTTGTATAGTTTGATAATAATTATGAGTTTTCCACTCCATTAAACCTGGTACTCTTCCTGGCTTTAAATCTCAGTGAGATTCAAATGGAAAAAAATTGTTCAGCCTATTTTATAGATTTTTATTTTTCTGCCTGTGTTTTTAGCTCCTCCTGTGGGAAATTACATTTATACAATGTTATGCATTTTAAAAAACCCATCTCAGTGTAACTAATTTCCAGAGAAAGCTGTGTAAAACCAATTTCAGTGGTAATGTAAAGCTTTTCATTGAGTGATTTAATGATAACTTCATTTTTTAGTATCACAATACAAGATAATCACTTTCTTTAGCTTACACCATGATAATTATATTATTTAGAATATCTAATAATAAAGCAATTTTCTTTCTCTTGCTTCTTTCTTTCCTAGATACTGGTAGCACCGAATGCTCCTTGCAGTTTCCAGACAGAGACTATGTGTGGTGGGATATCTTCATGAAAATCTGTGTCTTTGTCTTTGCATTTGTTATTCCAGTACTCATTATAATTGTTTGCTACACTCTGATGATCCTGCGCCTTAAAAGCGTACGACTTCTCTCAGGGTCTCGAGAAAAAGATCGAAACCTGCGCCGCATCACCAGGTTAGTTCTTGTGGTTGTGGCAGTTTTTATTATCTGTTGGACTCCTATTCACATTTTTGTGCTGGTTGAAGCATTGGGGGATGTGTCCCACAGTACTGCTGCTGTATCCAGTTATTATTTCTGTATTGCTTTGGGGTACACCAACAGCAGCCTCAATCCTATCCTTTATGCCTTTTTGGATGAAAACTTCAAGAGATGTTTCAAAGACTTCTGCTTCCCCTTTAAGATGAGGATGGACAGGCAGAGCACCAGCAGAGTTCGAAACACCGTGCAAGACCCAGCTTATAGAAGGGAAGCAGATGGGACAAACAAACCTGTATGACTAGTCGTGGAAATGTCGTCTTACTGTCAGCAAGAGAGAGAAGAGTCCAACGATCTTGGACTGACACAGATTACCACTGCAGTTTGAACTAGACTCACTCAGACAGACATTTCTGGAATATTTAAGAAGTCCTACTAGATTGAACCAAGTCAATTACTGACACACAAGGACATTCTGAAAATAAGTTCAAATGTAGAGGACCTGATTAGTGGTCAGATTTTGGCACCGTAATTACAATAGTTTAGCAGGTGCTACTACACATTTTTTGGGAAAGAGGAGAAGCTTATTACTGTGCTAGATAAAGAAAGCTCTGGGTTTTCTCTTTACACTGTAAGATTATCTTAACTGACATTAAGTTATAACACTAAGTTATGCCAAAAGCATAGATTTGCTCAAATATTGATTGCTTCTGAAGTATACAGGTTGACAACGTGATTTGTCATACTCTTTTACAGTGAAGAGTGTTATTTAGGTTTCAGCAGAACGCAACCAGAACTAAAATAATGATCCCCTCAACTAATGTATTTGTAACATTTGTCTGTTCTGTGAAAATACAGCTTAAGCATGAACTGCCTACATATCAAAATGACTTTATTGTGTCTGTGTATAGTAAAGCATTGCAGTGTTTAAAAATACTGGGACTTAAGGAAAATTGTTAGTATATCTTTTGCACGTGATTAATCACCTGTGTGTAATGTTTTCTGTGTGGTTTTCCAAGATGTTTGTATACTTTTGAGTATGGATAATATAATAATCATTTTCAGAGTGTATTTTCATCAAGAGACTAGAAAACTTCACATTTGTCACTTGTTACAAGTCTGATGAAAAACTGTGCCACATTCTTTATATGGGAATAAATAGTTTAATTCAATTTTCAGTAAAGGGAACATACATAAAAACAGTGCTGTTCTCATTTTCCTGAAGAATTTGCTAGCAGACTCAAAATAAATACTCAAAGAGCTGTTGATAGAAACTAGTGAATTAGCAAATGGATTAACTGGATTGATACAAAGGAGAAGAAATATATTGTCTGGTTTCTCATAGAATTGTAGAATCATCTGAGTTTGAAAGATCTCTTGCAGGTCATCTAGTCCAACTCCCCTGAAGTGAACGGGAGCATCTACAGCTAGAACAGGTTGCTCAGAGCCCTGTCCAGCCTGACCTTGAGTGTCTCCAGCCACGGGCGCATTCACATCTCTGGGCTACCTGTTCAAGTGCCTCACTATTCTTACTGTGAAAAACTTCCTTATAACCAATCTAAATCTCCCCTCCATTAGTTTGAAACCATTTCTCCTATCACAACAGGCCCCGCTAAAGAGTCTGTCCCCTTCCTTCTTATAGTTCCCCTTTAGATACTGAAAGGCCGCTATCAGGTCTCCCCAGAGCCTTCTCTTCTCCAAGTTGAACAGCCCCAACTCTCTCAGACTGTCCTCATAGGAGAAGTGTTCCATCCCTTGGATCATCTGTGTGGCCCTCCTCTGGATGCACTCCAACAGGTCCATGTCTCTCCTGTACTGAGGACTCCACATCTGGACGCAGCACTCCAGGTGAGGTCTCACCAGCACAGAGCAGAGGGGCAGGAACTCCTCCCTCACCCTGCTGGCCATGCTTCTTTTGATGCAGATCATGCTTCTTTTGATGGTTCCCATTTTTTTTTTTTTTGTATAATTACATATTTTCATTGATGCAATCCTATGAATTCAGTATAAGCATTTGTTTTCCTATGAAGATGGAGAAGCTAAAGCACAACAACAGCAATTATCAGCCTGCTGAAAGTAAATCTGAGGCAAAACTGAACTTAAACTTCAAATTGTAGTTTTTCATCTTGGCCACCAGATATCTTTCTGTTAACTTTAGTCCTTATGCAAAATCATGTTTGGTGTGGGTGTCCTCACTGCATACACTGCATAGCAAATTTTCTGACAATCACAAACTGATTTGGTCCTACTGGAGCAACCAACCAAAAATCCTTTATGCACACAGGTATAAATAATGAAATTTGTTCTTGTAGCTGGCAGTATAGTGGAAATTTAATCCTCTGGATAACTTCATCATCTTTTACTATTAATTCAGTAAAATATTTTTTTTATCAAGTAGGTAAGTGTAGTGCTTCTACATTGCCAGACCAGTGCTTAGCAGTCACTGGTGTCTACAGCCCACCCATGCTGCTGCCATGGGAAGCAGAGGCTTGAAATTCTGGCTTTAGAGTTTAGTACTTGGGAACTAACTGCACTCATGCAATTATCTTTGTTAACAAAAATAGTGAAGATAATTATTTTTCGACAAGTCTAACGCTTGCTGACAATGTATGCATAATAAGTGATTAGCTGACCTCAGGATACTTGATTTGCCTGAGGAAATGAATGATGCTCACAAATCTCATTGTATAATTCTGTCTTCCTACTTTATCTCCTTCTTCTTCTTTTTTTTTTTTTTAATTTAATTTTTTTTTGGTGTTTCTCTGCAACATCCGTACACAATAATAAATAAAGTTCTGACCTTTAAATAGTCGCAAAAAAAGGAATGCTTGGAGTAAAAATTGACAGTCAGAGGTATTTATCAAATTAGCAGTTAATGTACTGTGAAAGAACTAGGGCTTAATGAATTATTTGCACTCCAAATCATGTGTTTTTTATAGTATTTTACTATTGTGCTGCATGCGTATATCTGTATTACAATAGAATTATTGCTCTGCACATCATGTACCCTGATCTGAATTGCAGTGAAAAATCAATGTTCTTAATGTGTAAGAAAGGAGCATTCTAATTGTTGGGTTTTTTATGAGTATGTTTTGAGTAATAAGAGCATCTTCCCTATAATAGGTGGAGGAAAGAATGAGATCCTAACTTTTTTTTTCTGTGTTATGGATACACAAGGCTTTAACAGCTATATGATCTATGTTCTAAAAATTTCTTTCCATGGAAGATTAACAGTCAGATTAGTCCAGATGTAGCTGAAGGGAGTCTTGGAGGATTTATTGTAAAATTAGGTGCTGTTCATTGAACAGCAAGGGAAAGTTGTCCAAGGTTTCTTCCTTTCTTTTTTTCTTAATAGATAAAATTGATGAGAAAAGATATAATAAATAGAATAATATTATGGTTTTGCTCACTGGACCTATTTCCAGATGATTAAATTCCCATTTTTCATTCAGCAGTTCTCAGACTGGAATGACCAACTGACAAAAACAATTATTCTCACAGGGACTTGCATGCTGACTTTGGAAACCTGTACTGAAGCCTGTAAAATACCTTAATTTCTGTGTAATTCTGGATGAACGTTTTGCCTTCACTGTTGTGTAGTCTCCTACTTCCAGCCCTTGTGCTGGGCAAGGGACAGGGCAGTGGGGATGGGCTGTGCTGCCCCACAGCTCCTGGAGAAAGACAACATGGGATAGATGCGTGCAGGCAGCCTGGCAATCAGCCTTTCCCACTGCAGCTGGCCTCAACTCTCTTCCTTAACTGGTTCCAAAAATTTGGTGTTGCAGATGTATATAGTACAAAGTCATTTGACCATTTTAGTGGGGTCATCTCCCTTTGTCTAGAGGGAGTGTTAGGGAATCACCTTCTCTATTCCCTGATTCTTTCAATTCCAAAATCTTCTACATGAGAAATAGTATTCTTGCTCAATGCTTTTGTCGGTGCTTTAGAAAGCACAACAAAAGAGCATTACTGCTGAGTTCCTGAATCCGGCAGACCAAGCGTCTTCTCCATAATCTCAGACTTCTGCTCTGTAGAGGTACAGGATTAATTAGAGAATGGAGGGCTGTTTCAGTCTCACGTCTCTTTCCACTGCAAATTTAGCTAACTGCTTTGCACTTGCCATTAGACAAACCCTATGGTTAATTTTGTCTATCTTTTAATATAGATTGAAAAGGTGTTAAAAATAACTGGAATTCTTACTCAAATGTCTCTGAACCTGGGGATTTAACTGAGTCCACAGATGTTGGTGTATTAGAGTTGTACCTCAAGGAAGAACAGTGGTTTTATTCTATTATTTATTTAAGCTGGGAAAAATCCCGGTAAAATCCTTGTGTGTCAAATGTCCTTCACTTATTTTATCTTCTACACACTGAAAATGTCTCTGTTCAAATATAAAAGCTATTGCCTAGGTTTGACATTACCCTCTAAAAACCAAGCTGGTCACAAGGTTTTCCCTCAGCTACAGCTCAGTAATGCTTTGTTTATTATGGTACAAGATTATATTACATCAGATTTTTTGTTTGTTTTGTTTTGTTTAATGGCAGTCATGGTTTACTCATAATCACGTGAAAAGACACAGAAAGAGAGACAAAATATGTAACTAATTTCCAAGAGAGAGATAGTCTAGAAATTGAAAGAAAGAAAGTATGGTTACTGCCATGTAAAGGCAGAAGATCTTACCTACAGTGATGACAACTTAAAGGATGGGATGCTTGTCTGCTAGAGAAATGATTTTGCATTGCACGTGCACACTTGTGTGTGTGAAAAATTGTTCAGTGTCTCAGTGCTACATTCAGCATGCATCAAATTGAAAAGAAAAGAAATATTCATCACATGGTTTTCTATCTGCATGGATAAATGAAATATTAGAAGAAGATTATGTATCATTACTACAAAACAAATAAAGGAGATGTTCTGCTGCTGAATGTGAAGAGAAGCAGATAACATCTCAGGCAGTTACTGTTCCAGATTGAGGTGATTAATGCTGAATTTTCTTTTGGATTGCACTTAAACATTTTTGTTTAGCATCTGCCAAAGTGTCTAACTTAAGCTGCCACTCACACTGTCTTACACTGAAAAACTGGGGAGAGAAGGAATCTTCAGATTTGCATAAATTATGCTCTTTTCCATGTTTTTCTGTGCTGATACCAGATGGAACCAAAAGAGCAAACTTAATATTCTATGAGGATAGTATCATTTCCAGTAGACTCAGAGAAAATTGTGATCTGTGTTGTTCACTGTCACAAATCTAAGAGAACTGACTGTTAAGTGTCCTGGGGGAAAAAGTTGTCATACAATCTACGTCCCAAGGGTCAAAGAAAAGCTTTCAGCAATGCTCATGCAATGATGTATAAAGCTTCTAGTAGGCCTTGCATATCTTATTTCATTCATGCCTTTAAATACCTCTTCCCTACAGTGATGTAGCACTTTATTTTAAAGATACTCACTGGTAATTAATTCAAGGGAAGACAGGTTCCATTAATTTATTAAAAGAATCTTACACTTGCAAAAACAAAGATGTCAATTAAATGTTGTTATCACAGATAAAGAAGCAGCTCCTGATAGGATGTCCAACATACCAAACTGCTTTCCAAGTTCAAAGAGAATGTTCTTTAAAAGCAGTCACCTGTCGGGGAACAGAACTTTCCCTGGAATTTCAGACCTGTTTGGTTCTGCCAAGTTAAGGTCAGTGTAAACAGACCACTACTGAAATGGTACAATTGCTTGTTGTAGCATGTTTGGTAGACTCCATATGAAAATATTGAAATTACATTTTTTTGGTCTGCTTGCAGCTGTTGTAATCATCTAGAAAACTTCTACACATTTGCTTTTAGCTTGACATACGCTTTTCTTCTTAAGCAACCTTGATCATGGAAGGAAGGGTAATAAACTTTTGAGGGATTTTGAACTTTGAAAACAACAGAAAAATAAATTGGCAGCAAAGCTAATTTATCTCATTGAATAATGAAGAGAGTTAAACAAGAAAAAAAAAAGGAGTGAATGAATGAAGGCAGCAAGGCAGGCAGGAAGGGGGAGAGGAAGAAAATTAAGATACAATTAATCTTTTATTTCTATTCTCTTTTTGTGAAAAAATGGAGAAAGTGTAAGAAAGAAAAAAATATTCTGCACCATAAATTTCAAAGTATTGGTATGAAGGCTGGTTTAATGTTGCTTTTTGACATGATTTTTTACTCATGAGACACACTGATAAAAGATTTGATGGACACAGAAATGACCATCAATGAAAATCCCCTTACTTTCTCTGTCCCCCCTCCTCCCAGAGAAGTGATATTTTTGCAGTGCTAGAATTCTGTTCCATAGAATCACAGAATGGCTTAGATTGTAAGGAACCTTAAATATCATCCAGTTCCAACCCCTTGCTGTGGGCAGGGCTGCCCCACACCAGCTTAGGCTGCCCAGGGCTGCATCCAACATGGCCTTGAGAGCATTCAGGAATGGGGCACTCACAACCTCTCTGTGCTGTCTGTTCTAGCATCTCACCACCTCTGAATAAAAAAATTCTCCCTAACATCTAACCAAAATTTCCCCTCTTTTACTTAAAAGCCATTTTCCCTTGTCCTGTCACTGTCAGACTGCATAAAAAGTCAATCTCCCTTCTGCTTGTAAGCTTCCAAGTACTGGAAAGCTTCAAGTTCTCCCCAGAGCCTTCTCCAAGCTAAAGAAGACCAATTCCCTCAACCTTTCTTTTTGGGAGAGGTTCTCCAACCTTCTGATCATCTTTGTGGCCTTTCTCCAGAACCACTCTAACAGCTCCACATCCCTCCTGTACCATCTCTAAGTACTTTTGATGCCACCTATATATCAGGGCTCCAAGCTGAAGCCTGTGTACTGTGCAAGCTATTTGAAATGTATGAATAGGTTTTTTTTAATCCAGCAGATGACAGAGAAATAACATTCAGGTGCTGAGAAATTCCACGGTCAGTGATTGAGCAATATATTTATATGCTAAGATTTTCAGAAGAAAATATGCTGCCACTGATAAAAACTCTCACTAATTTGAGCCAGGGTTTCTACTTGTGCAGGTAAATGAATGTAGTCCTTGCAAAGAAGAGTCAGAGGATCGTGGTGAGATAATTTTTAATTTCTTATCAATTCTTAATCAATACAACTATTGTAATTCTGTTGATTTTTTTCCACTGAGGTATTTTCTTCAGAAAAATATAGAATCAGCAGAACTTATTAAGCTTGTGATAACTTGCCTAGCCTTTCAAATAAATAATTCTTTTTGCCTGGATGAGTCAAAGTGCTTCTTTTCTAAGTGTATATTTGCAGGTGCATAGTACAATAGAGTGAGGGTGTCAATTAATTTCCAGAGTGAGAGATGCAAAGCAGATATTCCAAGTGGCTGAAAAAAGGATTTTGTCTTGTTTCGTTTCTTGAAAAATCCTGGAAGTTTGACTTCTTGCCTTGATCCAGAATCAAAAGGAAAGTTCCAGAATTTCCCAAGAACAGAGAATTTGCTCTTTCATTGTAGTCTTTATGCTATCTCTGTCCATCAAGAAGAAGACCTGGATGTGATATGTGTGATAGATGCCACCAGCAGTAGAATGTGGAGTAGGCAATGTGGTGAGAAAAAGACCTTCCTGAGTAGACTGGAACCTGTCTGGGTATAAATACAGAACAGTGTAGCTGCTTAACCCTAACCAAT
>JAOWBP010002052.1:47370039-47384814 GCA_028571105.1 Tragopan temminckii | reverse complement strand
GCAGGGGGGTTGGACTCGATGATCTCTGAGGTCCCTTCCAACCCCTACAATTCTGTGATTCTGTGATTCTGTGACTTCTGTACAGTTAGGTGATAGATGGGCAAGATAACTCAAATGCACTGTTGATGTATAAAATTCTGTTAAATTCCACTTCAATTGTTAAAGTAGATTTTTCTCATGCTTTGTATTGAACGTAACAGTTCTGCGTGTGACAGAAATCATATTTCTGATTTCACTCTGATAAGTGATTTGGAAGCAGAAAATAAAATACCACTAGGACACACAGACCTAATGGTAACCTCATGAACATCAGAGCTGCAACTAAGACCTCATTAATATCAGATGACTAAGATAGAACTCTTTTTATCATCTTACAAGTTTACCTATTTGTACCAGGTCTGGCCAGGAGCAAACAAATGTTGAATGCACAATGATTTTGAGTATTATTTATTCAAATAATAATAACTGGTGTCACATATGCCACATGTGAGATAGGTTTTCCTCTGTACAACAAATGTGCAGTTATTTGTGTTCATTTCTTAACTAGGGCTGAAAAAGATACAAGGATTTTTACATAGGGATATATATCACTTATATGGCTTGAAAAATAAATCAGTCAGGATAAGCATTGTGTTGTTCTGTGGCAGACATTTTTGTGTAGTCTCAGATTTGGAAATAAAATAGTAAAACTCTATCTTTTATAGCCTTTTCATTTGCAGGAATCCCAAGGTACTTTACAAAATATATATGACAAATAGAAATATCTTCTCTACTGAAGAAATGCAGCCATCTATTTAGTTATGGTGAGAAGTGGGAAGACCTTTTTCTTTAAGTGCCTGTTTGAAGAAAATGCTATGGTTTTGCAGAAACACTGAACTGTAGGGGTTGGAAGGGACCTCTGCAGATCATCTAGTCTAACACCCTGCTACAGCAGATTTCATATAATAGGTTGCAAAAGAAGATGTCCAGACAAGTTTCGAATATCTCCAGAGAAGGAGACTCCACTACCTCTCTAGGAAGCCTGTTCCAGTGCCCTGTCACACTTAAAGTAAATAAGTTCCTTCATATGTTCAGAGCTAACCTCCTGTGCCCATTGTCCTTTCTCCTGTCACTAGGCACCATCGAAAAAACCTGGCCGCACACACTTGACTCCCACCCTTTAGATGTTTATAAGCTTGATAAGATACCCCCTCAGTCTTCTTTGGGATGAATGGCCCCAGATGTCTCAGCCCTTTCTCACACAGGAGATGCTACAGGTCCTGAATCCTCTTTGTAGCCTTCTGTTGGACTCTCTCAGAAGTTCCCTGTCTTTCTGATGCTCTTTACAGCAGAGAAGTCCCCAAAGGGCAAACAGTCGCTGACAGCAAGGGAAAGCAATTGATTTAAATAAGTATAAGAAAGCACACAGGATACAGGGCTGGAGGTAGCACTGGGTAAAAGGCATGAGTAGAGCTTACAGAGAAGAATCACTGTTAGCGTCTGCAGCTCCAAAGTGGGGCTTTCCTTCACAGGATATCACCCATCTGAACAGCTGTTTTCAGAAGATATTTAGTCCCTCAGCCGGTACTTTAGGGACCTTCTGTTTTACAGACTTGCAGTATTTTGTAAAGACAGTTCAAAGGTTGATGTACCAGCTATTTCTGGAGTGGCACCTTCTGGCCCTGTAACATCAGAGGAAACACAATGGAAAGCTTTGGTTTGCACTTCTTCCTTCTTAGAAAGCTTTAATTCTTATGCTCTACCTCAGTGAGGATGACTTTGAAGAAGCTGAAATTAGGAACACTTTGGATGAACAAATGTTTCCAGTCTCATGTGAGAATATGGAGTACACCACTCGTATCCTATCATTAGGTCCAACCCCTTTCACCAGTCTCAGTGCAAACGTGTATTAGTTACGATACATTAATCCACCTTGTCTTCTCCTTTTCTACCAGATTGTTCATAGATGCTATAAATCTGTTTTTAAGCTCACTTAATTACAAGAAGAAAGGATTTTATTTTATTTTATTTTTTTTTGTTAGGGAAGGGAAATTATAGAGACCATGTTTTCAGGTGATCCAATCTGACAGCACATCTGACATCAACTCTTTAATAAATGGAGGAAAGAAATTAGAATTTGCTGTTCAGTAGGCAAGAAGTTGTTAGATAAAGTTGCCATATTTATTGATACAACTATTTTGAATATAGAATTCATTTTGGAAAAACATTATGGCAAACTGGGGAAAATATGAGATAAAAACAGAGCCTTTTTTCTTCTTTTCTGGGGAAAAACAGCATACTGCATGTGGCCTGCCAATCTCATCATCAGCTTGTGACAGGTAACTAGTAGTTGCTAAAGGAGCTGAACTGACATGCTGAGCAGTTTTTTGCTTGTGACACCTGGCAGTGGCCTAAGAGCACAGACTTTTTTGTTAGCTCAAGGGCAGGTGTAAGCAGGTTGAATTTTAATATTTTGAAAGGTAAGGTGAATGCTAAAATACTACATTTATTTGTATTCTGTGTTAGTTTCTGCATGTTGCATTCACAGTAGTTATAAAGATAGGAGAAACTAAAGAGCTGGACCTATTCAGCCTGGAGAAAATGAAGCTCAGGGGATCTCATCAGTGTGGATAAATACCTGAAGGATACAAAAACAGTGGTGCTTTTGTTCTCCTTGACCTTCCCCCAGTTCTCTCCCAGATCCTTCCAGCTGTTGGCCATTCATTCATGGGCAGCTAGAGATGGTGGGAAGTATTCACCCTGTTAATTTATCCTTTGGAGTGATACCCATCCTCAGTGTACCTTTGGGAATTTTCAATTTTGTCAGTATGTTCAGAATTAAATCTGAGAAGCTACATGATCTTGCCTTGGAGAAGTTGCAATATTATTTTGAAGGCTGGAGGGAGCAGACACACTAGCAGGGTGTGGGTTAGATAGATTAACACTCTTCTCCCTGCTGCTGTTTTCTGTGACTATTACACCCACACTGCAAACAGAAATTTTACTATTTAAGTAATTTTTCTTTATGGAGTTACTTTAGCATGAATTTGCCTCCTTGCTTTAGGCTTCCATGCAGACTCACACATGTTTCCTCACTTTGTGAGGAAAATTTACCTACTGAAGTTTGATGAAGGCTGCTAGAGTATATAATAATAAAAGAAAAGAATTAAAGTTATCTTTTAAACTGGGCTTGCTGACTTTCAATTCAAGATTTCCAAACACTTCATCTTCTAATCACAAATATCAGCTGCAGGCAGCCCAAGAACAAGAAGCGGACCTTTTTCATGGGTTCAGATCCGTGTTCATTTGTAAGCACACATCTATCTTTTCTATAATCTAATGTCACTGTGTCTAATGTTTCTGTGGGCTGCACCCTCACTAGAAATTGCATATAGCTCAGCAGAAAAAGCTGCATCATATACCCCTGGTGCCTGTGGTGCCTGAGGATGGCTGTAATGAGGGCTTCTCTGGGTCTGCGATGGGAGGGTTTCTTTACACCTCCACATCATCTCTTCAGTATTCCTCTGGAATCCCTTCTCCCTCACCTCAGGACAGGCATGCCTTGTGAACAACTCTGCCAATAATAAAGGGAAAATCATGTATCCCTGAAGTGGTATCGGTTGGCTTTCATCTGCATCATTATTTTTTATCTTTATGTATATTCTTAACAAGTCTTAATGCCCTCAGTTTGATGGCTCATTTTAACTGTTTTCCTCAGTAACACATTCTCGTTGTAGCTACATATGCTGGAAAAACTGTATCAGATATCATGTTTCAAAACATTTATTAGTGGTGTTAAAAATCAATGAGAAACTAGCAGGTTAAATGCAAGAGTGATACATAGCCGTTCTGTTTAACCTGGATTGAGATGCACTGTGCATTTCCCTCTGCAGAATAATTTATCTGTGCTGCAGAAGTACTCTGATCTTTCTAGAGTAACAGACTCAGCTGACACGGTGAATCCTGAAAACTTTATGGCTTAAGCTTTTCCCCCTTCAACATTCTCATTCTTCATTGCTATCGGTAGAGACAAAAGCACTTGAGTAACAAGTGAAAGGTGAATTTCTTCTGTAGGTATGCATAAAGGGGAAAAATAAAGAAGGGCTTCTACTACAAACTATTTCTAGAAATTTCCAGTAAACAAGATAAAATTGTTTTTATCTCCCTGCAAATTCCTGTAACACTTTTCACCTTGTCAGCTAATCTCTTCCCTTCCCTCTCTCAACAGATACCTCCTTCTGTTTGTTTCCACTCTACATACAGTGGTTGTACAGAGTAAACGCAAACCTTACTTTACATATGCTTAAATGCCACGCTTATTTTCAAGTCTGATAAATGCTCTTGCTTTGATTTTCAGTTTTCTGGTTGACAGCTTTCCAGAAGCTTTCTTCAGTGAACGCTAACTTACTGCTAATTATGACAGCTGACAAGAAAAGTTCATGCCTATGCCCTCATTACTGTAAACAGTGAACAAAGCTCACCACATCCCAGTAGTCAGCATACATTGATGTGTCAGCTGGGATGCAACCATGGAAGCTGTACTTATCTCTAGAAGTATTGTTTAATCAAACCCAAATTTCTCTTTCTTTCTTTTCTTTTTTTTTTCTTTCTTTCTTTTTTTTTTCCTGATAAAACATTTCTAGGGGAAATGTCATCAAAATCATTTTTAGTCAAAACAAACACAACATCCTCCAGAAGGGCTGCAGTTCAGGTGCTGCTTGTGTACTTAGAGTGTGGGGGTGCGGGGGATGGGGTTCAGTACAGCTGAAAATAGAGGCTCAGGGCCTCTTGCCTCCTAGAAAAAGGGATTCATCACTAAACATGAATTTTTTTTGCCAGTCACTTTCCAGTTGTGCAGATGTCTTCTCTGAAGATGCGAAACCCAGGAACAACTGATTCCAATGCAGAAGTGATCTGGATGGGTGTTCCCAGACAAGCTACATTATCTGGAGGAACTGTGAAGGATATGATGCTCTACTTCTTAGCTGGCCTTAGAAAGTGAATCGTGTGCAGGCTGAGCCAGTGCATCTCTGTGAGACCCAGATTGAGAGGCTGTGATACCATGCTGCAGGGAAGTGAGACAACTTCACTCAGGGAGGAGCTGGAGATGGGCCAGCTGCAGCAGTGTGGGAGGCTCGTCATGTTTGCATCTGAGATTTTTCTCTTCCCCTTAAACATTCTCAAGTGGTCTCCATTTTGCTCCTTGTTACCAATTGAATTCTTATCTTTCTGACAGTCTGAGCAGTTGCTCTCAGTTAAAAGTGTTCTCTTTTCCAGTTCTTTATTTCTTTTCTCCCTTTTTCATTACTCAGTTCATGAGGGTAACATTTTGATTGATTTGAGATTTTATCAGGTTTAGGGCTTTGTATGCCAAGGCACAGAGAGTGCTGGATATAAGTGAGAGCACATCTGCCAGCTCTGTTCTACACCACACTGCTAATTTGTTTACAACAAGTGGAACTAAATGGCATCCATGGGAAACTTGCTCTGATGGAAACTGGCAGCCCAGAGAAGCTGTGGATGCCCCATCCCTGGAAGCATTCAAGGCCAGGTTGGATTGAGGTCCCGTGCAGCCTGATCTGATGGGTGGCAACTCTGCTCACAGCAGAGGGGTTGAGATTGGATTGTCTTTAAAGTCCCTTACAAGCAAAGCCATTCTACGATTCTATGAAATACAACTGAGATTGTCTGCCCTTCATTAATCTCTGGGATAGAAGTGGTGCCTGAAAATAACAACAGCTTACATAGTTTTGGTAATAGTTCAAGAAAAACAGCGTATTTAACATGAAAGTTAACTACCTTGATATTTGTTTTAAATGCAGTAGGACACTGTATGGGAACTGCTGAGTCACAGCCTGAACCACTGCTTGATCATCTGAGGCAAGGACTGAGTCAGCCATGGGAGCACAGGTGAAGGAGATTCACCTGTGTGAGTGGAAGGGGTGGAACCCAGCTGCACCTCTCCTACGCCCCATTTAAGGGCTGACTGCCACTGAGGAAGGCTTTCTTTCTGGAGATTCCTCTTCTCTGGAGTCCTTCCTGCAAATCTGGATCTTCAAATGCAGGTGTGTATTCCTTTCCTGTTTGTTTCTTCTTCTATTTTCACCATAGTAATCTTTCCAGCTATAACACCAACTGTAACAGATGCACATCTTCCTGAGGACTATCTCTAGGTTTTTTTAGTTTTTTCCTTTTTTTAAAATTTTTTTTATTATTTTTATTTTGTTTTATTTTATTTTTTTTTTTACATAGAGCTTCAGAATTGCACTTTTATTCACTTTGTGCTGCTGTTATGTGACTTTGAGAGTTTTTCTCCTGAATGTTGTAGGAACATGAAAATACTCATCTAGAAAATACCTGTGACTCTCAAACTTCCCTGTTACTGAGATAGCCCTATGTATATCCTATGTTACCTTGAAGACTTGTGCAGACATACTGTGAACCTTCACTGTCAAGTTTCATATCAACTCTTGCCCTTGGCACTTCTCTTTATCTGTTCCCAACTTGGTCTCTATTTCTTTCATAGTCTTCACTATTAGTGTTCTCCTGTTTTATGATGAGTGTTGATATGAGAGGCAATGGTGGTAGTATGGTAATAGAGGTTCAACCTTCCCGCCATATTCCATTACGTTTTGTTGCTGTGTGACAGATGGCAGCAGAGGGGCACTCGCAACAATATTGTAGTAGACATGGAAGTGTGGGTGAGGCAAACGAATATTGTTCCTTTACAATATGAATTCCTCCATGCAGAAAAAAAATGGTACCCACTGACATTACTGATGCTGGATGAATGTTTATGGAGACAAAAAGCAGTGGATGTGAGCATAGTGAGGGGTGGGTGGTGTGTTTCAGCAGTGGCGAGAGTGACAGTGTGCCACCTCCGCTGGTACAGAATTTTATGAGGGTGACATGCAGGCTCTTGCCCATAGCTGGCTACAATGCCTAGTTAATGGAAGTTACTATGTTAAAAAACAGCGTTTTGTAGCTGATATTTTCCTCCACCCAATAGTGTTTTTGTGCTTTTCATATCTTTCGTGATTTCTATGGGAATAAATAGGACGTGTTACTTTTGGAGCAACCTGTGTATATAAATGTACTATATTCCTGTTGAAAATTGATGTATCTGTGCAAGAACAAAGGTAAGAGACTATGTAGATTAATGCCACACAGAAGACTAAGAAGTTTCATGAATAAAATAAATATAGTTCAGGGTGGTAAATTAGCTGATGGTCAAATTTCCACCTGAATTCTGCTCAGATTGTCTTGTTTGGTAGCTGTATGCATTTGTCACCTTCATGACTGATGTGTGGAAGTACTGAATTTAGCCTTTAGTTAAAAATGACATGGCATGAAATCAAGTATGTCTACTTACTGTTATTAGCAGGGCTAGAAACATTATTTGTTTTGCATATCAAGTATTTAATTTACATTGTATCAGTGAATAAGAAGCTGCACAGAACTAACTTCAGAAAAAAACTTGTAATTAAAAGTTAGACAACCAAATTATTGGTTTTGCTATCAGCAGTTGCTGAATTGAGTGGACTTTTGTAAAGGGCTTAATCTGGCAAGGAAAGCTTTATTGGAGTGAGACATGGGTGATGGGGTTTCATCATAATGTGCATGAATGGAGACTGGGATCCGCACTGTTTATCTTCAGTCTATTTGGGCTCACTGCCTCCAGTTCCCTCCAGAGACAATGGAGGCAGGGGCACTTTCACCTGTCTTTCAGAGGAACTTATCTTCCTCCTTTGCCTGCAAGGTCAGCCTAAGGAAAGTAAGCTCGCAGACTTAACGCTAGCCTTGGCTGGCTCTTGTACACAGATCTGAAGGTGAGGGAAATAGCTGCCATCCCTAGAGAAGGTGATGTATTGCACAAACACAAGTCTACACACTGCTCTTGACTGAAGAAGAAAATGATTAAGTACAAGCTGTCAGAAACAATATTACTGGAGGATGTTAATGGGCCAAGCAGTTATGCAGGTTGCCTAGGTAATTTTCAATTATTATATACTTAAGAACAGCTGGCGTATCACTGGAATAAAATATTTCATCTTAAATTATGTGGTTTTCTTTATTAAAACCAAGAAACTGTGAGAGAGAAAATATACTTTTATCAAGTTCTAAGTAAAAATAAGTTCTTAAAAAAAACTGAACATGGAGGGGGGGGGGGGGGGAAGCTGAGCGTAGTTTTCTCAGCCAAGTACATTAGTTTCTCCCTCTCCCTTTTAAGGAAAATATCTCAAGAGAAGATAAGTCTTCCCCTATTAAGCGTAAGGTACATCAGATAGTTCTAAAAACTTTCATCTGCCATGCTGTAATTTGATGGTCCAGTACGTTCTGCTGCATGTGTGCAAAGTGAGGGGTATAAGTAAAAGGCCTCTGATAGAGGTGCTAATGAGTTATTGATCCCTCTAAGACTAGCAGTGATGGCAATGATGTTACTGTAATTGGTTTGCTGAAGTACTTCACATGCAATATACTTCTACCTGGGAAATTTGATGTCTATATATCTAACTTCAATAGAAGTTAGAAAATTGCTTACTGAACTCAAATGTAACTAAATACCGTAGACTTTTCTGGGAGAAAATATTAGCCAATTTCCAATTTAACAATTGCATATCCATCTCTTATAGAAAAGTGTGTGTGTGTGACAAAGTGCATAGAACTAGCCCAAGGTTTTTCTGAAGAAAGGTGGAGTTTTCTAAACAATTGTAGTTTTATTCTTACAGTATTTGAATATGAAGAATCCTTGCATAAGAGAAGTAAAACAAAAAACTCATATTCTGGGCCAGATTCTTCTCCTAGCTCTTGTTCCCAAATGAAACAATTACGTATGCAAATATTTTGCCCGTTTAAGCACACATCGTTAACAAAGAGCTGGAAAATGACAGTCTCAGAGGCTTTGCTGAAGGAAGTTCTACAGGAGTCATGTGTCATTCACACTACTTCACTCAGTGATGTGACAGTGTTACAGAAACCCTGATACCATCCAAACCAACTCTTTTTCTCCAATGGTGGTGAAGTTTCTGCTGAGGATAGGGTCCAATTTTGGACCAAAGAAGATGTGAGCCAACAGAAACAAGCCCAGGTAACAGTGTAAGCAGATGTTCTACGAAATTGAGTGAATTTTGTTTCTTCACATTAAGAAGAAAGACTGGGAAATGTAATAGTATTAGCATTTGTATGGGGCTTCAAAAAGAAAATGTCAAGTTTCATGTGAACTCTGTAACTGTAAGGTAAATTTCTGAGCTGCAATAGGAAGCTTAGTGAGGATGTGAAGCCCACACCATTGGACTTCTTGAGGATCAAGCATTCAGTGAGCAGTGACCTGCTTCCTGTTTGTTCCTGCCCCAAAGAGAAAGCTGAATGAAGTAATTCCCAGTTTATAATTCAGTGATTTCTATACAGCAAACTGTTACACATTATGTAGCATTACAGTTTTTAAAATTATATAGTTTCACACTGAATTTACGGAAAAGCTACAAGGATACTTATCTGTTAAAAATAGAAGCACATTAGAGCTGTATTGATTCACAGGAGGAAATGATAGAAAGAATTATACTTAAAAAAAGTACCAAGTAGTATTATTGTAATGTCTTTGATAAGAAATTGGTCAAACACTGCCAGACTAGCATAAGTGGTTAGTTTGCATGTTTAACAGTGATGTTCTCTGATCTGTTTGCTATGCCCTTAACACACAAAGTAAACTTCTCATTAAATTCTTCTTGTTAAATTGATTTACACACTTAAATGGAAATTGAGAGGAAAAAAATTTGTGAGTGACTCACTCATGAGTATGTTAAATATCCATAAGAACCTTTTGACATGCTGGAGCAGCATTTGTTACATTACAGACAAGTCAGTCTGAGTCTAATCTCACCTAAAGTGCTGTAAATAGGCTTTGTTATTGTGCACTAATGTAAGAGAAATAAAAATCAATTGAATGGCTTTGTGTATTCAATGGTTTATTAAAATACTCAAACATCAAAAGAATTAAGTAAGTAAAAGGAAGGTTAAGTTCTCCAGGGAAAGCTGTCTGCTTTTTAATTTCCTTACTTTAATGGAGGACTGGGGTGAAAAATCTTATAGTAGGTAAAAGGCTGTATTCCATCTAATTTTAACTGCTAATAAACAGACACATTTGTCAGAACTGCTGTCTTTATAATTCTGAGACTTTTGCTTCTGAACTATTTCATTAGCTTATAATCATTATTTTATTTGTTGATATGGTGAGAAATTGTTGCAGAAGTCTGTTTTTCTCTGGAAAAGGAAGATCAGAAGTCAAATATACTTCATGATTTTTGTTACAATTTATTAATTTGTTGGGAATTTGCCTTGCATAAATCCTATTGGGATGAAATAGAGGTTTTTCATATATTGTTACAATTCTTTCTAGGTTCATTCAGGCAACTCCAGAGAATAAACCAGAAGCTGACACTAAGAAAATAACCTTTGAATTAGATTGCTTAGGTGACAAAGAACATCTACAACATTTTTGCTTTTATTTACTTTTGTTGGGACTAAGACATAATTTGGTTTTACTTCTTTCATTTTGAAAATGAATTATTCCACACTATATTGATTTCAATTTAATTTTGAATGAAACTGTCCACTCAAATAGTGAATTATGTTTAATGTATTTTAACTTGTAGTTAATTTATCTAACTCAGATTAAATTGGATTTCTTTATGTAGACCAACTCCATGTAAAGCTGACTGTGGGAAGTCAGCAAATATTTCTGCTGAAATTACTAAGACTACTGTATATTTGTATATTCTCTTAGAAGACCTTGAAAAGCTTTGTTATTTCTAGTACCTGCTGTGATATCTGCAAACTTCATTTTGTCAGCTTTCATCCTTGTTTCTAGCATGAATAGCATTCACCTTGACAAGAATGTGAATTACAGTATTTATTGCCAATGCATTATGTTCTTATGAAGCCTATAAACACAAACTCTCTTTGCAGACCCTGACCTCCTTTGTGGCTGTAATGAGTTGCAGGAGAAACAAGATACACATATTTCTAGAGTCTATTAGTCTTCTAGACTTTTATTTTTTTCTTCTTTTCTTTCATTTTTATCTCTTGAAGATGAATTTTATTTTCCTACAGTTTATTGTTTCATGTTGAATTATGTAGAGTTAGAAGCACTCAGAACTCCACCTATATTTTGTCCACTTTGCTGTGCCATTTCCTTAAGGACTCCTTCAGGTCCTTGAACAGGTCTCATAACTCCAGAATGTTAGCTGTGTACATGCTGAAATTGTGAAACAGAAGCTTTGTAGTGCACTGAAAGAACAAGATGGTGGAACAGGACATATTCCACTGACTTCTCAAATACAGAATTACACAAGAAACCCAGAGGCTTCCTGAAGTGGGTAAACGAGGAACTCCTTCCTTTATATAAGAGAAGAAACCTTTGAAGAGTGATTTTTCCGCATGGGAGAGAATCTGGGGGTGGTGGAAAGGCTCATGTATGAGGGCAGGCATACTACACATGCATACTGAAGCAAAGGTATAAAAAAAAAAAGTCGTGTGAAAATTATAAAAGGCTTTGCAAAGATAAGAGCAAAGTAAATAGGTGACAACGTAGCAGAAAACTTGATATGGGTAACTGGAAAATACTGGAATTCAGTGTACAAATTTTGGTATCCTCATGTTGATTTGTTTTACATTGTTAAGATTGTAACATTTTGTTAAAGACATTCAGCAGCTGTTTATAATTGAAAGTAGTTTGTAGTATGCTGTGATTTCTAGTTCCATTAAAATCACTAGTAGCTTATAGGTTATATAGGGCTTGTTGAAAGCTGTGGATCTGCAACAACAGGAATCTCCTCATTGCTTTTTTTTTTTTCCTAAGGGGAACACCTTGATTGACCAAATGCGAAACACATCTTGTATTTCTCTCCTGGAATGTCTGCTTGCAAAAGCAAAGTCTGTTCTTGCATGGACCTCTGTGAGTGTCATTATTTAGTTATGTGTGTTTTAAAAATGTGAACATTCAGTTGGCAGTGGCCCCACAGAGTTGACACCAACACAACTGCCATACTGGAGAGCCTGTGGCCAACTGTCATTCCTGTGAGCATTCCAGGCTTCACTCACATTCCCTAAAAGCTTTTAAGTAAATTTATTTTCAGGAATGTGCTTAAGTGTTTCACTTGGGTAAATCATTACAAATTATTATAGGAGTGCAAGTATTTACCCATAATGCAAAACTCCCGGTTTTACACTTTGCTGTTGCCTGTGGACTCTGAAACAACTCTCAGCTCTTAAGGTAATGCAATAAACAGTAGGCCATACAGATACCTTTTCAGCTAATGGTTGAGTAATACAAGGGCAGAAATAAACTTTAAAATATGGTTGCAAAAGAGGATTTTCACTTTCTCAAGAGAGCTGTCTAAGAAGTAATGATAATCACAGTTCTTTCCTTTTTATTTTTCCTGACCCTTTCTGGCAGCATCTTTAAAGTGTAATAGCTTTGGTTTTGTTGGGATAGAGAAAAACCCAGCTGCATCCTTGAGGTCTCTGATCAGAAGGCTGTTGAAGAAAATTTATGGGAAGAGTGCCATTCTGTGTGAAAGCCAGTACTTCCTCTCTTCTTGAAAACAACAACAACCATCTGTTTTTCAAGTGAACTGCTAAGGTTGGCTGGCTATTTGAACCCTCTTCAGTGGAAGTCTCAGTTGAAAGCATGAGGTGGTAGATGAGAGTGAAGTGTGGTAAACTTCTGGGCATGTTCACAAGCAGTGCTTGCACACTTTGGACACTTATTAAGGCAAAAGTCCTGATGACTTGTTTGGTTTACATTTCAGAATCTAGATTGTCTACATTGATTGTTGGAACCCAGCTCATCTACTATGAAAAGCTTGAGAAGGTAATGCAACATAAACACTAATAAATATAAGATGCAGCTTTTCTGTTGATGATTTTCTCATCTTTAACTAGATGCCTTACCTCATGAAATCTGTGGAAATCTCATATGCTTGGGAAACCAATTGTTCTGACAATTTTGATTGACATTTGGTCACAGGGTTTAAAAGTCATTACTAAGAAATTATATTCAGAGGCACGTGTACAATGATTTCCTTCCTTTCTTGGGGTATTATGACTGGGAATAAAACACTGGTCTTCTGATCTGTCTTGTAACAAATGAATAACGGCACAGTACTGAGTTCTGTGAAGTTACCGAAAGATTTTCGTCATCAAGTCCAAGACTGCTAGCATAGAAAGCATCTATAAATATGGAAGATGCTTCATAGAAGATATGCATGACTATTAAATACATTTTTCTTTCAATTCAGAGTTCTTATCAGGGAAAAAAAAGAAAAGAAAAATGTTTCAGCTAAGTGCACTCGAAGTCTCACTTATAGCTGAGGAACTCAATGACTGGATGTACTAATAATGGCACTTGAGACCATTAGGCTCCATGTAAAATAGGATGATTGGCAGCTAATGAAAGAGAATACAGTAAGATAAGAGTCTACAGTCTAAGAATAATGGAGGGCTGAAATGAACAACGTGTAATAGTAATGAAAAGAGCCACAGTGTTCGTCTCCTAATAAAGACATGAAAGAGTGACCTCATGTCTTGCAGAAATGAATTAACTGTAATGTGAACTTGGCCTCTTATCTGTTTGGAAAATGTCTTCATGTAAGTATAGGTGTGATGATAATGAAAAAGGTTGCAGACGGAAAAAATAGTTGCTTGTACCTCAATGTACAGACAAAATTACAGTTAATAACTAAGAACCTGAATGTCCTGAATTCCTAATTGAATTGTGGGAACTGGCAAGATGGAACAGGAAAAGAGAGGAAAAAAAAAAACCCAGCACAATTTAAACACTTAATAGCATATATACAGAGAATTCAGTGCTTTTTTTCTTTCCCTCGCACTTAGAAATTAGACTTCCAATAAGTAATTTTGGCAAGTTGATGCGTTTTTGCAGCAAAAAACATAAGGGAAGCAGAAAGTCAAATCTGACTTCTAACTTTGCAACACAGCACAGTGGGTCTGAATTCCTCCAGCCAAAACACTACCACTCAGATACTTTGTGGTGATTCATCTAAACTTAAATATTCTTGATGAAACTTGATGAAGGCTTTTTGTCCAGTAATATTCTGATTATTTATCTTTAAGCTCCCCTTGGTTAGTAGATAGAAGGAAAGTGCTTGGGTTTCCTGACTTATGCTGGATATATTGCTGTCCTCATTAGAGCATAGTGGAGTCTGACTTCTACTTCTAGTAAGTATGTCCTTGGATTCCTGAGTATCTCCTGCTGCAACTCAACTGGACCAGTTATATGCTCTGAGAAAAAATTTAAGCGCAGGTACTTATATAAGTTCTAATTTATGCATTGCATATATTTTTTTTTTTTTTTTTTTGCCTATTTTCTGTATTTGTTACTATATTTAGAGGAAAGGTCATTTCTGTGAAGAATGATAGAGATGGTAGGATCAGATATATGGATCCTGACATGCATGGTTTAGAAATGCTGAGTGTCAGTTCAGTGCTCAATTTCTGATGTACTGCATAAAAAATCATCACCTCTCAAGTTTCCAAGATTTGGTCTGATGTGAAATGCAGTTGCATGTCTGCTATGGTTATCTTTAGTAACTACAGCAGATAGTAATAGGATGAGGGGATCTGGTTTTAAACTGAGACAGAAGAGGCTTAGGAGGAAGTTTTTCACTCAGGGTGGTGACACACTGGAACAGGTTGCCCAAGGAAGTTGTGGATGCTCCATCCCTTGAGGCATTCAAGGCTAGGCTGGATGTGGCTCTGGGCAGCCTGGTCTAATGG